>JAJQWJ010000001.1:195713111-195973111 GCA_023637945.1 Phaethornis superciliosus
TTTTACTCCTTTGTCCACCTCTGTGGCTCCCTGCCTGACAATTTTCTTGGGGCCGAGCCCTGGGGGAAGAAAGAAGACAGGAATAAATGAGTTTTCCTCATCAGCCAAGAGACCTCCAGTATCGTGGGCTAAAAATAGGTGAGAAACAGAAAGGCTTGGGCTTGAGGGCAAGTCAGAAAAGAAGAATTTGCCCACAGAAACAGGCTATTTTAGGGGATTTATGCTCTCAGATGGAAAAAAAATTATCGGAGGCACAGGTTACTGTGCTGAATGTGCTGCAATGAGGAACTCAGCAGCAAGAGCTGAGCATAACAAGGTTTGGGCCGCAGGTTTTTAAACTCCAGCATCTCTGGAGAGCACGGGGCAGTGGTTTCCCTCCCGGAGCTTGGAAGTTCCCGTTTCATTGCTTCCTTTTTTTTTTTTTAAACATAATTCTTGGAGAAAAAGGGGGTTTGGTGAGATCCTTCTCGTGAGCGAGCTCGGATCCAGTGTGAGGAGGGACTGAGCAGGTCCCAGGTGGGCAGGATGGGGCTGGAAGGCAAACCCTCCCCAGGGCCCACAGAAAGGAAGAAGGGGAGGGCTACACAGCTTCTCTGCGTGCAGAACCCATGGGGGGATGCTTTGGGTGCAGAGCCCTGGGGATTCTCTGGGTGCAGAGCCCTGGGGATGCTTTGGGTGCAGAGCCCATGGGGACTCTCTGGGTGCAGAACCCTTGGGGATGCTCTGGGTGCAAATCCCGGGGGATTCTCTGGGTGCAGAGCCCTGGGGATGCTCTGCGTGCAGAACCCTTGGGGATGCTCTGGGTGCAGAACCCTTGGGATGCTTTGGGTGCAGAACCCTTGGGGATTCTCTGGGTGCAAATCCCTGGGGATTCTCTGGGTGCAGAACCCTTGGGGATGCTTTGGGTGCAGAGCCCTGGGGATGCTCTTGGTGCAGAGCCCTGGGGATGCTTTGGGTGCAGAACCCTTGGGGATTCTCTGGGTGCAGAACCCTTGGGGATGCTTTGGGTGCAGAGCCCTGGGGATGCTTTGGGTGCAGATCCCTGGGGATTCTCTGGGTGCAGAACCCTTAGGAACTCTCTGGGTGCAGAGCCCTTCACTCATCTCCTCCACCCCGGGAGAGCTCAGCAATGCTTCTTTTGCAGAGCTGCAAAATTTTTTCCAGGCTCCCCAAGTCCCGAGAAAAAAACTCCCCATCCCGAGCGATTTGAATGCGTGGGAAGAGATTTGCCTGTGAGCAGAGTCACTGGGATGCCACATGCCAAGGTCTCGGTGTGTTTTTAACCAGTCGCTGCTCAGCTAAGGTGCATTTTAAGCCTTTCATAAATACAGGGCTGTCAGAGGAGCGCCTGGACTTTGTGTACCAGACAGTGCTTTTTACACTTTATTTATGACCTCTCTTAAACCTTGCAAACTGGTTTGCATAAACACACCCCTGCCCAGCAGGCCTGGAGCTGCCTGGCAGGTGCCTGACCTCCAAAAAGTGTTGTCAGGATTCAGACCCCTCCTGCTCAGGGGAAGAGAGATGGGGGGACAGTCTGGGGACGAAGAGATGGAGGAAAAAAAAACCCAAAACAACCCATCCACAGGATGGAACGGGGGAGAAGAGGGGTGAGATCTGCTGGGTGGTTTTGTAGCATCCTTATCGGAGCTGGTTTGGTACCTGGAGTGAAAGTTCTTGCCAGGGAAACTGAGGCACGGGGATTTCCATGCTTTAGGAGCTGTCTAGCCACGGAGTGAGGTTTTAGCTGCAGCAGGGATTTGCTTCTGGGGATTCCTCAGTGTTCTGTGGTGGGGATCAGGATGATTGCTGATCCCATGGGTGCAGAGATCCAGCTGGTGGAGCAGTGACATAAAAGCAGCTTCAAACCAGAGGACACTGCTGAGGTTTGGGAAACCCTGAGCTGTAGGGACAGGGTCTTGCAGGTGTGTAGCTTGATTTTGCTGAGCATCAGTCCCTGTATCCAGAGGGAGAGCATGTGGACATGGATCAGCCTGAGCCAAAGGAGGATTTGGCAGCAGAACGAGGTATTTTGGTAGCCATCAGGCTTGCAGGTTCAATAGCTTGCTGGAGTTTCTCCTAAAAGGCTCAGGATCAGTGCAGAAGAACATCTGACCTGTTTTGGCTTCTGGTTCAGCCATGGTCAAAGTGTCCAGGCTGTGGGACAAGTCACACATCCCCCTGGGGATGTCCTTGTCCTCTGTGAACGTGGAGGGGTGCAAGGAACTTGGTTCAAATGGGCTGTGTCAACAGATTGGGAGAACTTCCAAGGAAAAGTCTCATGGACCTGTTGTCCCAAGGGGATTTGTTTGTGTTTGAGGCCAGGAGATGTCTGGGGGTGATCTGACCACCAAACCCTGGCCAGTTTGATGGCTCAACATGGGGGCTCTTGGTCTCTCATTGGGTCCAAAGCAGGCACCCCATGGCATGGTGAAGCTGTTGTGATACATCCCAAAGAGGTGTCAGGGTTGTTGTCATGGTATCAGAGAGATGTCAGCAGTCCCCAAAAACATCTCAGGAGGGGTTTCTCCATGCCATTCTGATTTGATGTCTCTAGACCATCTTAGGAAGATGCTGCTCCAAAGGTTTCATAGAATGTCTCAGAGCCTCCACAGTGTTCTCTTCTGGGGTTTCAAGCTCTTGGTCGATGGAAAATTTCTTGTAATACATGTCTTGGGACAAGTTCCAGGCTTTGCCCCAGACTGATTGCTTCTTCTTGTCCCTACCCTTTTTTTGGTAACGACTTTCTCTTGCCTTGTCCTCCCCCTCATACTTTTAATCTCATATTCCTGAGGACAGCCTTGAGCATCAACCAGACTCTTGCTGCTGGGTCTCTCACCAGCGTGGTGTTGGCCAATGCCAACTTGGGCTTTGCCAAATTCCTGGAGGCAGCTGGGTCAGGGTGTTTGCAGCAGCTGGGTATGGACATGAGCTGGGCCCCAGACCCCCCTGGCCTGGGGTATTCAATGATTTATTTGTAACAAGCTGGTCCTCACCCAAGAAAATACTGAAGCTACAGCAGAAAACAGCTGTTGGATGGGAAGATGGGGAGAAACCTTCCTTCTCCATGATGTCCACAGAAGAGTTCTATGGAATGGAAAAAGCCCTCCTGGCTTCCAGTTGGTTTTTCTGGTTCATTTAAACCCGGAATGGGTCTTTGAAGAGCGGAGTCTTCTACTGGGGGCTTCTTGTGTTTGAGAAGAAACTGATTAGATGGGATCTTTTCTTGGAGGTGTTTGCAATGGGAGTTTTTTGCCTCTTCCCACCTCTGCTCCTGCTTCCAGGTCCCATAAGACCACCTCCAAGCATGGAGCAAATTCTTCTTGTGTCTTCGAGGTGGTGTTGACCAGCTGGGTCCTCTGTCTTCTCCTGCCCAGTGATCTTGTGGTCCCTGGGAAGGAAAACAAGGGGATGGCATTGTCTGGATTTTTGGTACTGCAGCCTTGAAAACACTCCACAGCTCAAGAGCCCTCTCTGGAAAACCAGAAGTAAAACAAGGTGACTTTTGTGAGCACTCTGCTGCCCAAGACTCAATAAATAAGGAGACGGAGCGGCACGGGAGCGATTTACTGCCACAAATGGCTTTTCACTCCCAGGGAATTGGGAAGATATCCAAAGTTTGACCTCTGAAAACAAAATTATTAGCCTGACACGGGGAAAAAAAAAACACCCAAAGCCTCCTCCTTCCAAAACCCATCCCCAAGTTTGCTTCTTAACCAAACGTCTCGGCTCCTCCTGCCAACCCCGCGGCGTTAACTGAGATGTGGACAAATGTCTGCTGCTGCTCAGCACTGCCACTCAGCTTGGATTTTACCAGCAAGCCCTTTGCAGACATGAATCAGGGCTGCTTTCGAGGGCTGGACCTGAACCAGGGCTCCACTTGTGAAAGGCCAAGTGATTAAATGTTTGGAGGGAGCAGCCAACTGGCATGGGAGCCCGCAAGCCGAGCGGGGCCGCGTCACACGGAGGCAACTTGGTTCCTTCACCCTCCGTGTAATTCATGGAGATGCTGTGAGCAGGGAAAAATGAAGTCATTTTCTCACCCGTTTGCAAAATGAGGATTGGTTGGTTGTTTTGCTTTTTTTTCTTTTTAAATTTTCTTTCTTTTTTTTTCGGGGGGGGGGGGGGGTTCGTTTCTCCCGGTTTTCTGCTCTTCCCAGCCGGATGCTCCTGGTTCTTGCGTGGTTTGCTTCAAGCTGGTGTTGTGCATGGCCAGGAGGATGAGTTTTGCTGACTTGTTGGGCAAGCTCCAGGGGTGTGTGAAGACCTGAGGTGGGGGAAAGCCCCTTGCCTGTCCCCCTGATGGCATCCACCCCAAAAGGGTTGGAAATCTCCACCTCTGCTGATGCAACACTTCCCCCACAATTCTGTGCTTGGATTAGGTGGTAGGGACAGCTGGTGGCCACCTCCTTTTTTAGGTACAACTTGGAAAGTCAAGAGCTTGATGCCATCAAGTCAATGAGAAGCTCAGAGGGCTTGAGCTGGAAGGAACCTACCAGGAGATGACTCAGGAGATGATTTAGTAGTTAAGGTTCTGTAGGACTTGATGGTCTTGAAGGTCCTTTCCAACCATGATGGTTCTATGATTCTACCATCACAGACTTGTAGGGATGCCCTTCCTGGTGGTTACAGTGTCTAGCCGTGGTCAAGCATCTCTTGGGTTCATCCTGAGGATGCTCAGGAGCTGGGGGAGGGATGACAGCCCATTTGTATGAGTTTTCCCTGGTTGGTGGGAGAAACACGTTGAGCAGATGGCTTCTCCCGCTTGGGCAAGGTGGGACAAGGCCAAACAGGCTCTGAGTTGGGTAATGGGTTCAAATAGTGCCAGGGGAGGCTTAGATTAGGTATTAAGAAAAATTTCTTCACTGGAAGAGTGGAGAAGCACTGGAACAGGTTGCCCAAGGAGGTGGTGGAGTCACCATCCCTGGAGGTATTAAAAAACTGAGAGATGTGGTACTCTGGGAGATGATTTAGTGGTTAAGGGAGTGTAGGACTGATGGTTAAACTTGATGATCTTGAAGGTCCTCTCCAACCATGATGATTCTCTGATTTCTGTGTTTTTTTCTAGATCACAGGTGACAGAGTGGAGCATGGGGTGGCTTTTAGCATCATCAGGGTGGGAAACACCACCCAGCTCTTTTTGGGGACCCTCTGCTCTTCATCAAAGAGTTCTTCCAGCAGAGCAGTGGGCTCAGCATCTCCTGGCTTCCCCAACTTCACACCATGGGCAGTGGGAGCTGGGCACTGTGCCTCCAAAAACAACCCTCTCCCTCCATCCCCAGGGGGCCACAGGGTTTTTAAAGACCCATAAATGCTTCAAGGAGTGTAAATGTCTCCACCGCCTTCGAGCCAGCCACGTAATCACCCAAACCACCTCAAATCCCCTTGATGACATAAACCTGTTAAATCACCTTCAGCTTTTAGTGGAGCCCTGAAGCCACTAAAAACACACAGAGGCAGGCCTGGGTTTATTCATGAAAGAGTTTAAACCTCAAGGTGTCCCTCCAGCTGGGGACACACCATGAGATGGCAGGAGAAGCCTCTGGGATGTGGTGGGAATTGTAGCTCCAAGTTCCTGCAGGTTTGGAAGCTCTGTCCTGCAGGATTAAGTGATGCTTTTTGATGCCAACATTAAGGATGAGTGAATTGGACTTTCTGGCCAAATTCCTGGGCTTGGTGGTGGTGGTGATGACCCCATGGTTTGTCCCACAGGTCCTGTTGCAGCCTGGCCTTCATCCTGCCAAAGGGATGGTGGGTGATCAAGGGCTTGGAGATGGAGGAGGTTGGTAGGGAAAATCTCTGAAGAGGAGGTGGATGGGCACCATCTCATCCCTCTCCCTGTGCTGTGGTGAGGTTAAACCCATGGCAGTGTAGAGAGGGCTGGAATATTTCTGGAACAGACACCTCCTGTTCAGGAGCATGGCTGGAAACTGGCTCTTCTCAGGCTGATGGGATCAAAGAAGAATAGAAAAATAGAGAGGTTTGTGCTTTGGGGAGGCAAAAAGTGGATGAGGTGGACTTTCTGACCCCATGGACAACCCCACAGCCCACTCCAGCCAGACCAGTGCCACATCAAACCAAATAAAATCCCAAGGTGGGATGAGCCTAGTGCTTGTCCAGGGGCCCTGGACTGAAGGAGCTGAAGCTCTTGGTTGGGGATGAGGGTGATTTTTCTTCAGAATGTGTTTCTGCCCTCAAAATGTCTCTTTTTTTTTTGAGTAACAGTGAAAATATCTCCTAAACTCAGGCTCTCCTTATCCTCTTGAGCCCTTTTTTGGGGCCAATTCAGTCCCACAGCATCACCCTGAAATCACCTCTCCCTCTTCAAAGCAGCATTTCTACTGCTACGTTTCAGAGGGGAGCTTCTAATTTTTCCTTCATCAACACCCATCCTGTTCCTCACCTGCCCAGCTTGCACAGAGCTGGTCAGACAGGTCCAAGGCTAAAAGAAGACCCCCAGATTGTGGAATTTGGGGGAATGCATCCCTTCTGAGGTCTGGGGGATGGGCAAGAAGGCACCGAGCTGTCCTCATTCTGCTCAGAGGTCTCCCAAGGATCTTTTTTTTTTTTTTTTTTCCTCACATCTAGCTTCTCTTGGTTGAATTTCAGGGCCAGAGACATTCTGTGACTTCAGTGGGAAGAAGTACAGCCCAGGGGAGAGCTGGCACCCCTACCTGGAACCCCAGGGGTTGATGTACTGCATCCGCTGCAGCTGCTCCGAGGCACGTCCTCCATGAAGTGGTGGGAATCTTGCTGAAATAGAGTGGTTCTGGTGTCTACTTGGACCTGAGGAACCCTTTCCAGTCCCTTAGGGATGCTGGATTGATCTCTTTCCTGTTGAAAAAGCACCACATCTGCCCCTGGAAGTGGTGACCTTGTGAAGGAGCTGTCTCAGTAGCATTGGGGGGATGTGGGTGGCTCAGGGATGCTGTGGGACCATGGGGGGATTCCTGGTGGTTCTGGTGTCTACTTGGACCTGAGGAACCCTTTCCAGTCCCTTAGGGATGTTGGATTGATCTCTTTCCTGTTGAAAAAGTTCCACATCCCCCCCCTGGAAGTGGTGACCTTGTGAAGGAGCTGTCTCAGTAGCATTGGGGGGATGTGGGTGGCTCAGGGATGCTGTGGGACCATGGGTGGATTCTTGGATGGGTGAGAGATGAGACCAGGGGGTTGTCTCCATCCTTGGTTGGGTGAGGAAGACCAGTAGAGTCTTTCATGAGCAGCTGGCCATCATCCAACACCTTCCTTCTTGCCTGGGGGTGAACAAACTGATCAAACCATCTTTGTTTCTCCCCAGAATGGCAACACCCGGTGCTACAGGATCCAGTGCCCAGCTCTGCAGTGTGCCAGCCCCATCACAGACCCCCAGCAGTGTTGCCCACGTTGTTTGGGTAGGTGGACATCACCTACAGGTGACAAAGTGGCCATGCTCCTGCAGAACAGAGCTCAGCTGCTGGCATTTGAATGCATGGGGCATTCAGCTCTGGCAGCTCAGGCTGCTCGTGTTGCTTTTTCTTCCCCAAATCATCATTTTGATGGAAAAGGGCTCTCCACCAGACCACTTTCTCCCACTCTTCCCATCCTGAGAATCCTTGTAAGGATAAAATGTCAGGAACAAGCCAGAAGCTGACACACCACACAGATCACTTGCCAGCAAAGTGTGTGGGATACAGGAAAAACCCAAAAACATTTCTGAAGAATTTTAATAAAATTCTTGATTTTTTTTTTCCCCCTCCCCATGGCCTTCAGCATCAGATGGAGCCAGAGAAAAAGAGCTTCTCCTATGGGTGATTAGCTAAAAATTAAAAAGAGGTTGATTTTTTCCTAAGACTCCTCCTAATTTCCTAAATCATTGCTCATTTTCATCTCCCTCACCACCATGTTGAGGGACAAGACCTCAGGAGGTCAGATCTCCAGTTCTACCTCTGTGCTGAGCTCAATGTGCGCAGGACAGCCAAATTCTCCCCAAACTTGTAGGCTCAGGGGGATTTCCTGACCACTTCTTCATGAGAACCACGATGTGTAAAGGGCTCTTTGTCCTTTTGGGTTGGACTGGGGGGGAATCTGCTACATCGTGGCCAGGCAAGGATTGACTTTCATCCTATTGCTTTTTTTCACTTTCTTTTGCTTTCTCACCTTCTTTTTCCAGAACCACATTCCCCTTCTGGTCTCCGGGCACCCATCAAGTCCTGCCACTACAATGGGACAACCTACCAGCAAGGGGAGATGTTCACCACCAGTGAGCTCTTTCCCAGCCGCCAGCCCAACCAATGTGTGCAGTGCAGCTGCTCTGTAAGCTACCTGCAAACCTCTGGGAGGTGGGGAGGGCTCAGGGTCTTCTCCTGTAACCCAACCAAGTCCTACCAGGTCAAAAAAACCCCACAAAACCTCATGAGGAATGTTGGGTGTTGTACCAACCTGGGGTGGGAGGGTTTATCATCAGGCTCGGGGCGGTGGCGCAAGGATTTGGAGCTTCCTCTAAAATGGAAGGATGGAGAACCATTCCTCTAAATGATTCCTCTAAAATGATTCCTCTAAACCATTCCTCTAAAATGGTTCTGGGTCTTCCCTGAATGGCCAAGGACCACTGCAGGGCTGGGTTCTTCCATCTCTGCCCAGCAACCTTGTCTGGCTTTGATGTTGGGCAAGATGTGTTGCAAACGTCCCTTGGGTTGGGGGTTAGAGAAGAAAACATTCCCTTGCATCTCCTCCCTGGTGGGGAGAGCACAAAGAAGTTATTCCAAGGGTGGGTTGGTCACTGGAGGTCCCACAGGACAGTTCTGGGTGGATCTCACTGGGATTTCTTGGGCATTTGCCTGCTGTGAGGACCAGTGCTGTCTCCAGAGCATCCAACTATATCCCACCTGCCCCACCGAGGCATCATACAGCAGAGAGGACAACCTGGAGCCTTTCCATCAATTTTCTTCCTGCAAAGCAGATGGATTTGGATGCAGGAGGACCTGGGGCAGCTCAGCACGCCCTGCAAGTCAAGAGGGACAGCAGCTCTTGGGCTTCAGAAGTTCCTGGTATGTCAAGCAGGTGGGACTGAGCCTGAGCTCCAGGAATGATTTGGTGGCTCCTTCCAACCCGTGTTGGGTGCTTGGGTCATGCAATGCCTCCAGCAGCCATCTCCTGCCCTACAGAGCTGGATCTCACCCCTGGTGTAGCGAGGAGATGAGAGCAGAGAGATGAAAGCATTTGCAGCAGAACCTGCTCAGCAGGGATGATCTCCATCTCCTGGTGATCTCCATCCCCCCTTGCTTGGATTTCAGGGGGAGATGAACCCGGGGCTGTGATGTTCTTCAGCATCCTGGGCTGCACCAGGAGCTGATTTTAGTTGGAAATTCCTCCAGTGTGTTCTCCAGCCCTCTGGGCCATCGTGTGTGGAGCTGTGCCCTGGAGATGTCCCACGTGCTGTCTCCAAAAATCTTCTGCAGGAAGCACCTGCCTGTCACACCCAGCTGCCATGACCTTTGCAGCATCCCTGCATGCCCAACTTCCTTGGTAGCCCTTGGTGGCCCTACCCGAGTGCTGCAGTGGTGGCCAGGATGCTTTGTGGCCTTCAGCATCCATCTGTTGCCCACCCACCCATCCCTGGGATGGATTGTCCATCCATTATCCAGCACAGGAGGGATGTTCCTTCTCCATCAGCCTCCAGCAATGCTCTGCACTTCCCAAACTTTCTCCCAGGGGCTGGGATCCTGCTAAAAAGGATAAACACCCAAGTCCTGGTGCTTTTGCTCAGGAGATATGAGGCAGCCTTGGCCAAGGGTGATGGGAAAGGGGTGTGGAGTGCCAGGAACTGATTTCAGGAGATAAATGGAGCAGCTCCTCTTCCTTCTGAGGAATTGGGATAGAAAGTGTTGACGCTGGAATTGGATGCTGCAGGCAACTGCTTGACATAAAAAAAAAAAAAAAAAAGCTTGCAGACTTGGCTTCCATTGCCCATCTCAACTTGACTGGATGTCAGTCCCACCAGGCTGGGGACAAATGCTGGGACAGAGCCCTCCAAGCCATCTGTACGTGCCCACCCCATCTGCCACCATCCCCAGGAGCCTGGAGACCCTCCTGTCCTTCTCAGAGGCTCTGGATCTTGCCCAGGCTCTGTTGATTGGGCAGGATGATGCCTGAGATACGAAGGGGAAAAGAAAAAGCTGGCTGTGGGGCTCTGCAGAGGCTGTGTCTGATGTTGTCAGCTGCAAGAACAGCTGCTTCAACAGCTGGCCTAAACCTTTTTTTTTTTTTTGAAAAAACAGCCCGTGACCAGAGCCTCTGGGACAATTCCTGCTTTTTTTTATTATTATTATTTTTATTCTTTGGACATTTGCTCTTACTTGCCTGAGCCAGGTCTTCTCCATGAGCTTCCCCTCAGGAGGACCTGGCCAAACCCCAATCCCTGCAGGTCTGGACCCCATGGACCAGGGAGCAGTTTTTGTTTGGTTTGCAGTGACCTCCAGGAGATCCTCACATTTCCCAGACCTCCTTTGCCCCCCTCTTCAAGTCCTCTGCAAAGCAGCTTGAGCTTCCTGCTGGCAGAAGGAGCTCCTGTGCTTTGGTTTCCTAAGGAAAGCCTTGGTCAACCTCTTGGCTTTGGTTGATGGAGAGCTTGGAGATGCCCAAAAATGCTGCATGGAGAAAAGGACCTCGTTGAGCTCTGGCTGCTGCTGGGCTGATGGTCAGCAGAGAGGACAACCTGGAGCCTTCCCCCACACCTTCCAGCTTCAAAGCAGATGGATTTGGATGCAGGAGAACCTGGGGCTGCAAGGCAAGAGGGACAGCAGCTCTTGGGCTTCAGAAATTCTTGGTATGTCGAGAAGTTGTGACTGAGTCTGAGCTCCAGGAATGATTTGGTGGCTCCCAATCCACTCCCTGAAGTGGGACTGGGATTCACTTGAGCTCAGGACTTGTCTTTGGCCCCTGGTTTTCAGCTGGAATCACTACAGTAATGATGTTTTCCCAACAAAACCACCAAACCAGTGGAAGAAGGTCTCCACCTGGAAGTCCTTCTGTGCCTTTGTGTGCTTGGCTTGGGTGCTACTGAATGACCAGACCAGGGAGGACAGGCCATGGACTTGGGTCTGGGCTCAGCATCAAATTCCCCCTTTTCCACCTTGCCTCCAACTCCTTGTCCTGGGAGATGTTAGAAGAAAAAGTTCTTGGACCACTTGGAACTCTGGGGGGAATCTTGCAGAGTTTCCAAGTGCATGGTGTGGGTCTTCCAGATCCAGCAGCTCTGATGATGGCTGAGACCAAGGTTCTGCCTCCCCCTTTTTGGGGAAGACCTCTCCACTCATAAGAAATAGGTGGACCAGACATGTCCAGCCAGGAGAGGACATCACTTCCATGTCCATCCTGGAGGAGACAGACACCACTCACTGTGCTACGTTCCAGAGGATGGAGAGCATGTCAAGGGCAGAATTTCAGCTGGGAATTTTCATTGTTAGTGATATTTGATGAAATTAATGAGCTGCCAAGGGGTGCAGGCAGCCCAGAAAACCAACTGTGTCCTGGGCTGCATCACCAGCAGCATGGCCAGAACAGTGAGGGAGGGGATGAGACCCTCCCTGGGGTGCTAGGTCCAGTTCTGGGGTCCTCAACACCAGAAGGACATGGAGGTGTTGGAACCAATCCAGAGGAGGCCATGGAGATGATGCTGGAGCAGCTTTGCTCTGGTTTTGCTCAGGCTGAGAAGGTTGGGGACGTTCAGGCTCCAGGGAGCCCTTGGAGCATCTTCCAGTGCCTGAAGGGGCTCCAGGAAAGCTGGGGAGGGACTTTGGACATGGGAATGGAGGGATGGGATGAGGGGGAAGGGTTTCCAGCTGCAAGAAGAGAGATGGAGAGGAGATCTGAGGAAGAAATTCTTGAATTTGAGGGTGCTGAGCCCTTGTCCCAGGTTGCCCAAGGAAGCTGTGGCTGCCCCATCCCTGGCAGTGTCTCAGCCCAGGTTGGATGGGGCTTGGAGCAACCTGGGCTGGGGGAGGTGTCCCTGCCCATCCAGGGGTTGGAATTAAATGATCCTGAAGGTCCCTTCCAACCTAAACCAGTCTGGGATTCTATCCTACAGAGTTATTTTTGACATTTTGGGGTACAAATGTAGTAGTTGTGCTTCAGGAAGATGAGTTTGCATTGGGGGATAGCACACTGCTGTTTTCTGAGCAGGACTGGATATCCACAGAATCATGGAATGGTTTGGGTTGGAAGGAACCTCCAAAATCACCCAGTTCCAACCCCCCTGCATGGGCAAATCTCTCAGCACTGTTTGTGGCACAGCTCCTGGCACCCCAGGGGACAGAAAAAACCTTTTTTGGGGACAACACCATCTGCTGTAGACCCTGTGCCAGGTTGCCCAAGGAAGCTGTGGCTGCCCCATCCCTGGCAGTGTCTCAGCCCAGGTTGGATGGGGCTTGGAGCAACCTGGGCTGGGGGAGGTGTCCCTGCCCATCCAGGGGGTTGGAATTAAATGATCCTGAAGGTCCCTTCCAACCCAAACCAGTCTGAGATTCCTCACCTCCCCATGCCCAGGTCAAAATTCCTCCATGCACTGAGTGCACCCGGGCTCAGCCATCAGATCCCCTTTTTCTGACACCACCAGTGATGGGAAGAGCAGGAGCAATGTCCTTCTCCCCCCCTTTAAGGTCCCTTCCAACCCAAACCATTCCATGGTTCTGTTTGAAGATGGGATTTTTTCTGGATCTCCCATTTGAAGTCCTGCCACCCCAACGTGGGGGACGTGTGGCCCTGTCCCAACCTTCCTAATGCTGACACTCTGCATTTTTGCTCCTCTCTCCTAGGAAGGTCAGATTTACTGTGGCTTGGTGACCTGCCCAGAGCTCTTGTGCTCCTCTCCCTTCTCCGTGCCAGATTCCTGCTGCCAGGTGTGCAAAGGTAAGGAGGGACCCAGGAGCAAAGTCTGGGAGACATGGGTGTTCCCACCAGGAGCCATTTCAAGCTGCTTCAGTGGGGATTTTGGAAGCCTTTCTTGTAATTTTTTTTCCTTTTTTTCCTTTTTTCATTTTTTTATTAGTTTTTCTTTTTTTTTTTTCTTCTTTTTTTTCTTCTCTTCTCTTCTCTTCTCTTCTCTTCTCTTCTCTTCTCTTCTCTTCTCTTCTCTTCTCTTCTCTTCTCTTCTCTTCTCTTCTCTTCTCTTCTCTTCTCTTCTCTTCTCTTCTCTTCTCTTCTCTTCTCTTCTCTTCTCTTCTCTTCTCTTCTCTTCTCTTCTCTTCTCTTCTTTTCTCTTCTCCCCTCTCCTCTCCTCTTCTCTCCTCTCCTCTCCTCTCTTCTCCTCTCCTCTTTCTCTCCTCTCCTCTCTTCTCCTCTCCTCTTTCTCTCCTCTCCTTTATATTCTTTTATATTCTTTTATATTCTCCCTCCCACACCTCGTTGTCTCCTCTCGCCCTTGCAGTCCAGACCTCCTGGCCAGAGCTCAGCTCTTTGCCCACTGGTTCATCATGCAAGAGATGTGACAGGGTTTAACACTGTCCTGGTAATTAAACCAATTAACAGCTGCTCTCTATTAATACCCCTCTCCTCCAAGATAAAGGAAGGAGAGAGAATAAGGGAGAGAGACTGAGGGGTTGGAAACTAAACTACACAGCTTTAATGAAACAGGAATGATAAATAGGAAAAATTATGAGATTTATACAAATCGAGAGGAAAATTGATCCCAGGTTCCTCCCCCTTTCCCCCAGTAGCTCTCACGTCCCCACCGAGGCTGCAGGGCAGCCCTGGGAAAGTCCAGGCTGGAATCCTGGAGTCAGCAGCAGTTGGGAGCTGGAGGCAGGAACACCCAGATTCAGGCTGGAATGGATCAGAAGCACAGGCAGAGGAATGGATGGGATCCTCCCAGGATGCCCAAGCAAACAGGGAGAGGGGAAGAAGGGGAAGCAGGAAGGGGTTTGACCCTGGTGATCCCTCCAATTTCTCCTGAGGATGAGGTGTATGGGATGGAATCCTCTGTTTGGTCAATTCTGGCATCTCTCTTGTCCCTTCCTCCCCAAAGGAGGGTTCCAGGTGGGACCTCTTTCCTCCTTTTCTCCTTCTGGAGGGCCAAATGTTCCTCAGAGCTGAGCAGTGTCCCTGGTTCTGCACACCAGTCTCCAGCTGGAACTATAACCATGGAGTGTGAGCAGTCCCAGCAGCAGCCACTGCCTGAGAAACTTGCTGTTCATTTCAGCAGTGCAGCTGCTTACAAGAGACTGAGCTGAAAGCAAAAGTCCAAGACAGAAAATCCCCTTTATCCTGGCCCAAACCAGGACCTGACCCACCAGGATGGAGATGGTTCTATGGACCATGTATAGGTCCATGCTGCTGTTGCTCCAGGGAAGATTCCAGAAGAGTCCGGGAAACCTCTCCACTTCCACCCCTACGACTGAGTTTCACCCTCCATGGTGGGGAAAAAAAAAACCCTCTGGAATTTGCTGCTTTTTTCCCAGGGAGAGGGTGATTCTCCACATCTCCAGATGAGATAGATTCAAGGGGGGAATGGGGAGGTTGATACAATGAAGTCACAGCATAAAATGACTCTTTAATACAAGAAATATTTATGAATATTTGGAAGGCCATGATGGTCTCCTGGCCATGAATGACCTCCCAAAGCCTTCTGCAATTTGTGTTCCACTCTCCTGGATTCCTTCATGCAGCTGGGGCATGCCATTAACTCCATGAGAAATGTTTTCAGATTTCTTTTGAGCACCAGATCATCCCCATCCCCTCATACTCTACCTCTGGGGTGTTTCCCTGCCATTAAAATGCAAAACCTACAAGGCCATGTCTGTCTTGGAGCTGTTGGGGTTTGGAACTGGGTGATTTTGAAGATCCCTTCCAACCCGAACCATCCCAAGGTTCTCTGAATAGTCAGTGAGGATAAAGGGATTTTTTTTGAGGGGTATGGGTCCTATTTGCTTTGGGTGATGTGCATTGCATGTTCCAAGTTCTTCTCTCTCCAGACCTTGGTACATTTTGTCACCCAGAAAGTAAATCCTCATCCAGCCCTGCAGCATCTGGAGAGAGATTTTCATAAGAGTGGCCAGTGAGTGGGCAAGAGGAAATGGTTTCAAACTGAAGGAGAAGAGGTTTAGTTTGGATGTTAGGAAGAAGATCTTCAGTAGGAGGGTGGTGAGACCCTGGAACTGATTTCCCAGAGAAATTGTGGCTTCCTCCTCCCTGGAAGTGTTCAAGTCCTGGTTGGATGAGGCTTTGAGCATCCTTGTCTGGATTAGCTGCATCCCTGCCCATGGCAGGGAAACTGGAGGAGATGATCCCAAAAGTCCCTTCCAACCTCAGCCACTCTGTGATTTCACAGGACACTTTTTTTTATTTTTTTTTTCTTCTTGCAGATGTTTCATATGAGAAGTCCACAGAAGAGGAACCCCTGCAGTTAAACAGAGGTGTTGTACGTGACGTTTGCATTTTCAAACTCAGATTATTGCTTCTAGCACGTGGCTAGGAGCTCATGGAATGGCTCAAAGAAGCCCATTCCCTCTTGGCCATGGTCTTCTCCATGGAAATGATCCACAAGAGCTCTAGGAGGGCAGTCAGCTCCTTGGAGAGCAGACCCATGGACACCTGGTTTGCTGAACCATGTCTTGATGTTGACTCTAGGTGAGGAAAATCAGCACAGGCTGAGACCTCAAGACTCTTGTCCTCTTCCTCTGAAGCATCTCTGATGTCTTTGGAAGAGAAGAAGACTAGAAATCTTGGACAATTCTTGTTGGCCAACCTGGCTGGAGTTGGCCAGTGGGTTAAAACAACTGAGGAACATGGACAGAGGAGACTCAGAGGTGACCAAAAGTCAGAAGTAACTCTTATCCATAGAGTCAGATGGCCCAAATCTCCCTTTGGGAGCTTTTCCTTCAGGATCTGATGTCTCCTTTGGACTCAAAGGTGTCCTACATCCCAGTTGTAGCTTCTACAGGGCAGACAAGGACCCAGCAAGGAAAAAAATGACTCCTTGGCTTCTGAGGGTGGATTCCTGGTGCCATTTCAAAGCTGGGTGGGCCATGCCAGCTCTGTGGGATTAGGTCACTTACAGCTCCTGGCCCTGCCCTTTTCCATACTGCTGGGTGTAATGCCAGTGTCCCACCTCCACCACCTTTAAAAACTCCAAAATAGACACAAGGGGACCCTTTGTGCTTGTCCCAGGAGTTTGCTCTTGGAAGCCTGAGATGCTTTTGGGATTTCAGTCCTGCTGCTTGGCAGCCCCACACCAACCTTCTTGCTGCCCACCAGATGAGAAGCCAGGATATGGCCCAACCTGACCTCTCTGATCCTGGTTGGGTCACAGATGCCAGTCCTCAGTTTCCCAGCAGTTATCTGGGAATAAACATGGGAATAAACCATCCCATTTCCCTGCCTCTGTAAGTGGTGCAGGACCTCCTATGCTATGGGTTGAGCTCTTGGGCTGATGGAAGGTGTGCAGGAGCTTCCGTGGCTTTTTCCAGGAGTTTTGGAGTGAGAACAACCCAACAGCCCATGTCTGAGACCCTTTTTTTTCTCTGACTCCTCACAGAGGCACTCACAAGAACAGTGTTTGGGGCAAGCAATGGGCAGGAAGCCACCAGGAGCCACCACATCCACTGTTCTCAGTTCTTCCCTGGAGTTCATTCCCAGGAGGTTTAAACCCAAGGGAGGCGGTGGCACCACCATGAAGATTGTCTTGAAAGAGAAGCACAAGAAAGGTAAGAGATGAAGGGACCAGGAAGTTTGGATGTGGCCTAAGGTGACTTCTCCAGGACTTTGAATTCTCCATGGAATCTATTTCAGCAGTCGGTTTCTCCCACCAACTCCTAATTCCTGCTTCTCCACAGCCACTCTCCCTGGTGGCCCACAGCATTCTGACTGGATGAATCCACCACTTCCCAAAAAGGATGGGTGGAAGACTGGTCCTTGGAGTGGTTTGTTTTTTTTTTTTTTTTTTGAGATCTGGGACCTCAGAAGGGATGTGCTCACCTGGAAGACTCCAAGACCTGCAAAGGGACAGGGTTTTTCCTCCTTGCACCCATCCACCACGTGCTGGGGCTGTTCCGGGGCTGTCCCAGGGCTGTGGTCCTTCTCCTGGAGAAGAGAGTAGGAAAAGGAGATGAGAGGCAACCCCATGGAGACAAAAGGGAAAAGCCACATCCCTTCTCTTCTTGGGGACTCTCCCACCACTGTGTCTCCAAAAGGGCTCTCCAGTCCTTGGAGATGAAGCCCTGGAGGAAATTTTAGGACCTCCAAAAATGTTCATGCAGAAGACAGCAGATGGCACTCTTCACTCTGCTTCATGCCTCTGGCAGCCTCAGAGAGCCCTTGGGCTTCCAGAGTTTTGGTGAGATCTTGGCCACATTTCCCACTTGCCCCCCATTGGGGTGGTTGACCCCAGCAGCCTCCATCTCCTCCATCCTGGTCCCCTTATCCCATGGCACCTCCTGGCTGGAATCTCTGCAATATCCTCATGTCCACTGGTGCTGGAGGTGCTGCCAGGAGACCATGTTCCTCAAAACACCCATTTGGGAGGTGATGAAACGTGCTGAGCTCCATCAAACCCTGGGCATACAAAGAGGAGGAGGATTTCTTTCTGGCAAACTCTTTTCT
This sequence comes from Phaethornis superciliosus, assembly GCA_023637945.1. NCBI lineage: Eukaryota > Metazoa > Chordata > Aves > Apodiformes > Trochilidae > Phaethornis > Phaethornis superciliosus. The sequence continues at coordinate 195,730,683 of JAJQWJ010000001.1, forward strand.
CTCTCTCCTCCAGCTTGTGTTTACAACGGGAAGACCTATTCCCATGGAGAAGTCTGGCATCCCATCTTCAGGCTCTATGGCCTCCTGCCCTGCATCCTCTGCACTTGTAGGGATGGTGTCCAGGATTGTCAGAGGATCACGTGTCCCAAGGAGTATCCCTGTGACTATCCAGAGAAAGTCGATGGGAAATGCTGTAAAATATGTCCAGGTAGGTGGGATCTCAACTGCTCCTGCAGCTGCTTTCCCCTTCCTTCCACTTGCGTGGGGTTAAAGCCCCAGGCAGATGTTTAGGGATTCACATTATTGGTGGTTTGGATTCATAGAATCATAGAATGGGCTGGGTTGGAAGGGACCTCAGAGCTCATCAAGTCCAACCCTTGATCCACTCCCCCCGTGGTTCCCAGCCCATGGCACTGAGTGCCACATCCAGGCTCTTTTGAAATATCTCCAGGGATGGAGAATCCACTGCTTCCCTGGGCAGCCCATTCCAATGCCTGATCACCCTCTCCATAAAGAAATTCTTTCTAATATCCAACCTAAACCTCCCCTGGCACAACTTGAGACCATGCCCTCTTGTCTTGTTGAAAGTTGCCTGGGAAAAGAGCCCAACCCCCCCCTGGCTCCAGCCTCCTTTCAGGGAGTTGTAGAGAGTGATGAGGTCTCCCCTGAGCCTCCTCTTCTCCAGGCTGAACACCCCCAGCTCCCTCAGCCTCTCCTCACAGGAATTGTCCTGGAATCCCTTCCCCAGCCTGGTTGCCCTCCTTTGGACCTGCTCCAGCACCTCAATCTCCTTCCTGACCTGAGGGGCCCAGAACTGGACACAGGACTCGAGCTGTGGCCTCACCAGGGCTGAGTACAGGGGCAGAATCCCTTCCCTGGACCTGCTGGCCACGCTGTTCCTGAGCCAGGCCAGGATGCCATTGGCCTTCTTGGCCACCTGGGCACACTGCTGGCTCATGTTCAGCTTCCTGGCAATCCAGACTCAAATCCAGGTCCCTTTCTGTCACTCTGTGCCCAGCCTGGAGCTCCCCATGGGGTTGTTGTGTTGAACCTCATCCCATTGGGATCATCCCAACTCTCCAGTCTCTCCAGGTCCCTCTGCAGAGCCCTCCTGCCTTCCAGCTGATGAGTTCAGCAGAGCATGCACTGATGTAAGGGTTGATCTTCTTGGAGGGCACTGGGACTGGATCCAAGGTGAGGAAGCTGCCCCAAGCTCAAGAATTTCCATCTATTGAGTGGGTGTAGTCCAGAGAGGGATGCCCGAGGAGGAAGATGCTAAGAGTCTTTAAACAGGTAGAAGATGCTTCTTTTTTAAGTAGAGGACATAATCTGCTGTCCAGACCTCCAACTGGGAGAAGAAGTCATAGGGTTAAATTCTGGCAGCTGAACTGTAGGTTTGAGCTTAGGAGGGCACATTCTGAGTGCAGAGTTTTCTGCTGCACTCATGGTTTGGTTTGAATTTGGGTTGAGGTCCCCATCCCAGGAAAGGATGCAACTATTGGGGTGGATCAGGATGATGCTGGGACATGGTGGAGCCATGAGCCCTCTTCTTGTTCATCTTTGATGGGGTTTGGAGCTCTCAGCTGCTTCTTGGTGATGGGAAAGCTCTCTACCCTAAAGCACAGATCTGGCAATGATGTGACAAAACTTGAGACCTTCTCCTGTCCCCACTGAAGGTTCCACCTTCCTGCACTATCATTCATCAGGAGATACTTGGATGAGGGACCACCCACTGCTTTCCTGGAGAAATTGAAGATATTTGAGTGTCTTTGAGCCTGGCTGCAGATGCAGCAGAAGTTTCTGGGTGATCTCTCACGTGCACCTTTGAGGTGGTTTCATGGAGGGAAAACAAGCAAGGGGTTTTGCTACACTTAAAAATGGGGGCAAAAAGGCTGCACAATCATCCTAGTTGGGATTTTCAAGGTTTTCCAGCCTCTGAGCACAGAGGTTCCCCAGGGGGGGAGAGTGAAGAGCAGAAGCTCAGCTTGTTTTAATAAGGTTTCTGATATGTTTATGAGCAGGATTTATGACGTGGGGCCTGGTGGGAATGGGATGTGATGACTGGAGCAGAGCCCTTCCAGCCTTTTATTCCCATTATAGAGGGCCTTTCTGCTTTTTTAAGTCTACAACTTTCTCTGCTGGGATCTCTTGTCTGCAGTTATTTCCAGTTAAACACTCTCAGCCAGCCAAAACGTTTTTTCTTCTTGCTTTCCAGTACTCAGAGAGAGCAATCACACACCCACACGTGGCTCAGCCAAGTTACAGACTTGTCCTTGCATGGAGGTTTCACCCATCTTCTTTTTCCATCACTCTCCTCCTCTTCCTCCTTTGTACCCAGTAGCTTTGGGGTGAAAGGGTCTCAAGTTGCACCAAGGGAGGTTTAGGTTGGATGTTAGAAGAAACTTCTTCACTAAAAGGATAATGAAACACTGGCCCAGGATGCCCAAGGAGGTGGTTGAATCCTCATCCCTAAAGGGGTTTAAAAGCTGGGGAGATGTGGTGCTGAGGGACTTGGTTTAAGCACTGGACTTGGTGGAGTTGGGTTAAGGGTTGGTGGGGTGAACGTAGGGTTGGTGCTCAATGATCTCAAAGGTTTTGTCCAACCAGAACACTTCTGTGAAGCACTGAGTGGCTTCTCTTTCCAAAAGGGGAACCCAACTCCAAGGGAATTGCTGCAAGGAGAAGGAATCCATCATGGTTCCTTAGGGCAGAGTTAGCACCTTGGCTTCTTCCCCAAGACTTTTGGCCATCGAGTGGCTCCGGTGTGAAGCTCTGGGCTTGCTAAATACCTTTTGCACCTTCAGAGAGCTTTTTTCTTCTTCTGTCTTGAGGCTGGGGTTGCTTTGGTGGTTGGAAAGAGAAGCCCTGAAGTGGGGGAAAGTGGAGTGGTCTCTGATGGAAGTTGTGTCCCACCTGGACCTTGCAGTGGCAGTAGGGTGGGCTGTGGGCTTCTTAATTTTATGTCACTCTGAGCCAGCAGAGCTGAATGTTCATCTTCCCTTCCTGGAAAAAAAAAAAAACCAACAACAAAAAAACCCAAACCAAACCACTTTAAGTTGAGATTTCCATCCTCTCCCAGAGATGGAGCAGCTCAGGACCCCCCCAGAAATCACAGGGGAGAGCAGAATCAGACCTGAAATAACTGTCCTACTAAAATAAACCCCACGCCTCTATTTATAGCCCAACTTTTCTTTCGAGTAGTGTAAAAAAGCTCCAGCATCCAAAGTGAGGGGGAGAACAAGGCTAAATTCAGCAGCCCTGGGTTCCTCTGCGTTCCAAGGACCACAACCAAAGGCAATAAATCTCCTTCCAAAACCATGAGGGATTCTTAATTACTCCAGAAACATTCCCCCCTCTACTCCCCCCCCCCAAAAAATAAAAAAAAAATTCAAAACTGAGCTGCTCTTCTTCACCAGGCATGATGAAAAAAGTCACATCAGGTCCTGTTGGTGTCCCTGGTGTTGGTGTCCCTGTTGCTGCATCTTGTGTGGGGAGGGGGATGAACCCACCTTGAGCTGGGCATGATGCTCAGGCAGCTTGGCCATCGTGTTGGATCCCCTCCTGAGGGCTCATCCCTTTGCTTTGCTGACATTGCTCCTCAGGGATGGCAGCAGGAGCAAGATGGGAAATGGGGAACCCAGCCTGGGCTTTGTGGTGGTGGCACCCAGGTCCTTGCTGCAGATGCAGGGAATCCAGGTGGAGAAAATCCCTTTTCTCCATCCCCACTGGCATAGAAGCTGCTAAAACTGGGTGGACATCTCCCATCTCCCCTGGGCTTCCAATCTCAGCCCTGAAGGTGGGACTCCAGGAGCCTAGGGCCCATTCAGAGATGTGGCTGTGCCACATCAAGCCCACCTTTCCCTCAACTTCATTCCTGAGATGACCTGACCCTTCCATCCCAAACAGGTTGCCCAGGGCAGTGGTGGAATCTCCATCCCTGGAGGGATTTTAAAGCTGTGGAGATGTGGTGCTGAAGGACATGGTTTGGTGGTGGCCTTGGCTTGGACTTGATGATCTTAAAGGTCTTTCCCAACCAAAGCAATTCTGTGATTCTCTCATTCTATGATGGTGTCATTCTATGATTCTGTTTAATGAATTCTTGTGCTTGTCTTTGATTTTGTCCAGAAACCAGAGTCAAACCCACTGATGAAATGGTCACCACTCGATGCAGCAAGAACCCCAACCATGTCCTGGTATACATGTTTGTGCCACCCAGCTCAGAGACCTCCAAGGAGATCCTCAGGACCATGGCAATCGAGAAGGAAGCCACAGAAGAGGTGGAAATCTACAACTGGAAGTTGATTAAAGGTGGGTCCCATAATGAAAACAGCCAACACTTCCATTGGAGGTGTGTCTGGAAACCTGGTGCTTCCAGAGAAATATGGAATGGGTTGGGTTGGAAGGGACCTTCCAGCTCCTCCAGTTCCAACCCCTGGATGGGCAGGGACACCTCCCCCAGCCCAGGTTGCTCCAAGCCCCATCCAACCTGGGCTGAGACACTGCCAGGGATGGGGCAGCCACAGCTTCCTTGGGCAACCTGGCACAGGGGCTCAGCACCCTCACACCAAACAATTTCTTCCTAAGATTTCATCTAAGTTTCAGCTGGAAACCCTTCCCCCTCATCCCATCCCTCCAGGCCCTTGTCCAAAGTCCCTCCCCAGCTTTCCTGGAGCCCCTTCAGGCACTGGAAGCTGCTCCAAGGGTTCCCCAGAACCTTCCCTTCCCTTCCCTTCCCTTCTCTTCTCTTCTCTTCTCTTCTCTTCTCTTCTCTTCTCTTCTCTTCTCTTCTCTTCTCTTCTCTTCTCTTCTCTTCTCTTCTCTTCTCTTCTCTTCTCTTCTCTTCTCTTCTCTTCTCTTCTCTTCTCTTCTCTTCTCTTCTCTTCTCTTCTCTTCTCTTCTCTTCTCTTCTCTTCTCTTCTCTTCTCTTCTCTCTTCTCTTCTCTTCTCTTCTCTTCTCTTCTCTTCTCTTCTCTTCTCTTCTCTTCTCTTCTCTTCTCTTCTCTTCTCTTCTCTTCTCTTCTCTTCTCTTCTCTTCTCTTCTCTTCTCTTCTCTTCTCTTCTCTCCTCTCCTCTCCTCTCCTCTCCTCTCCTCTCCTCTCCTCTCCTCTCCTCTCCTCTCCTCTCCTCTCCTCTCCTCTCCTCTCCTCTCCTCTCCTCTCCTCTCCTCTCCTCTCCTCTCCTCTCCTCTCCTCTCCTCTCCTCTCCTCTCCTCTCCTCTCCTCTCCTCTCCTCTCCTCTCCTCTCCTCTCCTCTCCTCTCCTCTCCTCTCCTCTCCTCTCCTCTCCTCTCCTCTTCTCTCCTCTCCTCTCCTCTTCCACTTTTGGTCCCACTGTACCCTACAACACTCTCCAGAGGCACAAGCATGTGGGCAAACAAGGTAAAAGTTTTGGGGTTGTTCCTCCAAACTTGCCCAACTCACATGGAAAACAAACAAAAAAATCAGCCCTCTGGTCATTTGCTCATTCTTTATTTTTGCTTTTGCTCTTTTTTTGTTTGTTTTTTTTTTAATTTTATTTCCTCCAGTCCACCCCTCACTGGGACCAAAACTTGCAGAGCTGCTGTAAAGTTGGACACAGGGGTGTGAATTACTCCCACCCCACTTTTTGAATGTCTGGATTGGGATGGTTCTCTTGGTGTATCCTCCACAGAAAATACACCATCAAATTACACCCATCTCTTGCTCTGTCCCCATACTTTTAGCTTTCCAACAGTCTTATGGATCAGAGGAGCACATCTCTACCTGGTCCAGTAGATATTTGTGTTGTGATTCTTTTGGGTCTGTGAAGGTTTGGCAGTGCCCCAACCCAAAGTCTCCATGGGACATCTTCTACCCCTTGCAAAAATCTTGTGCCTGAAGCAGTTGAGGTTGGTCACACTCTACTTATGGACACAGTGACCCTAAGCCCATATCTTCAAGACATGTGTAGGCAAATATTCTGGTCTTTTGGGCATGTTCATCATCTCACCTCTCTCCCCAAGGAGGTCTCAGCCCTCCTGGGACACATGTCCCAAGGATGGAGAAATTACTCCATGTGGTGCACACGTGGAGAAATTAACTCCAGAGATGTGGATGGCACCCTGTTTCCACCCTCCCCCTTCCATCCTCTGTCCTCCCCTGTGTCCCTCTCCCCATCATCCCCTCCCAATGTCCTCAAAACCTCCTTCACAATGGTACCTTGTAGCTGGAGGACAGCTCTGACTCTGCTCTCTTTGGGCCCCACCGTTTCCTCTCCTCACTCCTTGGTCACCACCCAAACCTTCTCACCCCTTTCTGAGGCCAAAAGCTCCATGTCTGCACGGAGCCCCTGAGCCCTGCCAGCTAGGGACAGGGGAGGCCCTTGTCCCCAAGGCCAACACAGCTCTTTTGCTTGGCAGAGCAGAGTGTTACTCTTGGGAAAGAGCATGAGCTCCGTCACATATGGATTCCACCTCGCCGTGGGCCATCACTCCACCAACAGAGCAGGGTGTGTGGGAGGAAAAAAAAGCTTCAAGTCACACCTGGAACCCATCCATCTGCCTTTGTATGGGCTTATGATACCAACGTGGCCTCATCTGTGTCTCTGCTAGGGTGGTTTCCTCCAGGAGGCAAGAGTTGAGAGGAGAAACTCATGCCAAGAGCCAGCGGAAAGCTTTATCCAGCTTGCTGGGGGTGCATGATCAGCTCCCAGATGAGTTGCAGTGGAGGCTTCTCCACGTTTTTAGGGGTCTGAACATCTCCTGAGTTTTGAAATGTGACTTGGGTTAGAGCAGGAATTATCCCAGGGAGTGAGGACAAGAAAGGGGCAAAAGACAACAGAAGGATCAGAGTGGGACCAGTACAGTTTGGAGGCTCTGTTGTTGACTCCTGCCCTTCATCCTTCCTTGCTTGGAGGAACAGTCTCCCCACAGACATCTTTCCCACATTTACCCTGTGAGGTTGTTGGTTAGAGATTGACCAAAATATTCCTTTCTATCCTGAAAATCCTCTGGGACCTTCAGAAATCACCAGTGTTTCATCATCCCATCAGACCTGGGATGGAGGGGAGTTGCATGGTCTGCTCCTCATGTTCTTTTGGCATGGGCTCAAAGATCTCTATCCAAGGATACTCAACAGCCCATGTAGAGCCTTCCAGAGCCACAAACCCCATCCTAAAGGAAGACTTTTCCCAATGTTCAGCTCTCTGCACCTCTTGCTCATGCCTTCTTGTCTTCTCCATGGATGAAGAGCACCCTTCTGCTCTCCGAAGATGCCATCAGCCTTTGTCCTCTCTTATACACAATTTAAGCACTTGAGTTTCTTCAGTCTTTCCTTGATACTAGAAATTTCTGGTCCTTTGGTCATTCCCTTAGCTCTACTCTGGGTTCTCTCTGTGCCTTTCTTGAAGTAGAGAACCCAAAATGGGGCTTGGGGGTTGTGTCCTGCTGGCATGGGTCTCATGCACCCATCTTCCCCCCATGCTCCTGTCTCCCTCCACCCATCAAGGCTTTGTATTGCAGATGATGATGATAGATTGAGATGAGATCTTAGGAAGAAATTCTGGGCTGTGAGGGTGGTGAAACCTTGGCCCAGGTTGCCCAAGGTGGGTGCCCCCTGCCTGGAAGTGTTGAAGCCCAGGGACATGGGGTTTGAAGGAATTTGGTCTCATGGGAGGTGTCCTTGCCCCTGGCAGAGGAGTTGGAGCTGGATGAGCTTGAAGGTCCCTTCAAACCCCAAACCATTCTCCATTTCTATCATTCTGTGACTGAATGGCATCACCTCTTGCCAGCTCCATCCCACGTTGCCTCTTTGGTGGGCAGCAGCTGCCATTGGGCTCTTCTTATCAACACAACCTCATCTTCTCCAGCATCATCTTCATCCCTCCCCCTGCTCCCCAGCTCCTGGAATCTGTCAGGAAAAACCATCCAGACCATGAAGGTCTCAGCCAGCTCTCCAAGGGCTCTTGGGTGAACATTATCTAGGTCGGGTGATTAAAAAATGTTTATTTCTTGTAGCTCTTGTTTAAAATATCCTCTTGGTTACTAATGCACTGGAAAGTGCTTCATCAGCCACAGGGATGATAAGCACAGCCTCCAGCTCCTTTCCAAGTATAGACCAGAAGGATTTATGGAACATTTGTGCCTCTCTTACGTCATTAAAAGTTTTATTATCTCCATCCATTCTCTTCTTTTGTTACTGCTAGGACTTATTTTCCCCACCCACTTCAAGGACTTCTTAGTAATCCAAATATCCACCTATTTCTTCAGGCTGTTTTTTGACTTCCTCTATTAATTTTCCACAGTCCAGAACATCTCATTCTGTGACCCTGTGATTTATATGGATCTCTTCCTGGTTCCTCTCCATGACAGACTCTTTTGATGTGTAATTTCTGCTGGGAATCAGGGAAAGTCTCTTCACCAAACAAGGGGAACCACGTTTTGCTTCTTAACTTCTGCTGGCCAACCACAGCCTGGATGCACGAGGAGCTTGGGAGAGATGTGGGGAAGGATATTCCAGGCATACCTGCCCAGTTTGTCATCCCTCGTTGGGAAATAGGAATTCTTGGAAGCCTTAATCCCACTGAAAGGTCACTTCCATTGCTAAATGCAGGTTCTGGTTTCCTTGGGTCAAAACTCTGAGTCAGGCACCTCTGTTAATGGGATGGTGCTGGCACAGACAGAAATATCCATTTCTGCTGAGGTCATTTGTGAGTTGTGGGGTTTTTTGGTTTGTTTTTTTTTTGTCCTGGAGGAATTTCAGGGCTGGGGGCAGAAGGATGGAAAATCTTGATCCCTGGATCCTTCCAAGAAAGGAAAATATCTAAGGATGGAGGGGTTGGAGAAGGTAAATGGTCAAGAGTGAGAAAGAAGATGGAGATCTCTGGGTCCTCTTGGATCACCTTTATTTCTCTTATGGCTTTGGAGGAGATGAGATTTCCTCCAGTGGGAGATATTTTTCAGAGCAAACAAAATGTTGTTGCTTTCACCTGCTTCGTGGTGGTGTTGTCCCTGCCCTGATTTAATGAGCTGCTTTCAAATGAGGTTTCTCCTGATCCTTGACCAACCCTGGCTTTGCTCCCAAACTCCCACCAGGCTTCAGCAGCAGATCCCACACCAAACCAGAACTCCAGGGCATCCCTGTGTCCTTTTTTTTTTAAATTTTTATTTGTGCATCCAAACCCTGCAGAGCCTCAAATTCAGCATCCCAGAACCTGATGCCTTCTGCTCCTTTCCACAGGGATATTTCACCTGACACAGACCAAGAAGATCAGCAAACAGGACTTCAAGCAAGAAGCACAGAACTTCAGGCTGATCACCAGGACAAACGAAGGCAAGGAGACAAAAATCTCCTTTTTTAAATTTTTTTTTTTAATTTTTTTTTTTTTTTTAAAAATTTTCTCCCCAAACCACCCCGTGTTTTGCTACAGAAATCCCAGCACAGGATTGGGGGCTGAACCTTAGGGTTGTGCAAACAAAGTTGGGGTTGGGGCTGACCTCTCCTCACACACACTCCTGGAGTTTGCACTTGATGGGATTGGAAAGGGCAGGCAGCTTTCTAAAAGTGGATGCAGGCTTGTGAAATCCAAAAAAGCTTTGTCTCTCCCCAAGCCAGCAAAACTGATTTTTTTTGTGTGTGTGTGTGTTTTGTTTTGGTTTTATATTTAATCCATCTGGCGTTACAGGGAGGGAGGAAAAAAAGAAAAATCAAAAATGATGCAAGGGATTTGAAAAAAAAACCAAACAAAACAAACAAAAAACTCTTGAAATATTTATTTTTAAAAAAGGGAGGGAAAAAAAAATCATTCTTAATGTTCTTGGATGTGTGCAAGTGTTACAAAAAAACCAGGAATGCCTGTGCACATGCTGAGAGTTCCTGTGCTCAGCAAAGCTGCTGGGCTGCTTCCTGCTGGCTCCCTCTTCTCCTGGGTTGGGTGAGACTTTAATGGCCTTGGGTTTGGATCAGAACCATTCCTCTACCATCCAGCACCCTTATCTCACTGTTCCAGCTGGGAATGGCTCTGCTGCCCAGTGCATACCAGTATACCCAGTGCCCCAGGGGAGGGAGAATGGAGATATTTGTTTTCACCTCCATTCAGTTCAGGACAACATCTCTTGGCCAATTCTTGGAGGATTTTCAAATCCCTGCCTCTCAGGTTGGGTTTTGCTCCCTTGATGGGGTCTCTCTGGCAGATGCCCACGGCTTCTTGCCTCAGTTTCCCTGGACAAATCACCATCTCTTGTGGAACCATCCCTCAGCCACTGCTGCAAGTTCTAGGAAAGCATGGGCTGGGGATTTCTTCACAACAGGAGATTAATTCAGCTGCAAAATATGCCCTCCCCTTATCCCATAGGGATGAGGACATTAGGGGATGCATAATCCCCCCTGGAATTACAGGAGGAGGTGACCCTGGACCCCTGGAAATAGAAGGATGCTGATGTTTTGAGGGGGGGCACGGAGAGGGGTTGGGGGAGCTCTGAGCTCCTGTTTTTTGGGGGTGTTTTCCACCTCTCTGCTGTGGGAGGGATTGGGGGCTCCTTTTTGGGGTGTTTTCCAGCTCTCTGCTGTGTATTTGCTTTGCAGGGAGGCTGTAGCTCACCAAGGAGGCTGTAGGTGGATCATGGTGGGTTTTTTTTTATCCTGCCAGGACCATCCTTGGCTGGAGGTGGTTGCAGAGCCAAGGCAGCAGCAAAAGGAGGAGAGATGGGGGGGGTTTGAGCAGCCCACCCCAAAAGATATGGGTCTGGCAGGAGAGGAGAGAGAAGCTTACATGCCCATGGCTCACCCAATGTGAATTTTTGGCTTTCTGTGGTGTGTCAAGCAAAATCCTGAGAGGCAGGGAGTCAGCCCCAATCCCAGACATCCCTGGTAACACCAACCCCCCCCCCAAAAAAAAAAATAAAAAAAAAAGTGGAAATATCCCTGCTGACTGCAAGGGAGTTGGGCAAAATGAGCTTAAAAGGTCAAACCCAAACCCTTCTTTGATTCTATGATCCTGGAGATGATCCTAAAAGTTCACATCAAAGCATATTAAGGCAGAGAGGGGGCTTTCTCCCTCTTTCAGACTAAGATCCTGTTTTTTTAGGAGCCTTGTGAGGCAGGGGTTGGCACCTTCTCCCTAGAGACAGGATGAGAGGAAATGGGTTCAAGTTGTACCAAAAGGAGAGGTTCGGATGGCACATCAGGAAAAATTTCTTCTGAAGCATTAGGACAGGTTGCCCATGGAGGTGGTAGAGTTGCCATCCCTAAAAAAAAAATAAAAATGGGTGGATGTGGTGCTTCAGGAGATGCTTTAGGATTTCTGGTGTAGGACTGAGTGTTGATGACCCTGCAGGTCCTTCCCAACCAGGAGGATTCTCTGATTCCAGTGGTTTCCAGGGAAAGCATTGGAAATTCCATTATTTGTGCTGGTAATTGCATTGCAGGGGGTTTATAGGACCCCTCTTGACCTCAAAGACCATTTTAATGGCAAAGAGTGATTTTGGGACCACTGATGAGCTGCTCTGCCCACGGCCAGTGTTGCAAGTTGATTTTTTTCTCTCCATCTTTCTCCCAGCACATTCCTGGGGGTTCCTCCAGTGCAGGGGGTGCTTTGTGTGGGGCAAGTTTGTGTTCTCCTGCTCCCAGGGTGGTTGCTAACCAGATTCCATCTCTGCTCATCCAGGTCATTGGAATATTTTCCGAGCGCAGGCGTCAGAGCTGAGGATGACGGAGAGCCCGGAGAAAGAAACCAAGAACTTGTAAAGGAAAAAAAGGAAAAAAAACCCCACAAACCCAAACTTAACCTTGCTATTGATTTATCTACACCCACGCTCATACACACATACACATATATACCAAAAAAAAAAAAAAAAAAAAGAAAAAAAAACCCCAAAAGCTGCATTATCCAACTAGACTGGCACAGCAATAATGGATCCACGAGTGTAAAATTACAGAAATTTTGGCAAATGAACCAATCTGAACCTTCTTGAAGCCACAGCCATGGAAGTGCCTCTCTCCAGAGGAAGAAATAGTGGAGATGTGAGAGCTGTGAAGAGGTGGGATCCATCCCTGCCCTCCCCTGGCATTGCTGAAGAGCAGCAGAGCAGAGCATGACCATGCTTTTCACCCACTCCTGCCAGAAAGATGACCTGCAAGGAAGGAAAAAAACATCCTTGATTTCTTTTCATGGAGCCCCCCACCATCTGCAAAGGGTTTCTTTGCCTGACTAAACTTCCAAAGGGTGTTTCTTGGAAAATTTTGGGTCTTTTCTCTTCTGTTTCAGCTGGAAGGATTATTTTTTTTTTCCCTTCTTTGTAGGTCACCTGCTGATGTAGTTTTGGGGAGGACCCACCTGCTGACAGGGTCTGAGCCCCTGAATGCTGCACTAAGGTTGCTACTAAGCATGTTATTATGCTATATATTTATATATATCCTACCTAATATCTACTGGGCTGTATTCACAGGAGGGGCATCTCCCAAAGGATGAACAGAACCATTTCTGCAGCGTGGGGAGGAGGGTGTTGCAGCAGTAATCACCCTCTTGCCATCTGGAACCAGCTTTGGGGGATTTCCAGGTTGTTGCCATACATATATTTATCCTCGGGTTCTTGTTTTCTTCTGTTTTGATAAATCTATTTATTTTGAGATCCAGATCAGTCTGATAAATCTGATTAAAGTGTTTTCTTGATTCAGCCCCTTGTGCCAGCTCTCCTTTCCAGGGAGGGTCTGTGTTAGGATTTGAGGGGTGAGGGGTGGGGGTTCCCATGGGGTCACTGAACCTTGTGCACCCCCTCAGGAAACATCCTCAGGGTTGGGATGTGGGTTTGGGGGGATTCAGAGAGCATCCTACCCATGCTCTGCTCATCCCCAGGGGATCATCCCCCCATCCACCTCCCCTTCAGGGCTGAAAATGGAGCTTGGGGGGGGGTGGCAGTGGGCACAGGGGGGGTCAGGTAAAGGCTTGGGGCAAACCCAGGCCAGGAAACTGGAGGTCCTGGTATGCTGGATGGATGCCTGAGCAAGTTGTTAAGTGAGTGCAGATGCTCTTCCTTGGACAGGCAGCAGCTCAGGTGGGGCTATAAAAGGCTCAATGCCAGCAGCTCCCACCCCAGGGACAGCTTTGCCCTCTCCTTCTCTCTTCGTTGGGCTCCAAATAAACACTGGTCACTGTCACACACTCAGGAGGTGATGGAAACCAGGTCTGTGTGCAGCCAAAGGACAGAGGAGATGGAGAGAGGAGCATCCACAGCTCCACCAATGGTAGGAGGTGCTGGGCACCCATCACCAGGAGCTCTGTGATCCTGGGAATTGTTTTGGTTGGGTAAGATTTTAAGATCAGCAAGTACAACCATTAAGCCAGCCAAGTCAGAGCATCCCCAAACTGGGTTGGGTTGGAAGGAACCTTCCAGCTCCTCCAGTTCCAACCCCTGGATGGGCAGGGACACCTCCCCCAGCCCAGGTTGCTCCAAGCCCCATCCAACCTGGGCTGAGACACTGCCAGGGATGGGGCAGCCACAGCTTCCTTGGGCAACCTGACACAGGGGCTCAGCACCCTCACACCAAAAAATTTCTTCCTAAGATTTCATCTAAGTTTCAGCTGGAAACCCTTCCCTCTCATCCCATCCCTCCAGGCCCTTGTCCAAAGTCCCTCCCCAGCTTTCCTGGAGCCCCTTCAGGCACTGGAAGCTGCTCCAAGGGCTCCCCAGAACCTTCCCTTCCCTTCCCTTCCCTTCCCTTCCCTTCCCTTCCCTTCCCTTCCCTTCCCTTCCCTTCCCTTCCCTTCCCTTCCCTTCCCTTCCCTTCCCTTCCCTTCCCTTCCCTTCCCTTCCCTTCCCTTCCCTTCCCTTCCCTTCCCTTCCCTTCCCTTCCCTTCCCTTCCCTTCCCTTCCCTTCCCTTCCCTTCCCTTCCCTTCCCTTCCCTTCCCTTCCCTTCCCTTCCCTTCCCTTCCCTTCCCTTCCCTTCCCTTCCCTTCCCTTCCCTTCCCTTCCTTCTCCTTCTCCTTCTCCATCTCCTCCTCCTCCTCCTTCTCCATCTCCTCCTCCTCCTCCTTCTCCATCTCCTCCTCCTCCTCCTCCTCCTCCTCCTCCTCCTCCTCCTCCTCCTCCTCCTCCTCCTCCTCCTCCTCCTCCTCCTCCTCCTCCTCCTCCTCCTCCTCCTCCTCCTCTCCTCTCCTCTCCTCTCCTCTCCTCTCTTCTTTTTTCTCTTCTCTCCAGGCTGAACACCCCCAACCTGTTCCAGGCTCTCACCACCCTCAAATTCCAGAATTTTTCCTCATGTCCAACCTCAGTTTCCCAGTCTCACCACACTCCCAGCCCTGGCTGCCTCCAAACACCACTTCAGATTCTCTGGTACCAACTTCTCCCCTTCCAGCAGGTGTGAGGCCACTGCCAGCTCTCTGGTGCTGTTGCAGCTCAAGTTTTCTGCTCCCTTTTCCTTCTCCCTCTGCTCCAGCCCTGCCCTGGGATGCTGTCATAAAAGACACCCCATAAATTTTATATTGAACAGTAAAACCTTCTCCCCTTGGCTGCTCTTCCCCCTCATTCCCTCTGGTTGCCCAGAGCAGAGGGGTCAACTCCAGTTGGGCAGGAGCCCAAGTGCTGGATCTTGGGCTGCAAGCTCCTGGCTGAGAAAACTGGGACAATGTGGATTTTATTTTTTTTAATGGTTTGGTTGGTGAAATAAGCCTGGAGTCACCTTCTGGAGCAGCACTGGTGGCTTTTCTGCAAGCCACACAGGTGGCACAGGATGGTGTCCAGCCAAGGAGACACAAAAACATCTCCTCTGCCTTCTGGGGTGAGGAAGGGAGTGCAGGGATATGTGGGACTGGGCTCAGCTCTCTTCAGATCATTGAGCTGCAACCATGGGTTTCTTAGGTGGCTTTTCCATCCATCCATCCATCCATCCATCCATCCATCCATCCATCCATCATTTTATTCATCTCCATACATTCATCTATCCATCCATCATTTTATCCATCCATCCACCCATCCATCATTTTATTCATCCCCATCCATCATCATTTTATTCATCCCTATCCATCATTTTATCCATCCATCCATCCATCCATCCATCCATCATTTTATTCATCCCCATCCATCCATCATTTTATCTATCCATCCATCCATCCATCATTTTATCCATCCCTCTACCTATCCATCCATCCATCCATCATTTTATCCATCCCTCTACCTATCCATCCATCCATCCATCCATCCATCCATCCATCCATCCATCATTTTATCCATCCATCCATCCATCCATCATTTTATTCATCCCCATCCATCCATCATTTTATCCATCCATCCATCCACCCATTCATCCATCCATAATTTTATCCACTTGTCCATCATTTTATTCATCTCCATCCATCTATCCATCATCATTTTATTCATTCCCATACCTCCACCCTTCTCCAGCCATGACTTTTTTTTTTCTTGTTTTTCCATCTCCACAGTGACAGGGGAAGGAGAAGACATCAGCTTCACCTTGGTTTCCAGATGCCTTCATTTCTCCCAGGACTCCAAAAAAAAAAAAAAAAAAAGCCAAAAAAAAAAAAAACAAACCACAACAAAAATCCAAAACAGAGGAGCACTGGGCACATGGCCAGGTGGGCTGGTGGCCAACCCCTGCAAGCATCAGAGGTGATTTGTGGCCAAGTTGTGGGGAGCAGAGGGGGGCAGAAGGAATTTCTGTGGGGTTGGCTGAGGCTGTGAGTGGTGGTCAGGCTCCTGGCACCATCTCAGGGACACACCAGAGCCACCCATGCCAGGAGCCTTGCCCTAATCACCAAACATCTCCCTGGGGGACCTCTTAGAGGCCACTTTCCCCATGGGGCCACCTCTGAGGATTGATCCCTTTTAATTGGATCAGCAGCCACAGGTCAGGAGCCAACGTTTCGCTGTCGGTGGCATCGCCTCCTTCCCCCTCCTCTTCCTCCCTTCCCCTCTGCAGGAATCACCCTGGTTCCACCCCAGATAGGGTGGATTGGAGGGCAGAGCTGGTACCACCCCATAGGAACTTTCATTTCTTGGGACACTTGGTCCTGTAGGGCTGGGCTGAGCTTTTTGCAGGGGAGTTGAGGGTCTCCAGGAGCCCTGCCTGATGGTTTGGCTCTTCTGAGGTAGCTCAGCCCCTTTGTGGGATTTCTTTACAGCTGGGCCACCTTCTTTCCAGCTTCTTAAAAAGGTTTGCAGCCCCCATCAGTGTCCACTTGTGCTGGTTGTGTCTCAATTCTGACTTGCTCAAGGGCTGGCAACAAATCCTTGCAAACACAGAATCACAAAATCATTGTTTTGGGGTCGAAAAGACTTGTAAGAGCATCCAGTCTGATGCCCCCAGAACCTTGGGTGGGTTCTGGGCTCCACCACCCCCCCCAAGTTCTTCTCCTCAGGGCTGCCCTCCATCCTTTCTCCTCCCAGCAAATGTCTCTACAGATTTCTCTCTTTCCCACGTTGTTCCTTTAGCCTTTTCTCTCTTCTCCCTGTGCAAACCAAACCTCAGGAAGCTCTGAAGTCACCTGCAGACACCTCACATGGACACAGCTGGCCCAGCACAGCCATGGACACCCAGGAGGACCAGGAGAAGTGGTTGGTTGGGCAGAGTCAAGGGACCCATCTCCCATTATTCTTTACTTGGAAACAAAGGATGGGTTTGAAACCCTTCAAACTTGAGGCTCCCTGACCCAGTGATGGAGCTGACAGCTCAAACCTGCTCATCTCTGGCCTTGATGGAAATAAAACATATTTTTTTCGTCCCTATCCATCTTTCCAACAGCCCAAATCCAAGCTGGTTGCCTGACTGAATCTTTTGAGTTCCTGAGCTGCCTCCATGAGCTCCCATCTGCAGGATGGTTGTGAAGAAGGAGTCAGGTTCATCCTCTTCCTCCCACATTTCCTACAGGGTTATGGCCACGAGTTTGCTGAGTTCCCTCTGGGATGCCACAGCTCCAGAAATTATGGCAGTTCCCTGCTGGGATACATCTCAGGTCCTGAGTCTCTGCAAAAGGCAGGTGTGGCTTTTCTCCTCCAGGTGACAGAATCATAAAAGCAGAGAATTATTTTAATCGGAAAAAAACCTTTGAGATCATCCAGTCCAACCCTTAACCCACCACTGCCCCATGGCCTCAGAACCACAGCTCCAGGGCTTGGAAATCCCTCCAGGGATGGAGACTCCACCCTGGGAAGCCTGGGACAGGGAATGATAACACTTTTGGGGAAGATATTTGTTTTTCTTAATATCTAACCTAAATCTCTCCTTCTGCAGCATCCATGTCTCCTGCCAGCCATCCTGCAACCCCTCTCTCCTCTTGTTGGGTGCTGAGTTCATCAGATGTCCCATGGATGCTGAAATCTCTGTTGAGACCCATTTGGGCATTGGGTCAAGTTTGGGTCCCCAACACCAGGCAGGCAGGGACTGTCTGGACCCAAGCCAGCTGGAAGATTCCCTGAAAAAATTTTCCCCTTTCAGGCTGATCCAAAACTGGAACGGGGACCCAGGGAAAGGTGTGTGGGGGAATTCTCCATCCTTGGAGAATCTCAGCCCTGAGCAACCTTCTGCAACTTCAAAGCTTGGAGCCAAAGTGTGGACCAGGGACCTCCTGGGGTCCCTTCCAACCTGAATTACTCCGGGATTGTGTGCTCTGGGATGGATGACAAGTCACCATCAGAAATCTTGGCTCTACCTCTGGGATCTCAGGGTTTTTTTACGTCAGAGCCAGGCTCTGTGCTCAGCTGAGTCAAAACACATCTCCAAACTATACCTCTCCAGACCTGCCAGCTCCCACTCACGTCCTTGGCTCCTGCTGTTTTCCATTGCATGGGATTTTCAGTCATGCAAAATATCTGTTTTCACCTTGATCTGCATGAAAGGCCCCCCTGGGAGCTCAAGAAAAAAGGGGAAGCCAACACCTCTTGGCTGCATCTGTAGGAACCTGGGTCTGGTGAGGTCTCTGCTCAGTTCATGGTGTCACCATCATGGGGCACTTCAAAAAAGCATCCCCAGAACCCATCATGATAAGGGTAATCATATCATTTGAACATTCTTATTTAAAATTTGGGGTGAGGAAGACTGCCTTGGCAGGTGGTGTGGTGAGTGAGCAGGACTTGGGACAGGAGCAGAGATGAAGGAGGAAAAGGATGAGAAGATGGAGGAGGATGAGAGTCAGGTCTGCTCTTGGATAAGAAGATCCAAATCATAGAATCATGGTTTAGGTTTGAAGGGACCTTCCAGCTCCTCCAGTTTCAACCCCTGGATGGGCAGGGACACCTCCCCCAGCCCAGGTTGCTCCAAGCCCCATCCAACCTGGGCTGAGACACTGCCAGGGATGGGGCAGCCACAGCTTCCTTGGGCAACCTGGGACACCAGGGGCTCAGCACCCTCTAATTTAAGAATTTCTCCTTCCCATCTCCTCAGTTGGAGGAGGTCAGTTGGACCTGGGTACCAAAAACGGTTCTGGAGAATGGCATCTTGAGTCCCATCAGATTGTATATAGAAGATAACCAAGTGACCAGGCCCAGTCAGGAGGGGGATGTTCAGTCTGGAGAAAGAAGAGAAGAGAAGAGAAGAGAAGAGAAGAGAAGAGAAGAGAAGAGAAGAGAAGAGAAGAGAAGAGAAGAGAAGAGAAGAGAAGAGAAGAGAAGAGAAGAGAAGAGAAGAGAAGAGAAGAGAAGAGAAGAGAAGAGAAGAGAAGAGAAGAGAAGAGAAGAGAAGAGAAGAGAAGAGAAGAGAAGAGAAGAGAAGAGAAGAGAAGAGAAGAGAAGAGAAGAGAAGAGAATCTCCCTGGGATTCTCTGGGCATCCTTGGCAACCTGGTTGTGTGATTTTTGGTCTGGAAGCCCAAAGGGATGGATTTTGGGTGGGGGAGAGGAAAACAGTTCACTTCTTCTCCACCCAGGGAAGGTGCAGGTCCCAAGCTGGGCTGGGGATGCTGAGGTTCAACCAGAGGATGGGATGGGCACCTTGGCTTCTTCTGCTGGCCAAGACCATGGGGATGAATTCAAAAAGGGACAGAGACAAAGCCATGGGACGGGGTGCTGGGAATTCCTGCTCATCCAGTGGCATGAGGAGCATTTCTCCTGAAGGGTCCTGGTGGGAATCCAAGTGGCAGGCTTAGGAGGGGACATGGCCTTTGGGCAAACTTGGTTGGATGCCTCTCCTCCTGGGGCACCAGACCATCCAGCAAGGCAGAGACCCCCACCTGAAGGGTCTTCCCTGGTGCTGAGCTGCAGTGGGCATTGGATCCTGATCCCAGGTAGAGCTGTCCTGGGAGCCTCATCCAACAGCCTTGGGATGAGTTTGGTTCTCCTCCACAACCTGGGTCCCAACCCCTTGTCCCTCTTCCACCATCCCCATCTCCTGGGGGAGATCTTCTCCTGTGGGATGGGAAAAAAATGAAGTTTTAAGAGAGTGGTCATGCTAAGGACACGTCTGGGAGTGGTCCGTGGGGGTGGGGGTCCTGCTTGCCCCAGGAGGGGTGGCTTCCATCTCCCAGGTGGTGGCTGTGGTCTGTTTGCCACAAAAAAAAAAAAAAGAGACGTTTTATGGTGTTTCTTGCCTGAGGATTGGCAGGGGATGGAGCAGGCTGTGGTCTTGGGGTGGTGGTCCCCCCAGGCAGCACTGGGGGGGGGGGGAGATGGTTTTGGTCCTGTTGCTGCCATCTCCCATTTTTCCATGGGATGAAGACACCCATTTGAGGAAGGATTCAGCTTGCTTGCCCTCCAGGTCCTTCTTGGAGAAAGCTGGAGATGTCACAGTGGGTTTGCATGGTGGAACCCCATCCCTTGTTCCAACCCCAACCCACAAGGCCAGCTTTCATCCCAAGGGAAGAAGGTCCTGAGAACCTGAATTCCATGGTTGGGAACTCCTCCTTTCCTGTCTCCACATCTCTCCTATCATGGATTTCCCAGCCAGACCCAGGGTGGTTATTCCTCCTGTGATGGTTGGGGTGGGGATGCAGAAAGCATCCAGGAGAACTCCAGGAGAACCTCAGGAATGAGGTTCCTCTGACCTCCAGGAACTGCTGCAGATGAACCACAAGATATTAAACCCCTAGAGCAGAATAGACAAGAAGTTCTCCAAGAAACCTAGCTAGGTGGGAACTGTAGGCAAGTGTCGTCCCCCTCCCATCCCCATCTACCCTGTCAGAGTCCATCCAAAAAAGCCAAATTTATGGGTTTTTTGATTTTTTTTTTCCCCTGCCTGGCTCTGTGGCTTTTTTTTTGGTACCAAGTGCCCCAGGATGCAGTTTGCACCCCAAAAATAACCCCAAAACCTGGTAAAGCAGAGCTCTGCTCACTGGTGGGGGTTCCAGGACAAGTGGAGTTTGGCAGAAGGGTGCAGAGGAACTTGCTGAGGTTCCATCAAACCCCCCCCAGGCTTCCATCTCCCACCCCATGGCAGGAGGAGGAGGACACAACAATGAATGGAAACCTTGTCCTCCTGCCAGGATGCTTTCAGCACAGCCCCAGGAGTTCTGCAGACACCAGGCTGGGTTTTTCCTCCTTGGTTGTTCTTCTCCTCACCCTACTGATGTAGCAACCCAGATGTGACATGGAGAAGTGCACGGTGTCCTCCCCCCCCATGACCTTCCTGTGAAGTCAGGGAGACCCAGTTACACAACTGGTGAAGGTTTTAATATGTGCTGAGAGCTGATGAGGTCATGAGTGAGCTCTGCTTGGGTCAAGAGGTCTCCCGGGGAGAACTGAAGATGATTTGGCTGATTGTCAGGGTGGATTTGTTGGTATTTGAATCTGAACCACAGCATCCCAGAGTGGTTTGGGTCCAGATCCAGAAGGGACCTTCCAGCTCCTCCAGTCCCAACCCCCTGGATGGGCAGGGACACCTCCCCCAGCCCAGGTTGCTCCAAGCCCCATCCAACCTGGGCTGAGACACTGCCAGGGATGGGGCAGCCACAGCTTCCTTGGGCAACCTGGCACAGGGGCTCAGCACCCTCAAATTCAGGAATTTCTCCCTCCCATCTCCTCTCCATCTCCCTTCTTGCAGCTGGAAGCCCTTCCCCCTCATCCCATCCCTCCAGGCCCTTGTCCAAAGTCCCTCCCCAGCTTTCCTGGAGCCCCTTCAGGCACTGGAAGCTGCTCCAAGGGCTCCCCACAACCTTCTCTCTTCTCCTCTCTCTCCTCCAACTGTCTCAATCCCAGAGTGGTTTGGGTCCAGATCCAGAAGGGCCCTTCCAGCTCCTCCAGTTCCAACCCCTGGATGGGCAGGGACACCTCCCCCAGCCCAGGTTGCTCCAAGCCCCATCCAACCTGGGCTGAGACACTGCCAGGGATGGGGCAGCCACAGCTTCCTTGGGCAACCAGGGGCTCAGCACCCTCAAATTCAAGAATTTCTCGCTCCTCAGTTGGAGGAGGTCAGTTGGACCTGGGTACCAAGAAAGGTTCTGGAGAATGGCATCTTGAGTACCATCACATTGTATATAGAAGATAACCAAGTGATCAGGCCCAGTCAGG
This sequence comes from Phaethornis superciliosus, assembly GCA_023637945.1. Lineage (NCBI taxonomy): Eukaryota > Metazoa > Chordata > Aves > Apodiformes > Trochilidae > Phaethornis > Phaethornis superciliosus. Next base: position 195,752,085 of record JAJQWJ010000001.1, read on the forward strand.
AGGGGGATGTTCAGTCTGGAGAAAGAAGAGAAGAGAAGAGAAGAGAAGAGAAGAGAAGAGAAGAGAAGAGAAGAGAAGAGAAGAGAAGAGAAGAGAAGAGAAGAGAAGAGAAGAGAAGAGAAGAGAAGAGAAGAGAAGAGAAGAGAAGAGAAGAGAAGAGAAGAGAAGAGAAGAGAAGAGAAGAGAAGAGAAGAGAAGAGAAGAGAAGAGAAGAAGAGAAGAGAAGAGAAGAGAAGAGAAGAGAAGAGAAGAGAAGAGAAGAGAAGAGAAGAGAAGAGGAGAAGAGAAGAGAAGAGAAGAGAAGAGAAGAGAAGAGAAGAGAAGAGAAGAGAAGAGAAGAGAAGAGAAGAGAAGAGAAGAGAAGAGAAGAGAAGAGAAGAGAAGAGAAGAGAAGAGGAAAAAAGTCAGACAAGAGAAAAGTCAGAAGAGAAAAGAGAGAAACCAGGGGCTCAGCAACGTGATGTCCATGTGTATGTGACATGATGTTCATGTAGTGACCACAGGGACAAAATGATATCTGTGTGCATGCAGAGACCTTGGGACCAGGTGGTGTAACAATGTGTGTAACAATACTGGGGACAAGGGGACACCCATGGGCATGTAGTGACAAGGTGACATCCATGGGGATGCAGTGACCATGGGGACAAAGTGACATCCATGGGGGAGGTGTCTCTGCCCATCCAGGAGGTTGGAATTGGAGGAGCTGGAAGGTCCCTTCCAACCCAAACCAGTCTGGGATTCTATGATTGTTCCAGGGTCCATGCATGGACATCACCTTGTCCCCAGGGTCCCTACACACATGGACATCAACCTTGTCCCCAGGGTCCCTACACACATGGGCATCACCTTGTCCCCAAGGACACTACAAACACATGGGCATCACCTTGCCTGAGGTCCCCACACCCACCACTCCATCTCCAACCCCCACACCCCTCCAGCCCCACTCCAAGGGGACTCAACTCCCACAAATCACAGAACCATGCAATGCACCCTCAAATTCAAGAATTTCTTCCTCATGTTTAACCTAAATCTTAAAAAGAGGAGACTCTTCCAGTTCAAAGCCATCACCCCTGCTCCTATCATTTCATGCCTTGATAAAAAGTCCCTCCCCAGCATTCTTGTAGACCTCCTACAGGTAGAATCACAGAATCATGGAATCATTTGGGTTGGAAGGGACCTCTAAAGGTCATTTAGTAAAATGCTGCAGTATCAGGGACACCCTCACCCAGACCAGGGTGCTCAGAGCCTCCTCAAGCCTCACCTTGAACATCTCCAGGGATGAGACCTCAACCACTTCCCTGGGCATCCTCTTCCAGTTTTCCCCCACTCTCCTGGTAAAGAACTTTTTCCTGACACCCAACCTAAACCTCTCCTTAACCCCAAAGCCATTGCCCCTCATCCTGGCACCACAACCTTTCCCTCCAACCTCGTGCCCGTCCTTCCCAGCTCCTCTCAAAGCCACCTTTGTGCTTCCCAGCCTGAGGATTTTAATTAGAGTCTGGTTACACGCCTGGGCAGATGTGGAATGTATTTCTTAGCCCAGGTGGAATAAATCCATTGCCATAAAAATCAACCACCCCCACCACCACCTCCCCCCCCCCAAACAGCTCTGTTATTAAATTCTCTCCTCTAAACAGCTCAGTATGAGCTTCACACCCCACCCCTGCTTGCACCCCCTCCACATAAAACCTCCTCAAAGTGCTTAATGAGCTTTAATTTTATGATCTTCTCCAGCTTCTGGGCCTGGGGCAGGTTCCCAGCTACTGGAGCTGCTGAGGGAAAGGGGTGCAGGGTGCCAAGGAGGTCCCCAAGGTGAGGAGTGGTCACCCAAGGGGGGGGGTGGCATTGGTAGGGGGGAGCTGGCACCAAGAGGTCACCCTGCACCCAGGAAAAGGGGGCTGGGGGCTGGGGATGGCAGAGCTCAGTGCCAGCTCCTGAGGGACCCTGGTGTTGTCCCCAGGGACAGGGATGGTCACAGGCAGTGGTTCCCCCATCAAATTTGGAGTCCTGTGGAGATCTTTTCACACACCCCCCCCCCCCGCTAAAGGGGGCAGAAGAAGTGTCTGCAATGTCCCAGGGACATTCCTGCTCTTCCCAGGTCCCCTGTGGTGCCCAGGATGGCCACCAGTGTGTCCCTTGGGAATCCCAGAAGGGGTTGGGTTGGAAGAGACCTTCCAGATCATCTTCTTCCAACCCCCCCCCCAATGGAGTGATAGGATGGGGGGGATGGATTCAAGCTACAAGAGGGGAGATTGAGATGAGATGCTTGGAAGAAATTCTTGAATTTGTGGGTGCTGAGCCCCAGGTTTCCCAAGGAAGCTGTGGCTGCCCCATCCCTGGCAGTGTCTCAGCCCAGGTTGGATGGGGCTTGGAGCAACCTGGGCTGGGGGAGGTGTCCCTGCCCATCCAGGGGGTTGGAATTAAATGATCCTGAAGGTCCCTTCCAACCCAAACCACTCTGGGGTTCCCTGTCCAGGTTATGGTTATGGGGGCTGCAATTCCTCCCTGTGCACTCCAGGCTGGAATTTTACATTCCCAGGTAGTCAAACCCAATATTTAGGGAACAAACAGCACTTCTGTGTCGGGTTTACCAGAGCCATCCTCCAGACAGAGGGGAAAAAGTGCCCGTTCTTGAGGGAGAAACCAAACGAGACCTTCGGAGGGGTTTGTTGAGGGAGTAAAGAAAAAAAACCAAAAAAAAAAAAAAAAAAAAAAAAAAAAAACCACGAAAAAAAGAAAAACAAAAAAACCCCCTAGGCATTTGCTGCCAAGGAAAATACACTTCCCTAGTAAAGCATGAGTAATAAATGACACTTTTTACAGCTTGAAGATAGAACTTTTCATGAAAACACCAAATAAGGCTCAGTGCGAAAGGTGCCCTTGATTTTTTTTAATTATTTTTTTTTATATTTTTTTATATTTTTTTCTCCTTTTTTTTTTTTTTTTTTTTTTTTTTTTTTTTTTTTCCCCCCCTTTTTGCCTGACTGTTTACAGCGCTGGGTTCCCCCCCCCTCCCCATCCCCCATCCCCTGGCTGCTCTTCATCTTCCCCGTAAGCTGAAATGAGAAAGGAATGGAAAAAACAGGAGCCGCTCTTCTGCGAGACTTTTCTATTTTTAAAAAAGGTTCCAGATTCTCTATTTTCAGCCACCAGCCCAGGAAGCGATGGGGAAGGGAGGGGGGGGGGGGAAGGGAAGCGATGCGGGAGGAACGCGAGGAGTAAACAAGAGGAGGGAGGGAGAGGGAGGGATGGGGACATGGGGATGGATGAGGCCACTGAGAGCCCTGGATGTGGTGGCAAAAAGGTGAGGGGGTGGAGAGGACGGTGGGGGCTCAGCACCTCTGGGGATGCTCAGCACCCAGGGAGGATGCTCTGCACCCAAAGGAGTGTTCAGCCCCCCCTGGAGGATGCTCAGCATCGAGAAAGGGTGCTCAGCAGCTGAGGAAAGGTGCTCAAGGGTGCTCAGCTCTGAGGAAGGGTGCTCAGAAGCCAAGTAATATGTATCAAAGGTGCTCAGCCCTGAGGAAGGGTGCTCAGCAGCTAAGAAAAAGTTCTGAAGGGTCCTCAGCCCTGAAGAAGGGAGCTCAGCACCCAGGTGGATGCTTTGCACCCAAAGGGATGTTCAGCCCCCCTGGAGGATGCTCAGCATCAAGAAAAGGTGCTTAGTAGCTGAGGAAAGGTGCTCAAGGGTGCTCAGCCCTGAGGAAGGGCGCTCAGCAAGAAAAGGTGCTCAGCAGCTGAGGAAAGGTGCTCAGTACCCAAGGAAAGGCTCTTAAGGGTTCTCAGCCCTGAGGAAGGGTGCTCAGCAGCTGAGAAAAGGTGCTCAAGGGTGCTCAGCCCTGAGGAAGGGTGCTCAGTACCCAAAGGAGAGTTCTTAAGGATGCTCAGCCCTGAGGAAGGGTGCTCAGCAGCCAAGAAAAAGTTCTCAAGGGTGCTCAGCCCTGAGGAAGGGTGCTCAGCATCCAGGGAAGATGCTCTGCACCCAAAGGAGTGTTCAGCCCCCCCTGGAGGATGCTCAGCATCGAGAAAAGGTGCTCAGCAGCCAAGTAATAGATCTCAAGGGTGCTCAGCCCTGAGGAAGGGTGCTCAGTACTGAGGTTGGGTGATGCTCAGCACCACGGCAGATGCTCAGCACCTGAGGAAGGGTGCAGAGTATGTGGGGGCCCCAAGGAGCTCAGCACCCAGGCAGAATGGTCCTGGTGCCCTCAGTGAGCAGGATGGGCTGCTTGGCTTTTGCACGTGGTACCCAGTGTGGGAAGAGATCCAGGAATCCCATCTCCCAGATCCCACAGGTGCTTTTCCCTCTGCCATTTTCCAGCTTTGCTCCCATCTCCTGACTTCAAGGTCCCGTGGATGCTCTCTGGGTGCTCCTCCTACTCCTCTGCCTCATCTGGGCCCTGGCTTTGATGCTTTTCTGTTGCAGACATCCAGCAGAGCCTCATCTTGGAGAGCATCACCTCGGGGCTTCAATATTGTCCCCGTGATATTCCACAGGTGCCACTTGAAATTCCAGATTCCTGGATGCTGGATGGGATCCCTCAAGGTCTCTGGTCCAAACTCCCAAGCAGAGGTGGCTTTGAGGTGAGATCCAGCTCCAAATTTTTGCCCCTTTCCAAATTGAGAACTTTTAGGGTGCTCCAGACCCCTTCCTCCAACCCTACAGAAGATGAAGAAGTTAAAAAAAAAAAAAAAAAAAAAAAAATTAAAAAATCAGTGAATTAAGACAAAGAATTCATGCACAGCTCCTGGTAGCACATGGGCTGAAAACATCAACTAATGGCAGCACCAACCCTAGAATTTCTGCTGAAACTCAGCATTTTGGGGGTCCTGGAGCCAGGAGAGATGAAAATGGGCAGCAACACCCATGATCTTCCTTAAAATAGGCAGAGGTTGGGGATGGGTGATGAGCTGGGGCTTGCCAGAGGTCAGTGTGGCCCCATCTTGGTCCAGGGACAGCTCCCCCCAGCCCTGCTGTGACACTGGGAGTGACAAAAAGATGGAGAGAGTCTTCTCTTAATGGTGCTGGTTTCTCCAAAACTCTCTTGGTTTTCAGCCCCACTGCCTTTCATTTAACCCTGTCCTTCAACCCAAACCCAAACCCAAACCCTAACCCTGTCCTTCGACCCAAATCCAAATCCAAACCCCGCCCTTTGAACCAAACCCAAACCAAAACCAAAACCCAAACCCTGTCCTTCAACCAAAACCCAAACCCTGCCCTTTGACCCAAACCCAAACCCTGTCCTTTGACCCAAACCCTAACTCTGCCCTTCAACCCAAACCCAAATCCTGTCCTTCAACCCAAACCCAAACTCAAACCGAAACCCAACCCCAAACCCAAACCGAAACCCAACCCCAAACCCAAACCCTGCCCTTTGACCCAAACCCAAACCCAAACCCAAAACAAAACCCAAACTCTGTCCTTCAACCCAAACCCAAACCCAAATCCAAACCCTGTCCGTCAACCCAAACCCTGCCCATTGACCCAAACCCAAACCAAAACCCAAACCCTGTCCTTCCACCCAAACCCAAACCCAAACTCTGCCCTTCAACCCAAACCCAAACCAAAACCCAAACCAAAACCCTGTCCTTCAACCAAAACCCAAACCCTGCCCTTTGACCCAAACCCTGTCTTTCAACCCAAACCATAACCAAAACCCAAACTCTGCCCTTCAACCCAAACCCAAACCCAAACCCAAACTCTGCCCTTTGACCCAAACCCAAACCCTGTCCTTCAACCCAAACCCAAACCCAACCCAAACCCAAACCCAAACCCTGTCCTTCAACCCAAACCCAACCAAAACCCAAACCCAAACCCTGTCCTTCAACCCAAACCCAAACCCAAACCCAAACCCAAACCCCAACCCCAACCCTTCCTGTTGGCCAAGTGTTCCCAGCAGAACCAGCTCCAAGCTGGAAGAGCCATAAAAGCAGCAGTAAAAGGAAATTGTGTCCCTGAATTTCTCCCAGGTTCCACCCTGGCAGGGTTGGCTGATCAGGACCTGGCAGCTCTTGGTGCTGGGAAGGACAATTTAGGTCTTAAAAGCATCTTAAACCCAAAGGGGTTGGGAAAACTGGTTCCTTGGGAAGGCTCTCCAAGCTTTTTCCAAGGCTCATGAGTGGAGTTGGAAGCAGATCCCTCCGGATGGGGATGCCACCAACCAGCAGATCAGCACAAATTAACTTGGCTGCTCCCTCCAACCCAGGGTGGGGGAAACTTTTCCATCCATTTGGAAATTGGGATTGGTTTTGGAAGGAAAGCACAGGCAGAAGAAACGTGGGATCTCATCCACCTTCTGCCAGGTGCAGAAACCCTTTTCCTTTTGGGTTCTCCGTGGCTTTGGGGCAAAACCCAAACCTCAAGAAGCAAGATAAAGGTGAGTTCAGAGAATCAAAGGATGCTTTGGGTTGGAAGGGACCTCCAAAGGTCATCCAGTGCAACCCCTCTGCAGTGAGCAGGGACATCTTCAAGCAGATCAAGTTGCCCAGAGCCTGATCCTGAGTCCCTCCAAACCCAAAAGTTTCTGGAACTCTGATTTTAAAGCTTCACCCCCCCCCCCAGGGCAGCACTTGGGAGGGATGGATGGGATGAGAGCCCCCACCCAGCACCCATGGGCTTCAGAAGCTGTGACCCAGCACCAAAGCAGCCCCCAAGGTTGTGGAGGGAGGGGTGGGTGCCCTAAATCCAGCCCAGCAGCACCCCACACCCACCCAAGGGTGCTGTAAGCCCTAGAGAACAGAGGTGGTGACGCAGGGTGCTGGCAAGCTCCTGCTCTCCCCGAGCTGTTGAGGTTTTTGCTTCCTTATAAGGCCCTGGGTTGCTCTGGCCAAGAGCTGGCATGGCCTGGTGGGAGAACAAAACAATTCCTGGGCCACCCTCCTGCCCTGCTTTGCCTTTTGTTAGCACCCACCAGGCTCTTCCTTTGGTTTTCTTTGCACTGGAAAAAAGCTGGGAAGCTCCAGAGTGAAAAATGTTAAAGGTGCTTTTTTAATTTTTTTTTTTTTCTTCTGAGCAAACTCTGCCCCGTGGGATGGAGGGAATCAGCTCAGTTCTCTCCTGGAGGGAATGAGGATTTTTCATCCCTAGAAGCAACATTTCTAGTCCCCATCCCTAGGGTGGGGTTCTCCAGGGGGCATCCGTAATTTTGCTCTGAAGTAACTGATGGGGCAATTTCTTCAGCTTCTCATTCCAACTGTTCCAGAGGGGGAAGCAAGGATGAAGGTCCTGAAAGAAAAAGGAAAAAAAAAATTTAGGGAGCCTGAGCAAAGAAACATCATCCCTGGAGGTATCCAAAAAGTGTGGAGATGTTTGGCACTTCAGGACATGCTCCAGTGGTTTTTATCTGGGTCCATGGTTGGACTTTGTGATCTTCAAGGGTTTTTCTACCTGTGCTAATTCTGTGATTTATCAGAGAATATTAAATGAGCAAACCCCCTCTCTCCTTGTCTCTCTTAAGGTCTTGCCCTCCCGAGCTGCAAACGTGGAAATCAGATTTCTGGATCCCCCTCCCTGAGGAGGTTTTAGACCCCAACCATCAAGTCCTGAGCAGAGGGAGCAGGATGTGCTCCGAGAGCTGGAGTCTGGCTGGGAGCTGCCACCACCTCCCAGCTCTTTCACTTCCCCCTGGGTGCCCAAAGGTGCCCAAAGGTGCCATCTGCCCCTGGCAGCAGGAGGGAACCATCTCCCTTTCACCACCAACCCCATTCCTTGCTCCCACATGGCACCTGGGGACACTCCAGCCTCTCCAAGGGGGCATCCAGGGACCAGAGGCCCCTCTGGGGCTGGCAGGCTATGAAATGAAGGAGCCAGGGGTGGGTGGGTGGGGGGAAGGGGAGTATTAGATCATGATTTTTGGAAGTCTGAGGTTTGCCTATGTCCTGCTTCTTCAGACATTAAGTCATTTTCCTGAGGAAGTCTCCTATGACGTTGATCTGGTTATAGAGGGAGTCGGGGTGGAGCAGGGAGCTCCAGACCAGGGTAGAAGGTGAGGTGCAAGAGGTCCAGGACACCACGTCCTGTCAACAGAGGAATAAGACTCAAGGGTTCAATTCAATACAGATCCTGAGAGTTGGAAATGTTCTCACCCCCCTTTCAGAGGTTCTGAAGTGCTGGGTTTAATGATTCTGATGGAAGGACTCGATCCACTTCACCAGTGAGACCAATGTCACAGCAACCCTTGGAGATCAAGGACACAGCACACAGTCATGGTTGTTGGAAAAGATCTTTCATTTAATGAGTAGCAAGGACAAGAAAAAAAAAATCTGCATTTAATGGATTTTGTTACTTATCATGACTTTTCAAAATACACCCCCAGCTCTACCAAGAAAAACAGAAACACTACGGCAGTATTTTTTTTTTTTTTGGTACAGTTAAATTTCTTCATAAAAGTCAGAACAAGGTTGTTCATTCTTTCCCCATGGACCTCTGCTGCCCACGTCACTCAAACACACCACAAGAGCCTGAAACCCTTTTTCAGCTCATGCAGCAGCCCAGGTTTTGGATGCCTCTGAGTACTGAGGCCAATTCTGCCTTCTCTCTTCTCCCCCTTATTTTTCCTCCAAGTTTCCAATTTAGAAAATCCTGGGATGAAGTTTTTAACACTTGTGAGAAGCTATGCAGGGAGTAAATCATCTCCTATCTTGTGACTTCAACAGTCAGTTGTTGGGGACAACCAGGTGCATGCTGAAGTTTCTCAAATCAACCTGATCTCCTGGGCCAAAAGGCTGCATAAATAGACTCAGTTGGCCCTTTTACTGGCCACAGCTCAGAAGACAGCTGGTTATTATAATCTTGCAGTAATTCAGCTGGGTGCCAAAGACTTTTCTTCCTTAGTTCACATTCCTCAGACTTTATCTACCTGTCTGCCCATCACAAACACTTTATAAACCAGTATGCACACACATCCCCACACCTATGTTGGCCCTAACCCCACTCAGAAACAAGCACTGATGACATCAGTTGCCCATTTGGGAGAATTTGGGAGACCTCACCAGAATGCTCAGCACCCATCCTCTGGGAAACTTGGCCTTGTAGATCCATCTATCAAATTTAGCACCAGGAAAACCAGAAGGCATCCAAAACGATGACTGGTTTCTGATTAACAAGACCGCAGTGCTTTATTCAGCTCCAATAAGCAGTTCCTCAGGACTGTCTGCTGTGACACACTTCTTTCAGAAGGCAGATGAGGAGTTGTCCTAGAAAAAACCTCTCCTGTTGCTTGGTTGATGTCTGTAAAGAAAAAAACAACTCCAGGCAAAGCAAAGCCTACGTGGGATTCTTCAGACAAGGCCAGCAGGTACCTGACTGGTGTTATCAGGAGTGTCCTCTCACCACCCTTCCCTTTTGTCTGGTTAATTTTTAAAGTTAAGGATACAATTGCTTTCCCAGTAACAGCAGAGCCTTCCCCCAGTTATACTGGAGCCAATTGTGTGGGAAGCCTCAGAGATGTTTTTGCAAAGACAGAGCAGCACCAGTGTGCTGGGCTCTGATTAGCAATTCAGTTAAGGAAGAAAAAAGTTTTATATGCAACTGTTTTGTCCAAAATAAAAAGAAAAATGATGATGAAAGGCAGAGGAAAAAAACCTATTTACCAGTCCTAGGGGGAAAATTAAGTTCATTTCATTCAGTGAAAGCTGAAGCATGCCCCAGGACTTACTATATTGTGGCTTCTACCCAACATGAACATTTAGGATCAATCTGGAGAGCTGGGGGTGTCAAAAGAAGGGGGGGGGGAAATAAACCACAACTCAACTCCTAAATTAGTCCATTTACCACTTGGGGGACAGCACCCAACAGCTGAAAGGCTGTATTATAAAAATAAAATTTGGTGTGGATAAACAGTCTTGCAAGAGCTCTTCTGGATTTTGCTTCCAAGTTGGTCCTTCCCCTCCTGCTTAGTAAAGATGACTGAAAGGATTGCAGTCCCAAATAAAACTTCTCTCTGATACAAGATCTAGTCCAGAGGGCTTACTTACACAGTAAGCAAGTTATCTTATGTAACTGCAGGCTGCATGTTGTTCTCCTCCTCCAACACAGCAGCTTTCAGAAAGCCACAAACACACAGAAAAAAAAAAAGAGCAACGTTCTCAGGCTGCCAAGAGGACCTGAAGAAAGACCCAGTTCATTTCTTTGGAAAAAAACCCAAGATGGAGACCTGTTTGTTGGCTCTGTTGGTGGTGGCTGCTCCTTTCTTCAGGTTCTTCTTTTCTTCTTTGGGTTCTTTCTTCAGAGGTGGTGCAGGAGGTTTGGGGGCAGTTGGTGGCTTGGCCTTGGTGAAGTCCTCCTCGCTGTCGGTACAGGATTCGCTCTCGTAAACCTTCTCAGTCACTGAGGAAAAGAAAAGAAGAGCAGATGGTGATGGTTAAACCTCTGTAGAGCAAAGTCTTCCCCCTGCTACACTAGAATTCTGGAAATTAACATTTTGGGTTCATTGGAGTGTTTGCCAGAGAACCAAAGCCACTGCTCAAAGTTATGCAGTCGAGCCAGATGACTGGATTGGATTTCTGTAGAATCCCAGACTGGTTTGGGTTGGAAGGGACCTTAAAAATCATCCAAGGACACCTCCCACCAGCCCAGGTTGCTCCAAGCCCCATCCAACCTGGGCTGAGACACTGCCAGGGATGGGGCAGCCACAGCTTCCTTGGGCAACGTGGGACAGGGGCTCAGCACCCTCAAATTCAATTATTTCTTCCTAATGTCCAACCTAAATGTCTCCTCTTCCGGTTTAAAGCCATTCCCCCTCCTTTCACCCCTCCAGGCCCTTGTCTAAAGTCCCTCCCCAGCTTTCCTGGAGCCCCTTCAGGCACTGGAAGGTGCTCCAAGGGCTCCCCAGAACCTTTTCCTTCTCATCTCCAGGCTGAACACCCCCAATTCTCTTCCCCTGGTTCCACAGCAGAGCTGCTCCAACCCTCCCAGCATCTTCATGGCCTCTTCTGGACTCCCAACAGCTTCTTGTCCTTCTTGAATTGGGGGCTCCAGAACTGGACCCATCATTCCAGGTGGGATTCCATGAGAGCAGAGCAGAAGGGGACAATCCCCTCCCTCACCCTGCTGGTGATGCAGCCCAGGACATGGTTGATTTCTGGGCTGCCAACATATGTTGCTGCCTCATGTTGAGCTTCTCACCACCCAATACCCCAAAGTCCTTCTCCTCAGGGCTGCTTTCAATCCACCCAACCTGCAACTGTGCTTGGAATTGCCCTTAAATGTAAGGGGACAAGTTAATGACTTGGGAGCTTTGACGGCATTCAGCTCTTTCAAAAGGGTTCAGTGTCACCAACCACATCAACAGCAGCAAAAGGGCCCTCCAGAGGACTGTCCCCTCTTCAAACCTCTCCCAGAGTTGCCCACTTCTAGAAGTGAGGGTCAACTGTGCTGCAGACCTCCCAGAATCATGGAATCATTAAGGTTGGAAAAGACCTTGAAGATCCATCAAGTCCAACTGTCAACCCAACAGCACCATGCCAACTAAACCATGTCCTGAAGTGCCCCATCTACATGTTTTTTGAACACCTAAAAAAAACACCTCCTCAGCTCAGAGTCCTCCAGCAGGGACAGCAGCCTGCAGCCATCAATTCAAGCTGTCAAGCAGCTCTCAAAGTGATGAATTTGAACAAGATCAGAATCTGTAGTTTAGCATTAGCTGATGGAACATCTATTTTAGGTTTAAAAACCACCATTCGGACTTGGCCTGATTTCCACAGGAGCCAAAGCCATCAGATTTGTCCTGAAATTCAGACATGACAATCCAGAGACAAATCCTCACTGGCATCTCCGAGATGAGCAAAGGAGCAAAAAACTTTGAGGGCAGCTTCTTTCCATCCAGGCTAATGAGCAGGGCAAATATATATATATAAATTAAAAATATTCCTTAAAAAATAAAACCTGTGGCTGAAATAAAGGACTCTGAGCAGGGTTGCCAGCTCACTGCTGTCACTGTGTGGTGATGGAAAACTTCAGGGATATAAACCAAGGCTCATGGAAATTAAACTGGAGTCAGCTCTGCTGATGAAAGCCACCATTAGGTACTAGTAAATGTTGTATCAGCTTTCCCAGCAGTGCTCTGGTATTCTTCTAATAAGCCATTTTTCTTTAGCAACTGTATTCATTTAAACAGATGTCCTGACTTCCCTTCTTCTGGGAATTTGGCTTTCACTTGCATTAATACATCCAATTAAATCAGGTTTTCTACGTAACCAGAGACTGGGAAGAGGAATGGTTTGAAATCCTGCTCCTGAGTGGATGCTCAAGCAGAGACTGTAAAGCCAAGCTCAGCTCTCCCTACAGAGGCAGCTGGTTTTTCAGTGAGCAGTTTTAACAGACCACCAGCCACTTACTGAGCTTCCAAAAGTGAGCTCACCTTGTCACCCGTCAGCAGTTGTTGGTAACTCTGAAGGAGTGCACTTCATGTCCTCCAAATGCAAGACAACCCAGTTTAGAGCAATGTTCTTCTCAGAAGAGCTGAGAAATGCTGTCTTTGTGGCAGCTACAGGCACACAGTTACTGATGCTCAGCTCACAGCCAGACCTGCTAAGTCCCAGTAATTCAAATTATGGGAGCTCTAACTTAAAGCAGTGCTGTAAGATGAATTTGCCTTCAATGCACACATAAATATTCCAATATAAAGGTCCATGTGTGTCCTTTCAAAGCACAAGGTAGAAATGCACCAGCTTAAACCTCAATAATTCCCCTTTTGCTACAGACTAAGAGCACCCAATTGACTGAGTCCCAGTTGATGCAGGGTAACTTGCCTTGTGCTGAACTCCACAGCTACTTTTAATAGCTCCATTTCCCTCAGGGCTAATCTCTAAATTAGTTTTGGTTTTTGAGACCAATTCCTTGCTATTGCAGCTATTGTGAAAAGGAGCACTTCAAATCATGAAGAAACAGAAAGTATGGTCTAATCCTCAGTATCCCAGTTCCATCCCTCTTCTCCATTCTTAGAGGATCAGTTTCCCAAAGGCAATGGGTTTGTGTTTCCCCTTTGCAGAAAACCCTGGTGGATGTAAAGTGTAAAACCAAAGGTCTGAATTTCACAAGAGGCTTTTAAATCCCTGGGGAGTGAAGAGCAGAGAAAGAAAGGCAATTTTCCCACCCTTGGTACATTTGGAAAAGACAAACAGAAAGAGAAGAACACTTTTTCTGGAAGCTGAACCCGGAACAGACGTTACCACATGCTCTGGACACAGCCCTTGTTCAACTCAACTCCCCAGCTAATGGTTTTTTGTTCCAGTTTCCTTCCAAGTGTTTTAACAGTTCTATCTGGGATGGGAGAGCAAAACACCCCATAATGCAACAAGCCAAAGCAGTCAATAAATTTCTGCAAGTCTGATTCTTTGACAGGAATCCAGCACTTGAGATTTCAGTTCCTAGCGCGGGCGCTTGCCGAGTGCTTGGCTTTGGGTTTCTTTAAAGGAGACACACAAAGTTAATAGGAAACAGAAGATCACTGAAAAAAAGAAAATATCACAGAATACAACAGCACAGACAGGTGCAAACAGATTGAAGCTGACTCATGTCCAAGAAGCTCCAAATCTGGCCAAGCAAGCCTGTTTCTATGCTTATGGACAACGATAAACCTGTAGGATGGCAACAGATTTTTTTTTTAAAAAATCAGATCAATTTTTAAAAACAGATCAATTTTTAAAATCTTGAAAAAAGAACTCCTGCAGCTCTGCTTCAGTGTCAGGACATAGAGAAAGAAACAACTCCTGTCTAGGTCACAGGAGGAAGTAGCATCCAGTCAGGCTGGAATTCAAAGCCTCTGGCTCTTGGTACTTCTACAGAGATTTTTTTCCCTCCTGAAAACAGAGTCATCCTTAACAGAAACCCTCCTGGGGATTTAAGCCCCAACTTATTCCTTGTTTATTTGGGATATTTCAAGCTCATATTAACATGGAATTAAGCTCTGCTGCACAGCTCTGGATTTATCCCCAAAAGAAAAACAAAAAACCAACCCAAACTTATCCCAGCCCAAATTTATCCCAAAACTTAGACCTCTCCCTGCACCACCTCTAAAAGCTTTTAGCTTTGGAGTGGAGAGCAAATGAAAGAGGTGCTCATGCTGGCAGTAGTGAAGGGTGAAGAGCTGAAAGAAAAATCTGCAAATAATTAAAAAACCAGAAATAAGAATTCAGCTACAGCTTCATGATTCCCTACCCAGGTCTTCACCAAAGAGCAGTTACCTCAATGTGAGGTCAAAGCAGAATAACAAAGTGACTTTTGAACCTCTCTCTGTAGAGGCCTGTAAAAATTTTCAACACATCTTCAATATTTAGGTTCCACTGAGGTGTAGGAGACAGCTACACTTACCCATGCAGCCTTCTTCTTGGTCAATAAACATTTTAGATTTCAGCACACGCTTCCGTTTCCTCTTCCTCCCTCCAGCTGAAACCTGAAGGACATCACAGAGTCTTGTGAGAAACCAAAAGTGAAGGCCCCAGGCATGTACACAGATAATAAAAACATCAATTCCAATTTCTCTGATGAAGCTGAGCACCATTTGATAACTAAATCTGTCCCTTCCCAGGAGAAGGGGGCAATTCTACTCTCATTTTTGCTCATGCCATAATTCTCCTCTCTCATCCTACTGGGATAAATTTCAGAGTGACAAAGTACAACTTCAGTGTGACAGCAAACTTTCCTGTCTGGAGCACAAGGGGCACATTCCTTTCCTGGGGCATGTGACATTTCAAAATGTGTTATATGAGAAGGTGGCACTGGGGTTTGTCCCATCATCCCCCCCCAAGAACAAGGAAATAATAAGGTGTGGAAGGCATCAGAACTCCTGCTGTGACAAAGAGCTGCACTTTTCAGTAAAACCAGATCCATTTTCTCAGCTGAGAGGTTAACTTCTTGCCAATCACAGCCCACCCTATGCAGCAGCTGCCCTGTGATATAAAGTTAAATATCAAAGAGTCTCTGGTTTCATTTCTGACCCTGCCCTGACTCCTGAGGCCAAGATTCAGAGGGAAGAGAATTCAAATACAAGCACCAATTCACAGAACCATCCAGGAGGGGAAAAAAGATGAAAGCAGAGAACTGCTATGTCAGCATAAAAGCTAGAGTGTAAATAATGGTCTAGAAAATGAATGAACTACTGATCATGTTGGATTCCTCCACGGAGGATGATGGGATGGACTTGATAAAGAAACAGGATCTCCCCCATGGCATCTGAAAAGTGCAGTCCCTGGGGAATAGGATAAAACCAGAGGTTTATCACCCTGATTTGCTCTTACCTCCATGGTTGCAGGCTCCAGTTCAGTTTTCAGAGCAGGTACAGGAGGTGGAGATGGAACTTTCTCTTCCTCAGGTATGGGAGATGGTGGGACACCTGCTAAGAAAATTAACATCTTGATAGCATACAGGTCTAAAATCCCTTTGCATCTATCCTCCTGTCTCAGATTATTTCATTTAACTCTTGAGCAATGGCTTGTAACCTGTATTTAGATCTAGGGTTTACAAGTTCTTACTCAGATTTGTTTAATTCAAGTCAGGACAAATTGTTTGAAGTGTCAGCCTCCAGCCAGACTGCTCACCCTGTGCTAAGGTGCTACGTGCTGCAGCTCCCAAGGGAAGGAGAGTGGTGGGTGGGACAGGATGGGAAAAGTGCATTTGGGATTTTTCATAAGCCAAAACCTGTCCCACCAAATGCAACTTTGAAAAAAAGGCATAAAACCTGGTGTGTTTTAGCCATGTATTTGACTCGCTCATTAAAAAGAGAGACTGTAATTTGTTTAGAAGTTGAAGAAGTCGTGGTTTAAGGCTACATATTCCCAAATCTTTGAATAATCTTAAGTTTCTCTGCCTCTCCCCCATGTTTAAAACAGTCATTGCTTCACGGGTGGTGCTACACATCCCAACCAACCACTGCTGTTAGCTTGGAACTACATGAATCCAAGACTGAAGTGCAATATACTTATTAGTGTAATATACTAAAATTATACATTACCCACCTTAAAAGATTGCTAGGGGACACTCCAACCTTTCATTTGAAAAAAAAACAAACAAACAAGAAAAAAAACAAACCACCCCCCCAAAAAATTAAGTCATCTGTGCTCTCCTCCAGGTGCAAGGACAGAGAGAGGAAAACCCTTGCAATGTCAAAACTGACTGAAATGGTCAAGGCTACCTTCACAAATTTGGAGAGAGTAAAACCAGGTCTGGAGCTTCTACCAGCAATGTCAGACAGGACCTTGGTGAGACCAGCAGGGATTCAAGACAGGAGAGAAAGCCAGGGTCACTCTTCTGTGGGGCTGGCAGAGGGTCAGAGAAGTGACAGTGATGAAAAATGAGTGCAGGGCAAGAGGGGAAGGGAGCAGCACCTTGCAGCACACACTGTGATTAATTTAAATGGCTTTAAGGAATCCTCTCCAAGTCCAAAGTGAGAAAGGCTGCCATGCAAACCTTCAAATGTGGAAGAGAGCTAGGAACATGGAGGAGGGGGGAGCAACTCCTCATCTGACCTATTGCTTAATAATAACAAGGCTGCTGCTGGCTGGGAGGACAGAGTGCCTGCTTGGCTTCTCCTCCCAGCTCCTCTGGCTGTAGCACTGCCTTCACCCTCTCCTTGTAACAGGAATTCTGGATCTGTAGCTGTCCCAACTGATTAGGTCAGTGTGAAGAATTATGACTGTGCCAGGCAGGCAGCCAAGTGACCTTCAGAGGTTAAGAAGGGCTCAAGTGAAACAGTGGTCGCCTGCCAAGGCGAAATAATAAATTACATTCTTTAAACAAGGACTCAGCCTTCCTAACTACTTCAGTAAGCGAGGCAGAGAAATGCAAACAGAGTGGGATAACATGACTTGGTATTCCACCTTGCTCCAAAGAGTCTGGCAGCTGTGCAAAGATTAAAAAAAAACAAAAAACAAACCAAACAACAGATCTGCTCGAAGGTGCAAACTGCTGGGGCAGCCGAGGAGCTGCAGGGAACTCAAAATTCTCAGTGTTTATCTCAGTCTCACAGCAACTGTAGGCTGTGCAGAACCCAACCTGCTCCCTAGATTTACCCAGGCTGGCCATATGGATTTGAAAACGTCTGGAAGAGGGCTGGAATCAGGCTGGGAAAAGAGAAATAATAAAGATTGCCGCCTGGTGCTGGAGGAGAGGCTGCTGAAGGTGTTTGCAGCCTGTCAAGTTTGCTTGGGGAAAATCTTGGGCTTCAGCTTCCTTCAAATGAGTTCCCCCAGTTTTTTGGCAGGCAGAAGGCACCTTTCTCCCCACGTCAGTGTTTGGGACTTAGCATGAAGCTGCATCTCTATGACTTTATTATCCTCTGGTAGCCAAGAGAGCCCTCTGACATGTGATAACTCCTGAGTCAACCTCGAGCTGCTGCCCACAGTTTACTCAACAGCAACAGCTGCATGAAATGGATAACAAGTTGGGCAACTTCTACCAAAGATGTAAATCCTGGCTTTGTTCAGCTTGCTCTGACCCTGCTTGGAAAAACTGTGAGAATCTTTAGTGCTGCTGCTCTCCGAAACTGATAGTTTGTAGGTTACAGTGCCACTGAAATCACCCTCCAAAGTGGCTGTAAAACACTTGTCAACACCACGAAAAGCTGCCTGTGTTGGTATAGCTGGAGCTGCCAAAACCTCCTGTCCTCTGTGGACACACGTGTGTAGTTTATTCTGGCACTGGAAGCAAAACAACCTGCAATGACTAAGGCACCCTCAAACTAATATAGGTTTTTTTAATGAAAAAAAAATAATAAAATCATTTAAATGGAGAGGATTGTGCCTTATGCCTTCTCTGTATTTTCAACTGGGTACAATGTGCTGACACTCATGTCAGAAGAGCTTATTTGGGGCTAATTTCAGTATATTAAGAGCAGACTGATACAAAACAACACCCAAGGCTTGCCCTGACACAGGGAGCTTCCTTGTTTCAAACTCACAAAATATCCCCAGGTTTATCTGAAAAAGAGCAGGGGCTTTATTAGCCCTTTTATTTATATTGCTATCTGCTCCTGGTTTGGGGCAGCTTTCCATCTTGCTTGTTGCCTATTTCAGAACTTCCCTGTGGGATGGTTGGCAGGGGAGTTTTGCAGCTGAACCCTCCCCAGGAGGATGCAGCCTGGAACAATGTCACCCCAAGCCCCTTATGGATGCTGCTGATTGAAACTGCCCCTAGAGAAATCCCTTTCCAACTTTTCCAAGGGTAAATCTCTTCAAGTCCTCCTCCTGTGTACTTCTTTTAAATGAAATTATTTATAATTATTAAATTTACATTTAGTATTGTATTGATATTTGTACTTATTATTATGCTTTCTATTATATATACTCATTCTATTTATACCTATATTTATGCTTACCATCATATTTATAGTCATCATTTATACATTTATAATATTTATATTTCCACTTATTACACTTATACTTGTATTTATACTTATTACATTTACACTTATTATATTTAATATTAAATTATTTGCTTTATCCAACTGAGATTCTTGGGACTTGAAGACTGAATGTAACATTGCCTACAACCCAAGTTTGAATTCAGACTGAATATTTCAAAGAATTCAAATCTATCTTCTTTCATCTGGTTGGCTTTAAAAGGGCCAAGCAACAGAACCCAAAGAAGAGAGAAGCTCCCTCAAGTCTCTTTTCCTTTTAAAAAAGTGGGTGTAATACTAAACTCATCTGAGGGATACACAAATTTGTATACACTGGCTACAATTTGCATAAATTTACAATTCTAATGCACAACACAAAGCTCATTCTTCACATGATGGAAAGAACAAAGAGGACCACACCATGCAGGAGGAGCAACAGCAGGGACAAAATAATTTGCCCAACAGAAAATCAAACTTTCTGCACACACCTCTGGATGTTGAGACAGAATGAAAGGTGATGGTTTTCAACTAAAAGAGGGGAGATACAGACTAGATCTATGGAAAATGGGGTTTTTTTGAGAATTAGGGTGGTGAAACAGTGGCCCAGGTTGACCAGAAACATCCCTGGAAAGAGTCAGGGCCAGGCTGCATGGGGGGCTGAGCAACCTGATCTCGTTGAAAAGCTTTAAAGGTCCCTTCCAATCCAAACCATTCTGGGATTCTATAGTTTCCAGCAGGTTAAATAGAAATAAATCAAAACCCATCCCTCCCTCCACAGCCCAGTGGGTCAAGTAGCCTCACTGGTATTGATTTTCATGTCTAAATCTGGTGAAAATGAGTTTCATGATACACCAGACCCATGGTTCCTAACTGCAAATCCAATTAAGTCACAATTAAGAGCACAAATGAAAACAAGGGGAAGATACTAAGCAGCCCCACAGCATGCAGTGAAGTAGGAATTCATGTGCAGCCTTGTGGACCACACCTCAGAGAAACCAAAACCACAAAGCACCACATTCAAGGGCATTAATTACTCCACTCATGCTAAGGAGCCATAAACATGGGGCTCATCTCTGCCTGGTTAGCTGAGATGAGCTGAGAGATTCCAGCCCAGCAAGGAACAGTTCTTCCAAGTAGCTGAACAGACTGATTCCAACCTTCCCTCATCCAGAGCTCAACAACACAGCTTGTTAGGAGGCTGAGCAATGAGGAAATGGAAAGACCAGATAATAGCTTACAAACATTGCAAGAAATAAATACCAAAGAGTGTGGGCATAAAATATATATATATATATATAATTATTTTTTTAATGGCCAAACAAGAAGCTGCACACAGGAATGTGAATGAAATTAAGGCAGATCATGAAGAATAACTTCCTGAGAGATTTATCATCCTGTGGAATAGTCTGGGTAGAAGTGATGGATGCCTGATGACAGAGATCACTTGAAATTAACACTGGGCAAAAGAGAAATCTTGAAAATGGGCCTAATGTAGCATGGCAGCTGTGAAGATATCCAACAGTACTCACCTCTCTGACTTGTATTACAGAGTCTCTTCATTTTATGATTGTTTCTCATGTGCTAGCCACACTAAATAAGCAAACAGCTTCAGTTCTCCTGCTGGAGTCCCTCTCCTTGCTCCAGCAACCTCCTTGCTGTTTCACCTTTTTGTTTTTACTGGAGCTGGACAACAAACTGGTGGTTTCAATTATTTGTCCATAATGATCCCCAAGTTCTTTTCCTGATCAGTTTGTTGGATGACTCTGCCACTTAGGATTGAGCTCAGGGAGGGTGTGCTAACTTCTTTTCCACTTATCTGTGTTGAACGGCATTTGTCACCTCAATTATCCAAATTCTTTGGGATCTGGCCCTGCTGTTCCTCATTATAAACCCAAATCTCACAACGTTCTGGGCACCCTACTCCTGTCAAAGCCAAGAGCCACCGAGGAGACGTGGAGTCTCATCGGATATGGCTCAACAATTTTGCCTCTAGTTTCTCTATTATCTTTTTTTTTTTTTTTTTTTTTCTTTTGGAAGTCTTGCTTCCAATGCTGCCTTCCAAACCAATTCTATAAACAGACAGAATAAAAGATACTAAAAATGACCCTGGGAAGGGGAGAGAGGTCAATTTGCAAGTGTTTACTCACCAAATAAACTGGTTATGACCAGTCTTACAATTCTGGAAGGCATGATATCTTTCACAAGAGATTTGAGAACCTCCTTCCCACACATCAGTGTGACAAGCAGCACACTCGGTGAGGAAACAGCCAGATGTGAGCTGAGCTAAAACAAAGACTGAATGAGGCATCTCAAACTGCAGACCCAAGTGCTTGCAGCACAAGATAAAAAGAAAGTTTGAACTGTGGCCATTTGTATGGTCTTTAGACCTCTAAACTATTGCCTCAATCATTGACCAACAGCCTGGGATAGTAATCTTGTTGAAATCAGGCCCCTGACCTACATGCCTGGTTGTATACACATTTTTTTACCTTCCTCATCACTGCTGTCAGACTGAAGTTGTTTAATCCTTTTCCTCTTTTTCTTTACGTTTTCAGGACCTCTCTCTTCCTCATTGTCTGTCTTCTCCAACCTCTTCATTTTACTGCCACAAAAGGAGAAGGAAAAAAATAAAATAAAATGGAATAAACGTGTGTTATCCCTTGTGCATGCATGGAAAGACCAGGCTCCTTGTGAAAAGCATGCTCCTGACAGTACTGCTGGGGAGGAAATGAAATGTACTCACCTGCTTAGTACAGGTGACCTTTAGAGGTCCCTGACAACCCAAATTATTCTGGGATTCTAGGATATCATCAGGCATAGCTGCACGAGCACTTTCAAACCTCTCGTCCTTCCCCATCCTCCAAAACAAGGATTTCTTTACCCCCTTTCTGCAGTTCAAGGTTTTGCCCAGTCCCTCACCTCCCTTGGCCACAGCAACCTGGCAAGAGAGCATTTCTGATCTTGTCTCTCTAGCTCAGGCTCCCCAAACACTAATGTCCCCACCAGCAAGGCTCAGAAGCTCTTTTGACAGACTGCTTGCCACTGCCTGCCTATGAGGTAGTGTCTCAGAATCCTGGAGCCATTTTTAAAGACTACTGGAAAAATAAAATAGCTTCTTTCTTTTTCATGTTGGCGAGACGTGTCAGACTAACAAGCCTGGAGGCTAAAGGCCCACGTATCCTCATCAAGCTGGTACAGCCCAAGTGGCCTTCCCAACATCAGGCTGCCAAACATGAAGTTTCCAGGCCTTTGGTTTTTTGAATTAAGACTATCAATAAGGTGAGCAGTTTGCTCTGACTGGGCTGGTGGGCTGGGTGGTGTGCTTACCTATTTAGTTAGATGGAGACCACCAATTAATTACTCATAGGCCACCAGAGAGCCATCAGACTGGAATGATTTTTTTTGTCCCTGTCAGTTTGGGTTGGATTCAACACAAAGGGCTGGACTTCAAATTTACTTGGAGCCTCAGCCCAAAGTAAACCAGTGGCATTGAAAGCAGCAGCACATTAGCTATGGGAATCAACAAGCAGAACTTTGTGTGCTGGAAGCTGTGTACATATAAGTTTGGGAATATACAACCTTCCCTGCAGGACAGGTGATCCTGCCAGCCCCCACAGATTGCCTGGGGGGTCTGTATTCAGTCTGCTCCCAGCATGAGGTTGTCCCATGGAAAGCCACATCCCTCCCACCAAAGACTCCCTGGACAGTGTCCCTTTTGCAATGGGCACAAAATGGCTCCGAGGCATCTACAGCACAAAAATGGAAAAGAAATGTTAGGAAATAATTCTAAGAGAGATAATTTTAGCCAGGTTTCATGCAATTTAGTAGCTGGAAACAGGAGGGGAGCCAGCACTGTATGACCAGCCAGCTCCCATGTAGGCCATCAACAAGCAGGTTAACAGATTACAGGGAGCCTGCATGGCATGACCCACCTTTTTTTGTCCTTCTGTTGGGTTTTAGCAGATTCTGTTTTCTTCCCAGGTTTCTCTACTACAGTATTAGGGGATGACTCTGGTTCTGCTACAGGAACTGAAGGCTTCTCCTTTGGCTGCTCAGGCACCGAGTTGACCTTGAGTTTATCTGGCAAAAAAACATTAAAAAAAATATAAATCCAAACCCTGGGCGTTCAGTATGAACAAGAAGTTACAAAGGAATTAGCTAAACAAAGCACTGTGAAGCACAAGAATACAGAAAACACTTGGAGATGATGTATAAAAGCATTAGGGAACTATGTTGAGCAACCTGTCATGCATGAAACAGGACACACTTAAATTTCTTGCTAATTCACCAGTTTGGTTCTGCTCCTCCTGATGGCACAGCCTAAGCATACCCCAAGCTGAGTGTCCTGAACTCTGCAGGAAGGACTGGGAAGCAGGGGCAGAAGTTCTTATGATCAGCAGTATTGCAGAAGTGTTTGGAATCCCCTTTTCCAGACAGGCCTTTTGGCATAACCCAACCTCCATCTTTATGTAGCCCATTAATCCCATGTAAACTAGAGTTTTAGTCAAACACCAAAGTGTCCAGGAGCAGTAGAATCAGGATTGCTGAAGAGTAAGGAGAACATCAGGGTCTGTGATGAGTATTTTCAGTAATGTGGCAGCTTCACATCCCACCCTAATTCCAATGTGATCAAGAATCAGGCTCCAGAGCACCACAATAGGGAACAATTCTGCTTCAAAAAGCTTAATCTAATACCAGAGGGGAGAGAGTGAGAGAGCAGGTGGGAAGGGACAGCAAAATAATATATTTAGCAACCTGCCATGTGGAGCTGTTAGCACACTAGCACCTCATTACAGCTTCATTCAACAGCTTGACACACTCCTCACAGGAAGAGAGGAACAGACAAGTTAGAAACCTGCATCATCCCAAGGACAAGATGTGAAGGAAAAGTATTCAATAAGATCCCATCACATTCTCAATAGGACCAGAGGCTGCTGAGAGAGCAAAGACTTCATGCCAATGCTTTTCTGACTGCTTGGAAGTGAGGTTGGCTGCTTCATTGAGCAAGGGAAAATATCTCCAACAGAAGAACTTGAATGACAGCTCCTTTATTTATGATGAACAGCAGAAAGCTGAAGGACACAATTATTACACAATTATTAACGTGGGACCTTCTGGCACTGCTGAAACCTTTGAAGCCAGGAGAGATGTATGACATGTAGGGAATAAATCTTACTCCTGGAATCACCCTCTGTCTTCTATACACATAATCATTTCCAGTTCTGCTCAGTGTGCTCCTTCCCTGCAGCCACCTCATGAGTTTCCTTGGGAAGACTCAGGAGAGAAGTGAAACCCATTGGAAATCCTGGAGCTGCATCTGCAAAGTTTTCTCCATCATCACTGGCTTTTCTTTACCACTCAACTTCCAGCTTCTTGGGTCTTCAGTCTATCAACTTGGGGCTATGGGTCTTCTGAGGGCTTAGGAATTACCTCAATTGTAGTAACTGTGCTTAGGCTTGTGAGGCTCAGGCTGCAAGCTCAGAGAACAGAATCATGAAGGTTGGAAAAAACCTCTTGGATCATCAAGTCCACCCATCAACCCAACACCACTATGCCCTCTAAACCATGTCCCAAAGTGCCATGTCAACACATTTCTTCAACACCTCCAGGGATGGTGACCCCACCACTACCCTGGGCAGCTTGTTCCAATGCTTGACCACTCTTTCAGTGAAGAATTTATTTATTTTTTTTTAAACATCCAATTTAAGCTCCCTCAGCTTCACAAAAACAAGAACTCAGACACCCAACAGGACTGTGCCTTGTGTGTTCTGCACTGGAACTGTACCCTGCAAACTGACAGATGGCTGTTAGAAAGTGAATTTTGCTGTTTACTCTCTCCTGGTAGCTCTTCTTTGAATCCTCTTGTATTCATTATTAAAAGGGCATCTTTGAAAAAAGTCCTACAGTCCTTTTCCAATGGCTATTTAAAAGTTGCAGCATATTTGCTTTTCACATGGATAATTTAGCTCAGAAGGGATTCTCCAGAGGCCACCAAATCCCTGCTCAAAGGGGAAGGCCACCCCTCAAAAAACTTTTATCCTCCACTTCTTAGCTCTTCAGTTTTCAGTAAAGAAATTAACTCCACATCTAACTATAGACTGCTCAGTGATTTGTGATGAAAAGCAAGCATCATTAACACGCCCTGCGTAACAGGTTTTGGCAAACACTTTCCCAATAGCTAAACTTCCAGCCAGAACTACTCACTTTAAATCAGATTTCTTCTGCACTAAAAATCCTTCCTGGGTTAGCCTGCACAAATATGTCATTTCAATTGATCTCCATCCAGCAAGTATTTTTTTTTTTTTGTCTGAAAAATTCCACTTACAAAACTTTTAATTTTTGCCTACCAAAAAAAAAAATAAAATTAACCTCTCCGAGTCCAAAAGAGCAGAAGAATAGAATGGAAAACTGCAAGAAAAGAAGAGACATGAAGAAAACGGTAAGGAAAGAAGGGATATAAAGAAAATCCAACAAGTTTGGTGGGGTGGGGGTGCTCCTTTCTGTTTGTGCCTCCCATCACAGCTGTATAACAACATGCTCAGTATCAGTGATTTTTTAAATAACTACTTACCTAAGAAATAAAAAAGAAAAAAGGAAGATATTTCTAATATCTTTCAGGGTGGGTTTTGTTTTGTTTTTGCTTTTGTTGGGGGGCTTTTTTTTTGTTTCTTTCTTTTTTTTCTTTAATTTAAAACTACAACAGGCTGGTCCCTGACCACAATGGTTTCTGAAAAGAGATGCAGGTTATGAAGCACTTACTCATGGCAGCTTTTCCAAAGAAGTTGTTCATTATGTTGCCCTTTGCTGGTGGTTTGCTGCTTGCTGCAGACACCTAGAAGCAAACAGAGGAGTAACCACAGGAATTATTCAGGCAACAGCTCTCAAAATGTTTGTGGCCAAGCAAAATTAATGCACAGACTTTGTGGGGGAGTGTGTGTCTTAGGTTTTCTTAGATTTCAGTAGCTGTTTAGAAAAATTAAGATACTAAATATTACATGTATCCAAGAGTAAGTTACATATGATTCCTCAGATAGGCCTTCAAATCTAACTTGGGTCACATTCCCAGCTGATGGCTGACAGTGTTACTGAAATAAGTGGTTGGGACTTGGGTCAGTTCCCAGCAAAAACTTCTTTTTTTGCTGGGGAAAAAACTTCTTTTTTTACTCTGTTGGGTTTTTTTTCCTATTTTTTTTCCCAAAACTATCAGTGCCTCAATTCACAGTAACCAACAGAGGAAAGAACAGAGATTGGCCAAACCATAAAGACTTTATCCAGCTCCCCTGGCACATATGCTGTTCAGCTGAGCCCTTTGCAAAAAATATCACTGCTCTATTCCATTAACATAGCCACCACCAAAAAAAAAAAAAAAAAAAAAAAAAATCACACAAAAAGAAATCCCTACCCACCTAAGGAAGCTTGGCCTCCTAATATCATTTATTTTCATGCAAAAAAGGCAAGCAGACACTAAAGTTCCCAAAACACTCTCACAAGTAGATTTCCTCAGTTCTAAACCCACTATCAAAATGAACCCCAAAAGTATTCAAATTGTTATTAAAAAAAAACCCAAACTATATGCAGGGAATGTTACCATTTTAATACCTATTTACTGGCTATATTGCTTTAAAAACAATTATGCTCACTAAAATGTAAATCCTGGAAGAAACAGCAGTTGAGAAGATAAACAATTTAGTCTTGTGCAGGTCAAGCTCTGAAACTTCCCTCACAGATGAAATTTAAACACCTTGATACTTTTAAGACCTGGACTTCTCACATTTCACTTATTGCTCAAAACAAATCCTTTTAAGCACAATGGAGAGAGCAAGATCCTCAACTGGTGTATATATTGGCATAACTGAAGACAATGGAAGAATTGTCTCAATAATGCAGCTATGCTGGTTTAGATTTGCTGGAGATCTGGCTCAAGGAGGAATTCCAAAGCATCAAAAGTCAAGGCAAATGGATTTTTGTGGCTAGATAGTGTGGCATGATATATTTTTGCCCGAGATAACTGGCAGAAGGCACATCTGTGCCTGTGATGGTTAAATACTCAGAAACCAGTGACCAAGCATTCCCAGTTGCCAGCAAGTTTAGCACTGGAAGCAGCAGATGAGGCTGAGCTCCAGTGGTTAAAAGTTCTTGAGTTCTTGAGTTAGAGCAGAGCTAGAAGAGCAGTTCATTAAAGCTATTAAACCCAGAGGGCTGCCAAAAGCTCTGAGGTAACTTACACCTGGGGCCTCTTTAGCCTCTGTTTTAGTTTCTTTATTTGTGTCCTGGGGTTTGGAAGCTGCTTTGGCTGCAAACATCCCCATGATCCCTTTGGGCTGCTGGGAGGTCTGTTTAGCAGTTGATGGACCATGGCCATTGACCACAGGGGCACTGGGTTTGGTGTCACTTGGTGGTGGGGACCCAGCCTGCAGGGACATCTGGGCTTGAGAAGTTTCAGCTGGTGGCCTGGGGACAGCAGCAGCACAGTGAATGGCACTGAACCTGTGTGATGGAGTGAAAAATTCAATTAGCCTTTTAACTTGTGGTTTTTCCACCTGGGTTTCCTTCCCCCTAGCACCTTGCTTCTCTGTGGTCTCCTGTTTTGGGGGGAGAGGGGGGGGAAACAGAACAACAACAACAAAAAAACCCTCAAACAAACAAAAGAGGAAATTATTTTGTGCATGGGATGAGAAAAAAAAAAAGTTGGCATAGAACTACAGCAAAAGAGAATTCTACTAAAAAGATCTTAAAATCATAGAATGGTTTGGGTTGGAAGGGACCTTAAAGCTCATCCAGTTCCAACCCCAATGAATGGGCAGGGACCCCTCCCCCTGGATCAGGTTGCTCAAGGCCCCATCCAACCTGGCCTTGAATGCTTCCAGGGATGGAGCTTCCATAATTTCCCTGGACAACCTGTTCCAGGATCTCACCAGCCTCACACTATAGAATTTCCTCCTCATCCCTAACATTCATCTCCCCTCTTCAAGTGTGAAACCATTACCCCTTGTCCTCTCCCTACAACCCCTTGTAAAAGGTCCCCACCAGCTTTCCTGTAGGCCCCCTTCAGATATTGGAAGGTTGCTATTAAGTATTTTTTTGTTTTTTTAAATAATTATTGCTATTAACCTCAGCCTGGCTTCATAAGGGAGCTGCCCCAACCTTCTGATCATTTTTGTGGCCCTAAGATCTGCTGATCTTAGGGAATCAGAACATTCAAATGCTTAGCAAGCTGTTCAGGTTTCATGGGGGGGTGGGGGGAGAAGCCCTTCTCCTCTCCATCACCCAGGGTGGTGGTGATGGAATAGACTGCATTTTATTTTATTTATTCCTAAACAGCTTATACTCAAGTCTTGAGTTTGCAGCATTAATTCTATGGCTGCCTGATGGTCTAAAATAACTTTCAGATGCTTTGACAGAGTCCACTACTACTGCCAAAGCATCAGCCAGGCAGGTAAATCACCACTGAAAGAGCTCAGAAGATACCCAGAAAATTCAGCCTTAACTATATAAAGTCATTTCCATGTGATCCCTGGTCAACAGGGAAGCAATCTCAGCTTGGAACAGCCCAAAACGTGATTGTTGGAGAGATAGAAAGAAAGAATAAATGATGTGCTCAGAGTTACAATTCTCTGACAGTCAGGAATAGCAGTGCCCAAAAATAACTCCACTCTGCTCCCCACTGTGCAAATCACAGGCAAGGCTTTCCAGATTTCCTCCAGAAACACCAGAAAAGAGCACAGCCTCACGCCTCCCAACCCATGGAATTACACAGCATCTTTATTTGCCTAAGAAACAAACCAGGCTTCTGCCAATTCATTCCTCTGCCTCAGCATCAGCAGCTCATGTGCACAATCCACTGATGAGGAACTGAAATGTCTTCACAAAAACCACCCCCAGCTCCACAGCATCTCCAGGCTGCAGCAGCCAACCTCTTGGATGTTCAAAATTTAAAGGAGGGAAAGAAGGCATTGAAAAGAAATAGTCCTAAATTTTTTTTTACTGCTTTCAAACTGTTTTCAACATCATAGAATGGGTTGGAAGGGACCTGCCAGCTCCTCCAGTTCCAACCCCCTGGATGGGCAGGGACACCTCCCCCAGCCCAGGTTGCTCCAAGCCCCATCCAACCTGGGCTGAGACACTGCCAGGGATGGGGCAGCCACAGCTTCCTTGGGCAACCAGGGGCTCAGCACCCTCACCCCAAAGAATTTCTCCCTCCCATCTCCTCTCCATCTCCCCTCTTGCAGCTGGAAACCCTTCCCCCTCATCCCATCCCTCCAGGCCCTTGTCCAAAGTCCCTCCCCAGCTTTCCCGGAGCCCCTTCAGGCATTGGAAGATGCTCCAAGGGCTCCCCAGAACCTTCTCTTCTCCTCTTTTCTCTCCTCCAGCTCTCTCAACCTGTTCCAGGCTCTCCCCACCCTCCAATTCCAGAATTTCTTCCCCATCTCCAACCTCAATCTCCCCTCTCCAAGTTTTAACCCATTTCCCTTCTCCTCTCCCTACCCCCCCGTGTCCAAAGCCCTCCCCCAGCTTTCTTGGAGCCCCTTCAGATATTGGAAGGTTGCTCTGAGCTCCCCTGGGAGCCTCCTCTTCTCCAGGCTGAACAACCCCAATCCCTCAGCCTGGCTTCCCAGGGAGGTGCTCAGCCCTCTGAGCATTTGAGTGGCTCCTCTGGACACCTTCCAGGAGCTCTGTGTCCTTCTGATGCTGGGCACTCCAGAACTGGACACAAGACTCCAGGTGGGCTCTCAGCAGAGCAGAATATTCACTAAAATTCACTAAATAATCACTGAAGAAATAAGGCAAAGGGTTGGACTATGCTCTGCAAACAAGGAGCTGCTTCTGCTTGGAAAGCTGACATCAGCAACATGCATGAAATGCAGTTATTCATATAAATATATTTAACTACTTCCACCATCTTCACAGCACAACATAAAAACACAGAAGGAAGACCCTTGCCCAGAGCTTGTGGAGCTGTATGGGCTGACAAGGAAGAAGCCAGTTGGTTCTCTTTGTTACAAACACAGAGTTAAACCTCTGTCTTTTCCAGGGATCTTGTCCCAAGTGTAAAAGACAACTTGTGTCATTGACAAAGGAGAAGGAACACAGTCAGACTCAGTTTAGTTCAGCCAGGTCACGAATGAAGCTGAATTTTTCTCTGGTTTGCTTAGGAAATTCTGCTCCCAAGCCAGGCAGGGATTTACACATAGAAAATGATTTCAAAGTCTGATTTTTTTTTTTTTTAAACCTTCTGGATGCACAAATCCCATTGGCAGACTCTGCTTAAGACACAAGCATTGCCCTGCAGGGGGGACTGAGTGCGAACAGACAGGAACAAGCAACTGCAGCCAAACCCAGTGCATGAGTCTTCACTGGAGCAAGGTTTTCTACCACTTACCAGGGCCCTGACATTCAGGTTTGAAACACACATAGCTCCCAGGCCATTATTTTCTCAGCCCTTCTCTTGTCAACCTTGTGCTGTGTTTCTCCTTTCAAATTCTATACTCTATGACACAACATTCAGGAATCCCCCCCTCCTAAACCAGATTGGTCATGGCACTGTACCTACTGATTACATCAAGCTGAAGCTGTTGGGGTGGAAACAACATGTAAATGAAAAGCCACAGCTGCCAAACAGTGCTCAGGAGGAGAGAGGATGATCCCTGGAGACTGAAGTCCCTTCTGAATTCTAGGAAAACCTTTCTCTAGTTCAGCCACGGGGCGCTTGGTCTGGTTTGTGGGCTTCACCTATGGCTCAGGATCTCATCTTCTATATGGAGAATGAGTCCTGCAAGACATCTTCAGAGAGGTGGATGAAAAGAGTCTCACAAAACAGAAAGGAAGCTCATGTTGGTGTACACATCACTCATGTTTCACAGGATCATAGAATGTTAGGGGAAGGAGATCATCCAGGCCAAATCTCCTGCCAGAGCAGGTTCACTTACAGCAGGTTGTAAAGGATGCCATCCAGGTGGGTTTTGAATATCTCCAGAGATGGCTACTCCACCACCTCTCTGGGCAGCCTGTGCCAGTGCTCTGCTACCTTCAAAGTCAAGAAATTCCTCCTCATGTTTAATGGAACTCCCCATGGTCAAATTTGTGCCTGTTACCCCTTGTCCTGTCACTGGGCACCACTGAAAAGACTGAACCCAACCTCCTGACACTCACCCTTTCAGTATTTATAAGCATTAACAAGATCCCCCTCACTCTTCTCTTCTCCAGACTGAAAAGACCATGTTTTTCAAAGTCTGATTCAATTTACTCTTCCTTTGTGACTGAGAACCAGATAAAAACTGCCATGATGAAGTGTGGGCTGAAAATGAGGAGGTTTCTAGCCAGCAGAAAAGGTACTGACAGAGTCTGCCTGTTGGAACAGCAGAACAAGTGAACCAACTGCAAACTGGAAATAGCTCAGTTTATGAAACAACCCCACAATGTGCTGGCTGGGGACTGCTCTGGCATGCCTGAGAAGCTGGCTTTTTTCTAGCTCTCTAAAAACCCAGGAGAATCTGGTAACCACTGACTTCTGCTGAAGCACCTGATGTTGCACCCACCTCCTCAGTTCCAAATCCCCAAAAAAAAGGGGAAAAACCAAGAGTCAACTCACTTGCTGCAGTTGTGCAGGTTTGTTTTGACAATATCATAGTCTGTGTTGTAGAGGGGGCTGCTGTCCTTGAGCAAAGCTTTCTGGATGCTGTAGACATGCACACTTGCAATCGTGGTTAGCTTGGACTTCATTGCTGAGGGGAAAAGAATTAAAAAAAAAAAAACCAGAGAAACAACAGAAAAAAAAAGCCTTCTGTTAGCACAGCTTTTACAGGATCAGGTGGTAATTATCTGGCTCTATCAAAAATGGGGGAGTGACAAACCACTTGAGAGCAAAGACCTGGAAATAAAAGTGTGTAATTGCACCTTCCTCCAACACTTCCTGAATGAGGAATCAAGGTGACAACCTCCAGGAGCCTGTCAAACATAACATGGTAAACACCTGGGGCTTCAACAACTGAATTAGGAGCTATCTCTCTGTGTTTACCTCCAAAATATCTGGTGTTTAGGCTCCAGAATATCTATATCCCTACCCAAAGCAAAGGAAGGAAAGAGATGGTTGTAACTCTACCCTGATGGAACTCTGCCACTGAGTCAGTTATCAACTACTGTCCCAGCAGCTTCTCCAAAAGCCTCCTGGAATCAGTGTTTTCTCTCTTCTAAGCTATTTACATTGTTCCCCCCTTGAGCCAAGAGCTGTTTTTTAGGAATTGATTGGTCATTGCTTATCCTGTTCTTTCCACCCAGCCCTGGGCTGAGGCAGAGCTTCCAGGCAGTGTAAAAATGCAGAGTCATCAATTCTTGGGGCCAGCCCTAGAGGTTGCAGCCTCACACTCATCATAAATCTCAGCCTCTTCCAAACCTAGAGTCCTACCTTTGGCTTGTCTTCTGCTACAAAGAACATGGAAAACACAGGAAAACAGAATATTATGCAGCACACAGAACTCAACAAACATGACAGGTAGTAGTTGCACAGCTTGACAAACTACTCCCCTGATGAAGACAACTCCAGCAAGAAATCCACTTGGGCTTTCAAAAAAAAAAAAGAGGTCTTCCCAGCAAAGTTAGATCATTAGGATGGATATTTAGGGTTACAAACACCACAGTAAGTTCCCAAATGTTATTTGAAAGCAATGTAGAGCCTGAAGTTGTGTTTCAAATGCTGTGGATCTCACCAGCAAGATCAGACCTGGAAAGATGAAATTTCAGTGACCTTCCACTCCCTGAAGGGTCCTACAGGAAGGCTGCAGAGGGACTGTTTGCAAGGGCCTGGAGGGATAGGATGAGGGGCAATGGCTTTAAATGAGAGGAGATTTAGATGGGATGTCAGGAAAAAGTTCTTTACCATGAGATTGGGGGAAATCTGGAAGGGGTTGCCCAGGGAGGTGGTTGAGGTCTCATCCCTGGAGATGTTCAAGGTGAGGCTTGAGGAGGCTCTGAGCACCCTGATCTGGGTGAGGGTGTCCCTGATACTGCAGGGGGGTTTTACTAAATGACCTTTAGAGGTCCCTTCCAACCCAAACTATTCCATGATTCTGTGATCTTGAAGGTCCCTTCCAACCCAAACCACCCTAGGAATCTATGACTGACACGAACATCTTCAAAAGCTTCTGAATTTCCATCTTTGAAATATCTCTGATATTTCCAACCCAAATTATTCTGTGAAATATAATGGAATAGGTTGCTTAGGAACACTGTCGATGCCCCCTCCTTGGAGATGTCTCAGGTCAGGTTGGATGGGGCTTGGAGGAAGCTGGGCTGTGGGAGGTGTCCCTGCCCATGCAGGGGGATTGGATTTTGGTGACCTTTAAGGTCCCTTCCAACCCAAACCAGTCTGGGATCCTATGACTGCAGGAAATACTGTTAGTGGTGGGGTTTTTTTTTCCCCTTTTACAGTGAAAGCAAAGACCCCAGAATGAAAAGAGAACATTCTCATGGGACATGTAAGTAATGCCCACCTCATTCAGGGCAAACAAAGATTGCAGTTGCATTCAGCCAGTAACTAGAATTCCCTCCTTCAGCATCCTTGGGAGCCTGAAGCCTCAAAATTGTTTTAAAACCCTGCTGTACACTGCTCAGATATTGTGTCTTTAAGGAGGAGCTGGCTGTCAGTGGCAGGGAGGTAGAAAAGAATCCCTGGCTAAAATGTTCAACATTAAAAAAAAAAATAAAAAATTATCAGATCCAAATCCCAAACTGACACAGCTGCTGGCTCAAAAATTCAGAATTCTGAGAAAAAGCTAGAACAAAAAGTACACACCTGAAGCCATGCCTGACTGGGCATTTATGTGCAGATGGCAACTTCTGAGCTTCACTCACTTTGTTGTTCTTTCAAAGGAAGAAGTTAAAACCACATCATTTTCACAATCTGCTTACCTTCCAGTTGATCCTCTCTCACTACTGCAACCTTGTGGCACTGGAAAATATAAATAAAGGACAATCTTAGACTCTGTGAATATCTGTTGTACATAAAACTGGTGGGCTTGGTTATCTGTTAATTAAAAAAAAGGCCTACAGATTACAGCTGCAAATAACTCTGCTGAACACTCAGCAGCCACTGGTGTTTAAATGTGTGTGTCCCTGCTTTTCTAGCAGTCTGCTTTGCACAGCACTCTGCTTTTCAATGCTCTGCCCCCCATTCCTGACAAGAAACAGATGAAACAAGAACTAAACAAGTCTGCAGAACGGTGGAAAAAAAGCAAACTGAGGCAGCTGATGACCCAACTGCTCCAAAACCTGCTGCACTATCCCACTGCACCCATCTCTGTGTTTAGGTTCCCAGGAAATTCCTCACATATCAAGCTGGAGGGGAAGGCACAGCACCAGAGAAGCAAAACAGTGAGGAATGAAGGCTTAATTTAAAAGCCAGGAAGAAATGTTGCTGGCAATGTGCTCCCCAGCCAGTCTTCAAGGGCTGTATCTGCTCTGTGACATTGAAGAGGCTGCAGAGAATTCAGAGGGTAGCCACAGAGATGGACTGAACCAAACCCAACCATTAATTTTGTGATGCCACAGCCTAACCAACAGAAGGGAAAGAGGCAAGAAAAATGTAGGCAACCTGAAATGCTAAGGATTCAGAGGCTCATTCCCTCACTGAGAAGGATAAAAAGCAGCAAGGAAAGACCATGAAGCACTCAAGACAGGCTGGGAGTTGTTTGGGAAGAGATTTCTACCCCAGGCTCCTTTCAGCAAACCCTTGCAGTTGAATCCACAGCTTTGTGGCTACACCTACAGACAGCAGAGAGTAGTGCAGGGTTCCCAGGGTTGCAGCTTGAAGCTTTTGTATCCCTTTCCTACCCAAAACTGATTTCTGTCCATTCCCCAGCAGCTACTCCAATGCCTCCATGGTTTCTGGAATTATCCTCCCAATCTGAGCTCTTTTTCCATCTGCTGCAGCTCCTCAGGCTGTCTGAGGAGTTTTAAATTCCTTCTGTGTGGCATTCCAAGCTCTGGCATTCCTTCATCTCTGCCCCTAACAGCTTCCTGCAGCTTTTTTTTTAGGATTGCAGTATTCAAAATTAAGATATTTAAAAGCAAATAAACAAAAAAATGCCCTTTGTATGTTTACTCCAGTAGATCCTTCTTGTTTTACAAACTGATTAAGACTGCTAAGACAGAGTTGCTTTAAAAAAATTATCCTATGTGAGAATTCATTTGTTTGTTTTCAGTACACTATGGCAGATTTTGAAGTATTACAATATATTGACAAATTTCTCACCAATTCTAGTGAGGCCCAAGATGCTACCTTATTATTTCCAAAAAGAAACTGTGAGGAAAACCTGTTAAACTCAGGCTATAAATGTGATACTATCTGCACAGCTTTACATAAAAAATTATATTCCATTAATCAAACTAATGCAGTAAATAATTACTTTCAATGCAGGCAAATTTGAAGATGTAAAGAAAATATATTAGGTGTGTGAACCAGTATAATATTTAGGAAAATGAAAAAAAAAAAAAGGGTTTGCTGGGTTGCTGGGTTTTTTTCCTAACTACAAATAAAGGCCAGGACACCTTGGGATGTACTGATTCTAAATGAAAACTTTGGATTGGATTTTAAGAGATATTTGGGTATCTAAAAATATAAGCAGACACATAGTGGAATGTTAAAGGGATTTAGTGTTTGGCTACTGAATTCTTGTGAGGGCAAAAGGAAACAGGAACTCAGTTTGCTCATCCTCTGTCTGAAATTTTAAGATGATGGTCTTGAAAATCTGAGAAGCAGCAATGAGACAAAATAAATCCATTGGGTAGTGATTCCTTTGCATAAGTCAATGTGTTTTAAATAGAAAATACTCTCAATAAACTTGTGTTTCTCTTGTGTACTGGGATAAAACCCTTGCTTTATTTAGCAGAACTATTTCAATTATTTATTATTATTCTACTCTGACTGAATTCCAAGCTCTCTCTCAAACACTGCTCTCCACAGCAGATGCTGGGAGATTCATCAGCTGATGCCACAGGGACCCTTCTAGCCTGGTTGACAATCTCTGTGACAGGGTTGAGAGGTGACTGCTCACAGGATTTAAGTTGATCAACTAAAAACTTAGCTGTGTTATTCAGCACTGTACTACCAAATCAGAAGCAACTCAACTTCCCTCCCCCTTTTTTTGTATGTGCATTATTTTGGGCACATACACAAGACCCAGCATACTGGTTTAGGGGGAAAAAAAGGGAGCAAGTTCAGCTTTTGACCCAAAGATGACAGAAAAAGGTGGATGACACAACAAGGAGCTGAAAGGCACCTTTGAGAAGTCAAACACTCACATCATATCCATTCTGGGTGAGGTTTCCTGCTACCAAGTAGGTGACATGAAGCTGAGCTCCTGAGTTCTCCTTTCGTTTCCTCTCGACGTAATCATACAGCATCCTGCACAAAAAAAAAATAAAAAATTAAATGTGCTAATCACCTAGAAAGGAAAGAACCCAACACCACCCCTTCCCTGCAGCTTAGATAAAAAAAGCAAGGCCAGCCTGACATGCAAATATTTCTCATTAGCACAGCTATTTTAACCAGGAGTGCCTTAATCTTGCTGAGACACCTTTCTCCTCTGCCACTTTGAATCCAACAGTGACACAAACTGCAGGTGAAATGAATCTTAAGCTCTCCAAGCTCTCATTGCAGAGGGTCTCACAGCCTCTGGGCAGCTTGCTCCACAGCCTCCCCTCAAGAAAAGAGCCTTCCTTTCTTCCAACCCAACATTCTGAACCACCTGACAGAGGAACTGGTGATTGTGTGGATAAAATCCATGTGACAGTCATTGAGGTGGTGATCAGAAAAACAGGAGGAAACCCCATGATTGGTGACAGTGATTGCTGGAGCTTTCACTTCCCATGCACATCACTGATGTCCCACATAAAAAAGCAGAGAAAACTGCAGAATCTATGAGGATGTCACCTGGTAAAAAAATATTTGAAACTCCTCATTGCCCCACAGACAGACTGCAAAAACCATGCCAGTACAACCACTAAAATAATTCCTGTTATTCAGGGACTATTCCAGCTTCTAGGAGAGTTTTAAGCACAGGGATGTCACAGGAGATCTCCATCTCTAAGCTGCTTTCAAGGGTATGAGAAGGTGTTTTATTTTTCACCTGGGCCACCTTCTTCACAGCAAAAAGTTCCCTGGCTTCTTCTACTTCACTGTATGAGCAGAAGTGTTTTCAGCAGGAAAAAAAAAAACCAAAACACTTCAGCACACTCAGGTTTACCCATCACCTAAATTATTCACAAAAATGCAGAGGAAGGAAAGCAAAGAATCTCTTCACTGTATTAGATGCTCAAGTTGATGTTCTGGGTAGTTTGGAGAGCAGAGGTGAAGTTGAGCTCAGAATGGTGTAGGTGAACATGCAGCAAATGCCCCTTTTAGTCCAAGCTATAGCCAGAAACAAGGAGAGAAAATATTTTTATTATGGGATTTGATGTGTTTATGGAGCCTTCAAATCTTATGTTTAACTTTAGCTAGCAACAAACCCAGAATCCTTGAGAGTTTATTCTTTGGTTTACAGGATGTTTAAAAGGTTACAAGAATTTTTATTCTCCACAATACACCAAGACAAGGTTACACAGTGGTGCTACATTTGGAGAAGCAAAAACCATGCTGACAGCACAGCTGATTTCCCAATATTCAAGTGTTACCCTGAGCACATCAAGCCTGGTAAGCTGATATTTATAATACGGATCATGCCTACTCACTCTAACCAGGCACCATTAATGCTGCTCTGCATTTTCCTGACTTTCCTTCCAGCAACACCATGAAATCAAGAGAATAGCTGAGGGTGGAAGGGACTTCAGAGTTCATCTCCTCCAAGCTCCCAGCCCAGGGACACCTCTCATCCAGCCCAGGATGCTCAAAGCCTCATCCAACCTGGACTTGAACACCTCCAGGGATGGGGAAGCCACAACTTCTCTGAGCAACTTGTTCCAGGGTCTCACCACCCTCCCACTGGAGAACTTCTTCCTATTATTCAGTCTAAACCTATTATTTTCCAGTTTAAAACCATTTCCCCTTGTTTACAGCATCCTAAGCTGGAAGATGCAGCAGCAGGTCCTCAGAGGCTCTGTTTCCAGGACTGGAATTAAGTTCAGAAAACATCAGCCATTCAGGAGCTATATGTGTTCCTCCAGAAACACTGACACCAAAATATCAGTTCTGACCTAAGGATCTATGATTTAAAGCAGCATCAGGTGATGAGCTGCTCTCTAATAAAAACAACTCCCAAAGCAAGATGATCAGAGAATCATGGAATGGTCTGGCTTGGCAGGGAGGAAGCCAAGAAGAGGAGGAAAACTCAGCTCTGGATCTGGTGCCTGCAGCTCTGAGGAGCATGGGAGATGCTGGGCAATGTCACTCAGGGTGCAGGCAGGAGGTGAAGCAGGCAGGGGGTTAAGAAAACAAGAAAAGGAGTAAAAGTTAGGGAAACAAGTGGGCACTTAGAGCAAGACTCAAAGCCACCATCCTGGGAAGTGAAGTTCTCCACACCCCAGTCCCAGCTTCTTCCTTTTTGTCTCTACTTGAGAGGAATTTGAAGGTGCCTTTGATTTGATGCTGTTCTTAAAGAATCATGGAATGGGTTGGGTTGGAAGGGACCCAAAAGCTCCTCCAGTTCCAACCCCTGGATGGGCAGGGACACCTCCCCCAGCCCAGGTTGCTCCAAGCCCCATCCAACCTGGGCTGAGACACTGCCAGGGATGGGGCAGCCACAGCTTCCTTGGGCAAGCTGGCACAGGGGCTCAGCACCCTCAAATTCAAGAATTTCTTCCTCATGTCCAACCTCAATCTCCTTTCTTCCAGCTTAAAAACACTGTCCCTTGTTCTATTGCTACACACCCTTATAAAAGTCCCTCCCCAGCTTTCTTGTAGGCCCCCTTCAGGCACTGGAAGGTGCTCTAAGGTCTCCCCAGAACCTTCTCCTCTTCTCTCTCCTCCTCTCCCCTTCTTCTCTCTCCTCTCCCCTTCTCCTCTCCTCTCCTCTCCCCTCCCCTCCTTCTCTCTCCTCTCCTCTCCCCTCTCCCCTCCTTCTCTCTCCTCTCCCCTCCTTCTCTCTCCTCTCCCCTCCTTCTCTCTCCTCCAGGCTGAACACCCCCAACTCTCTCAACCTCTTCCAGGCTCTCCCCACCCTCCAATTCCAGAATTTCTTCCCCATCTCCAACCTCAATCTCCCCTCTCCAAGTTTTAACCCATTTCCCTTCTCCTCTCCCTACCCCCCTGTGTCCAAAGCCCTCCCCCAGCTTTCTTGGAGCCCCTTCAGATATTGGAAGGTTGCTCTGAGCTCCCCTGGGAGCCTCCTCTTCTCCAGGCTGAACAACCCCAAGCCCTCAGCCTGGCTTCCTCAGCCCTCTGAGCATCATCTGCCTAAGGGAGGAGTAAGATTTGCTGAACACCACCAGTGACTGCACCTGAGGAGACAGTCAGGATCTGGAAAACTTCCCAGAGAGATCATTTGAATCCCCTAACCACAATCATGAAAGCACTAATTAACAAAGTTTTGCCACAAACCAAGGAGTGGGTGAGATGCACCAATACTTACTGTTTAGCCTGGTTGACATGAACTCCCAGAGTGTAGCTCAGCCATTTGTATGTTACCTGCACAATAAAAATTAAAAAAGCCC
Source organism: Phaethornis superciliosus (assembly GCA_023637945.1). NCBI lineage: Eukaryota > Metazoa > Chordata > Aves > Apodiformes > Trochilidae > Phaethornis > Phaethornis superciliosus. The sequence continues at coordinate 195,791,057 of JAJQWJ010000001.1, forward strand.
CATATTTTAGTATGAAAACCTCTTATTTGTTAAACCACCCTCCTTTGCTCTTTCCATGGGTAAACCAAACTCAACCCTTCCAAGAAACCCACAGCAAAATCTGTAAAAAGAGAGAACCCAGGGACACCCACCTGTATTTCCATGAGGAGACTGAATTCCTAAGACAAAAAACCCACCCTGAGGTGTTTCTGTGTCTTGAAAGACCACTGAACAAATGAAATTCCATCAAAAAACCCACCCTGCTTCATCACAGACAAAATGAAAGTTTTTTAAAAAAATTATTATTCTTGTGAGAAGCTCTCCCTGCCTTGCTGGACTATTTAGACAAGGTCTGGTTTTTTTTATACCCGTTTCCTCTTTCTCCTCTCTGCCTTTTTTAAACTAATCCCCAGGCTGTGGCCTCTCCTGACTCAAACATAACAATTAAATTAATTAAATTGTCATTAGTCTGTCAGTTTACTGAAATAAAACCCCATGACACAGGCAGCTCTTAATAATGCAACTGATGAGAGAGAGATGCACCAAGTTTACCACACCACATTCCAGGAAAAAAAATAAATTAAAAATCTTCATTTTTTTGAAAGAAACACAGCCTCACATGTTCACTATTTCTCTGAAAAATATCCATGCTTCAAGAGAACACAAAAGATAAAGATTTATTTTGGTTTTAAGCTGAAATAGTGGTCCAGGCTACCTCAAGCTTCCAATGAAAAATCCATTGTTTTGGATATTTCTGTCATTTATACCTTGAGCTAAACCACTATTATCACTACAATTGGCTTTGCTTTTTTTTTTTTTTTTTTTTTTGAGGAAAAATAGCTCACCTATTAGGGAGCATAAAGAATTTGAGGGGAGCTGCTTTTCCTGTACTATAAATGAACTCTCTCCTGTACTCTCTTTAGAAATGAAAGTCAAAGGGAGGAAAAAAAATCCTGCCAAAAAAGGCATCTGCTGTCAGGCTTGGAAAAGTGTGTCCAGCTGATCCAGGGAGGTTCTGCTCCCCCTCTGCCTTAGGGAGACCAAACTGGGAATCCTGGCTCCAGTTTGGGGCTCCCCAGTTGAGGAGAGACTGGGATCTACTGGAGAGAGGCCAAGGGAGAGCTGGGAGGGTGCTGAAGGGACTTGAGCATCTCTGCTGGGAAGGAAGAGTGAGAGCCCTGGGGCTGTTGAGGCTGGAGAAGAGAAGGCTGAGAGGGGATCTGCTGAATGTCCCTCAAGATCTGAGGGCTGGGGGGCAAGAGGAAGGGGACAATCTCTGTTCAGGGGTGCCCAGGAACAGGACAAGGAAGAATGGGGTGGAGCTGGAAGATGGGAAGTTCCACAAAAACATAAGAAAGAACTTTTTCACTGTGAGGGTGAGGGAGCCCTGGCCCAGGCTGCCCAGAGAGGTTCTGGAGTCTCCTTCTCTGGAGCCTTTCCAACCCCCCCTGGATGTGTTCCTGTGTGTCCTGCCCTGGGGGATCCTGCTGGGACAGGGGGGTTGGACTGGATGAGCTCCAGAGCTCCCTTCCAACCCCTAAAATTCTCTGATAAAGCCCACATCAACTCCACATTGTGACCCATGGAAAAGCAAACACTGGAACCCCAGCAGACACTGCACACATATCCCCAAAGAGGAGGAAAACTTGAGGAAGGAACCCTGAGGGCCATGCCAACCAAAAGGAGAGGGTTTGGGCTTCACCAAACCTGGGGAGGGACCCTGCATGGTTGTCACCCCAGGCACTGGCACTGCAGCTCCCTGAGAGCAGAGTTCTTAAGTCACAGAAACAGAGAATGGTTTGGGTTGGAAGGGACCTTCAGGATCATTTAATTCCAACCCCTGGATGGGCAGGGACACCTCCCCCAGCCCAGGTTGCTCCAAGCCCCATCCAACCTGGGCTGAGACACTGCCAGGGATGGGGCAGCCACAGCTTCCTTGGGCAACCTGGCACAGGGGCTCAGTACCCTCAAATTCTAGAATTTCTCCCTCCCATCTCCTCTCCATCTCCCCTCTGGCAGCTGGAAACCCTTCCCCCTATTCCCATCCCTCCAGGCCCTTGTCCAAAATCCCTCCCCAGCTTTCCTGGAGCCCCTTCAGGCACTGGAAGCTGCTCCAAGGGCTCCCCAGAACCTTCTCTTCTCTCTTCTCCTCTCTCTCCTCCAACTGTCTCAATCCCAGTGTGGTTTGGGTCCAGATCCAGAAGGGACCTTCCAGTTTCTCCAGTTCCAACCCCGTGGATGGGCAGGGACACCTCCCACAGCCCAGGTTGCTCCAAGCCCCATCCAACCTGGGCTGAGACACTGCCAGGGATGGGGCAGCCACAGCTTCCTTGGGCAACCTGGGGCTCAGCACCCTCAAATTCAAGAGTTTCTTCCTCAAATCTCCTCTCAATCTCCCCTCTTGTAGCTTGAATCCATCCCCCCCATCCTATCACTCCACTGGGGGGGGGTTGGAAGAAGATGATCTGGAAGGTCTCTTCCAACCCAAACCCTTCTGGGATTCCCAAGGGACACACTGGTGGCCATCCTGGGCACCACAGGGGACCTGGGAAGAGCAGGAATGTCCCTGGGACATTGCAGACACTTCTTCTGCCCCCTTTAGCAGGGGGGGTGAAAAGATCTCCACAGGACTCCAAACTTGGTGGGGGAACCACTGCCTGTGACCAACACAAGGGATGGGGCAGCCACAACCTCCTTGGGCAACCTGGGCCAGGGGCTCATCATTGCCAAAGGAAGGAATTTTCTTCTAAGATCTCATGTCACTCTCTCCTCTTCCAGTTTGAAACTGTCTCTCCTTCATCCTGTCCTGCCAGCTCTTGTCCCAAGTCCCTCCCCAGCTTTCCTGCAGCCCCTTCAGGCACTGGAAGCTGCTCCAAGGTCTCCCTGGAGTCTTCTCTTCTCCAGGCTGAACACCCCCAACTCTCTCCTCCTGGCTCCAGAGCTGCTCCAGCCCTCCCAGCATCTCCATGGCCTCCTTTGGACTGGCTCCAACAGCTCCATGCCCCTTCTTGTGTATGGAGCACAGCCTGAGGTGGCCCCCAAAACACGGAAACTGAGACCGCCCTCAGGGACAGCCACGCTTCGTGAGGGCGGAGTGCGAAGGAGGAGGAGAGGGACACCATGAGGGGGTCTCGCAACGGGGACAGCTTCCCGCCACCCTCCACCCCCGCCGGCGGGACTCACAATGCGGTTCTGATCCGTGACGAACTCGTCGATGTTTTCCAGGTAGAGCTCGTCCTCCATGGCGAGGCGGGAGTGAGGCGGATGGGGCCGGGCCGGGCCGGGTAGGCCGCAGTGCGGGAAGCTTCCCGCGCAGCTCAGGGCCGCGGCTGCCCGCCCGCTGCCATGGCAACGGCAGAGACGGCGGCCGCGCAGGGACAAAAAGGGGCGGGAGGGGCGCGGATGAGCCGCAGGGTCCTAGTGCCTGGCCCCGCCCCGCAGCGGCCTTCCCTCAGGGCTTCCCGCCTTGTCACCTCACAGAGCCCCGCATTGTCACCTCACAGACACAGTCCCCCGCGTTGTCACCTCACAGACCCCCGCGTTGTCACCTCACACACACAGAGTCCCGCGTTGTCACCTCTTATATCCTTGCGTTGTCACCTGTCCCGTCCCCGCATTGTCCTCTCACAGACACAGACCCCTGTGTTGTCACCTCTCACATCCTCGCGTTGTCCCCTCACGGAGACCCACGTTGTCACCTCACACACAGAGACCCCCGCGTTGTCACCTCACACACACAGACCCCCGCGTTGTCACCTCACAGAGACTTGCATTGTCACCTCACACACAGACCCCAGCGTTGTCCCCTCACAGACCCCCGCGTTGTCACCTCACACACACAGAGCCCCGCGTTGTCACCTCTTACATCCCTGCGTTGTCACCTGTTCCGTCCCCTTTGTCTGCTCACAGACACAGAGCCCACATTGTCACCTCACAGACCCCCGTGTTGTCACCTCTCACATCCCCACATTGTCCCCTCACAGACACAGAGCCCGCGTTGTCACCCCACAGACTCGCGCATTCACCTCACAGACCCCCACATTGTCACCTCTCACATCCCCACTTTGTCACCTCTTAAATCCCCACACTCTCACCTCTCACATCCCCGCGTTGTCCCCTCACAGACACAGAGCCCACGTTGTCACCTCACAGACCCCGTGTTGTCACCTCACAGACCCCCGTGTTGTCACCTCTCACATCCCCGCGTTGTCTCTCACAGACACAGAGCCCCATGTTGTCACCTCTCACATCCCCGCTTTGTCACCTCTTAAATCCCCGCACTCTCACCTGTCATATCCCCGGGTTGTCCCCTCACAGACAAAAAGCCCCGCATTGTCACCTCACAGACCCCCACATTGTCACCTCTCATATCCTCACATTGTCCCCTCACAGACACAAAGCCCCGCGTTGTCACCTCACAGACACAGAGCCCACGTTGTCACCTCACAGACCCCCACATTGTCACCTCTCACATCCCCGCATTGTCCCCACACAGACACAGAACCTACCTTGTCACCTCACACACCCCCTCCTCCCTGTGCCACCCCCTCACACGTCCCCACGCTGTCCCCTGATGGCTCCACGCCATTCCCTGACAAAGAATCCCAGACTGGATTGGGTTGGAAGGGACCTTTAAGGGACTGCTTCCCAGTCCAATCCCGTGTTCCATGCTGTGTCCTGGTGCCATGAGTTTCCTGGAGAGGAACGTCGTGTTGGTGGTGGGATGAGCAGAGAGATTTATTTGAGGCTTTGTATGGTTTCTTGTGCCAAGATTTTGGGGGCTTTTGTCTGAAGAGTCTCTTCTGGAACACTAAAAACGCTAGGTTTAAGGACTGCAGTGGGAAAAGGCCACCCGGGAATGGATCAGTGTCCTGCTTTGGGCCAGGATAAAGGGGATTTTCTGTCTTGGACTTTTGCTTTCAGCTCAGTCTCTTGTAAGCAGCTGCACTGCTGAAATGAACAGCAAGTTTCTCAGGCAGTGGCTGCTGCTGGGACTGCTCACACTCCATGGTTATAGTTCCAGCTGGAGCCTGGTGTGCAGAACCAGGGACACTGCTCAGCTCTGAGGAACATTTGGCCCTCCAGAAGGAGAAAAGGAGGAAAGAGGTCCCACCTGGAACCCTCCTTTGGGGAGGAAGGGACAAGAGAGATGCCAGAATTGACCAAACAGAGGATTCCATCCCATACACCTCATCCTCAGGAGAAATTGGAGGGATCACCAGGGTCAAACCCCTTCCTGCTTCCCCTTCTTCCCCTCTCCCTGTTTGCTTGGGCATCCTGGGAGGATCCCATCCATTCCTCTGCCTGTGCTTCTGATCCATTCCAGCCTGAATCTGGGTGTTCCTGCCTCCAGCTCCCAACTGCTGCTGACTCCAGGATTCCAGCCTGGACTTTCCCAGGGCTGCCCTGCAGCCTCGCTGGGGACGTGAGAGTTATTGGGGGAAAGGGGGAGGAACCTGGGATCAATTTTCCTCTCTATTTGTATAGATTTAGTAATTTTTCCTATTTATCATTCCTGTTTCATTAAAGCTGTGTGGTTTAGTTTCCAACCCATAAGTCTCTTCCTTATTCTCTCTCCTTCCTTTATCTTGGAGGGGAGAGGCATTAATAGAGAGCAGCTGTTAATTGGTTTAATTGCCAGGCAGTGTTAAACCCCGACAATCAGCCAGAAGAATATCCATCTCTGCTACCACCAATGTTATCTAAACAAAAATGATCAAATTTTTGTGTCCTTGCACATGGAGGGAGGCTGGAAATGATGGTTGATAAGGCAGAGAGACGGGATGACACCCAGGAGGACCTGGATGACACTGGAGAGGTTGGCCCAGGTGAACCTCAAGGGTCCTAAACCTGGTTCAGAACCATTTGGAATCTCAGTACAGGATTGAGGATGAGGTTTTAGACAGCAGCCCTGCAGAACAGGACTTGGCGATGCTTGGCGATGCACTGGAAGCTGCTCCAAGGGCTCCCCAGAACCTTCTCCTTCTCCTTCTCCTTCTCCTTCTCCTTCTCCTTCTCCTTCTCCTTCTCCTTCTCCTTCTCCTTCTCCTTCTCCTTCTCCTTCTCTTTCCTCTTCCCTCTCCTCTCCAGGCTGAACACCCCCAACTCTCCCATCCTGGCTCCAGAGCTGCTCCAGCCCTCCCACCATCTCCATCTCCTTGTGTTGGAGACCCCAGAACTGGACCCAGCACTGCAGGGAGGGTCTCACCAGAGTGGAGTAGAGGGGAAAATCCCCCATAATGGACTTGATAAGCAGCAGCATGAAACATCAAGGAAGAACAAAACCCCACTCCTGTCCTCACCTAAAAGATCAGAGCTTGGAAATGCTCCCAACAGCAAAGACCTCGACCTCAGGGTGGGCACCACCACATTTCCCACCTCCTCTCCTGCAATTCCCTGCCTGGGTCAGCAGGTGACAGAGGGACACCACATTGTCCTGGGCCATGGAGCTCTGCTGATAGTGCTGGGAGCAAGGAGAGAGCTCCAACACTTCCAACTTTTCCATCATCTGCAAAGCAGAGCTGGAAGCCACCACCCTGCTCCTCCCTGCCTGCTTCCCACCTCTCCTCCTGCATGGATATTGGTCAGGAAACTGGGTCAGGAAAAACAACTTAGGTGGAAACAAACTTCTTCCTGGATTATTTCTAGTGGGGATCAATGTCCCCAGATCATCTGGAGACCCTGGGACACAAATGCTGCTGCTGGGGAGGAGCAGGATGGTGGCACTCCTGTGTGTGAGAGCTCAGGGTTGTCCTGCTGGGCTCCTGGTGGGGAAACATGAACCATGGAAACACAGAGTGACTTGGGTTGGAAAAGACCTTTGAGATCATCCAGTCCAACCCTTAACCCAGCACTGCCAAGGCCACCACTGCCCCATGGCCTCAGCACCACAGCTCCAGGGCTTGGAAATCCCTCCAGGGATGGGGACTCCACCACTGCCCTGGGCAGCCTGGGACAGGGAATGACAACCCTTTCCAGGAAGAAGTTTTCCCTAATATCCAAACTAAACCTTCCCTGGTACAATTTGAGGCCATTTCCTCTTGTCTTATCACTTGTTCCTTGGGAGAAGAGACCAATCCCTCTGGTTCCAGCCTCCTCTCAGGGAGTTGCAGAGATCCAGAAGTTCTCCCCTCATCCTCCTTTTCTCCAGGCTGAACACCCCCAGGTCCCTCAGCTGCTCCTGCTCAGATTTGTGCTCCAGACCCTTCCCCAGCTCCATTCCCCTTCTCTGGACACACTCCAGCCCCTCAGTGTCCTTCTTGTCACGAGGGACCCAAAACTGACCCCAGGATTTGAGGTGCAGCCTCCCCAGTGCCCACCACAGGGGGACAATCCCTGCCCTGCTCCTGCTGGCCACACCAGTGCTGATACAAGCCAGGATGCTGGTGGCCTTCTGGGCCACCTGGGCACACTCTGGTTCACCTTCAACCACTGCTGACCAACATTCCCAGCTCCTTTTCCTCCAGGCACTTTCCAGCCACTCTTCCCTAAGCCTGGAACATTGCCTGGGGTTGGTGTGACCCCAGTGCAGGACTTGGCACTTGGAATTGTTGAACCTCACAGAGTTGGTGCTTCACAGCAGCTTCAGCTCAGAGAAACTGAGGCTGAAATGAGCCCATTCCCCTTCATCCCCAGTGCATGGGGTGCACTGTCAGTTCTGCTCTACTGGGAGGTGTCCCTGGCAGGGGGTTGGAACTGGGTTGAAACCTTTAAGATCTCTCCCAACCCATTCAATGATTTTATGAAATCACCTTCTGTGAGGTGAGAGGACTAAATAACCCATTATAAAAAAAATATTATAAAAAACAGCTGAGTTTTGAGTAAACAGGGCTGCATCATCGCAGGACAAATTGTGCTCTTACACAAGTCAAAGGGGCACAAAACTCCCCAGAACTGAGCTGTTGGCTGGGGAGGACACAGTGCTGGTCACCACACTCAGCAGGAGGGCACCAGGACCTGGGTAAAGTCACCCATTCCATGAGAAATGGAAGAGGGGAGATTGAGAGGAGATTTGAGGAAGAATTTCTTTGGTGTGAGGGTGCTGAGCCCCAGGTTGCCCAAGGAAGCTGTGGCTGCCCCATCCCTGGCAGTGTCTCAGCCCAGGTTGGATGGGGCTTGGAGCAACCTGGGCTGGGGGAGGTGTCCCTGCCCATCCAGGGGTTGGAATTAAATGGTCCTGAAGGTCCCTTCCAACCCAAACATTCTGGGATTCTATTTTATGATTCCATAACTCCAGGCAGATACAGCTCCTCACTTGCAAACAATGATTTTTTTTCCCTGGCAAAGGTCAGGGAAGGACATTGCACACATTTCACAAGTGTTCAAACAAACCCACAGGGTGCACGGGGGCCCCATAGTGTGCTGCAGTGTTTCTGTCATGGTCACAACCATTGAGGAAATTTCCAATTTTATAGCAACCTTCCAATATCTGAAGGGGCTGCAAGAAAGCTGGGGGAGGGCTTTGGACACGGGGGGTAGGGAGAGGAGAAGGGAAATGGGTTAAAACTTGGAGAGGGGAGATTGAGGTTGGAGATGGGGAAGAAATTCTGGAATTGGAGGGTGGGGAGAGCCTGGAACAGGTTGAGAGAGTTGGGAGTGTTCAGCCTGGAGGAGAGGAGAGGAGAGGAGAGGGGAAGAGTGGAGAGGAGCAGAAAGAGAAAAAGAGAGAAAGAGAGAAAAAGAAGGTTCTAGGGAGCCCTTGGAGCACCTTCCAGTGCCTGAAGGGACTCCAGGAAAGCTGTGGAGGAACTTTGGACAAGGAAATAGAGGGATGGGATGAGGGGGAAGGGTTTCCAGCTGCAAGAGGGGAGATGGAGAGGAGATGGGAGGGAGAAATTCTTGAATTTGAGGGTGCTGAGCCCCTGGTTGCCCAAGGAAGCTGTGGCTGCCCCATCCCTGGCAGTGTCTCAGCCCAGGTTGGATGGGGCTTGGAGCAACCTGGGCTGGGGGAGGTGTCCCTGCCCATCCAGGGGGTTGGAATTAAATGATCCTGAAGGTCCCTTCCAACCCAACCCATTCTATGAACTCAGAAGTTTAAGCACCAGCAGTCCCCCAAGGTATGGAAAGCAGAGTCCCCAAAGCCAGGTTGTGTCAGGAGAGCCAGGTTTCTGAAGGAGATGGAGACAAGGAGTGTCCTGGATACTGGAGATGAGCACCAAACCCATCTGAGCAACTTCTGTTCTTGCCTCTTGGGTCAGAGGCGATGTGAAAGGGCACTGGAGAGTTAGAATTCCAGGAGAATTTAAACTTTGGCTCTACTTTTAATTAGTACCAAAGTCATTTGGGTCAGGTAGCCAAGACACAAGTTATTTGACGTGACAGAAGTTTGCAGCAACTTCAAACCAGCAGAATTAGGAGGTAAAACACCCCCTGAGCTGTGAAAGAGCCAAATTTGCAGCCAGTCTTGCTCTCATCTCTACACATCAGCACTGCAGCTCTGGAGAGATGTTACAAAATCATGGAATAATGGAGACAATTGGGTTGGAAGGGACCTTTAGAGGTCACCTCCTCCAATCCCCCTACCATGAGCAGGAAGATTTTCAACTCCATCAGGTTGCTCAGAGCTCCTTCCAAGCTGATCTTGAATATTTTCAGGGATGGGGCATCTCCCCCCTCTCTGGGCAACCTGGGCCAGGGCCTCACCAACCTCAGAGTGAAACATGGAATCATGGAATAATGGAAACATTTGGGTTGGAAGGGACCTTTAGAGGTCACCTCCTCCAATCCCCCTACCATGAGCAGGAAGATTTTCAACTCCATCAGGCTGCTCAGAGCTCCTTCCAAGCTGATCTTTAATATTTTCAGGGATGGGGCATCTCCCACCTCTCTGGGCAACCTGGGCCAGGGTCTCACCACCCTCAGAGTGAAACATTTCTTTTTTGGATCTCATCTGAATCCCCCTCTTTTCAGTTTAAAACCATCACCCCTCGTCTTGTCGCTTCAGGTCCTGCTGGAAATCTGTCCCCAGCTTTCCTCTGGGTCCTCTCCAAGCATTAAAAAGCTGCAAGAAGGTCTCCCTGGAGCCTTCTCCAGACTGAACCACCCCAACTCTCTCTGTTGTCCTCACAGGAGAATTCTTCCAACCCCATGAATCATTTTTGTGGCTTCCTCTGGACCTGCTCCAACAGCTCCAAGTTTTTCCTGTGCTGATGACCCCAGAGCTGGATGCAGCACTGCAAAGGGGGGAGGGAGGGGGGGATGTGGGTCTCACCTGGACATGTCCCCAGTGTCCCCAAAGTCCTGCCAACACCACTGCATGCCAGCTGGAATGCTTCCAGAAGATTCTTCTTCAAAACAGCACCGTGAGGAGTGCTTAACCCAAGCTGGAGGGATTTCAGCAGGTCTAGGAGGTGGTTCTGGTTGACCCAGAGGGGAAGGTGACCTCTGACAGGGTGGCTGGGGACAAACCAGAGATGAGAGGAGTGAAAGCCAAATGATGGGGCTGAGCTTCACCCCAGCTCCAGGGGAAGGAAGCTCAGAGTGCCTGCCATGAGGGGTCCAAAAGATGCTGAGGGCTGAAGGCAAAGCACAACAGCCAGAAAAACTCATACTGGCTCTGATCCATCTCCCCAGGTGCCCCAAGGAGCTTCCTTAACTGCCTCCTTAATGCTCCCAGCCTCACACGTGCATTTCCTTGTTTTTCTTCCCCTTTGTCACAGCCTTGGGAACATCTTTTGGCTTGTTTTTTTGGTTTTTTTTTTTTGGTTTTTTTTTTTGAGTCAATGAATAGATCATTGAGAGGGGAAGCAGCAGCAGTTCTGGCTGCGGGCCACATCCACTGAGATCCTGCCTGAACCACCTGAAGATCTCAGCCTGATGCTTCCCTCCCAGCCCCTTTAGGGAAAGATTTAGGGAAAAGATTAGGGAAAGATAGAATCCCAGCATGGTTTGGCTTGGAACCTTCAAGTTCATTCAGTTCCAACCCTCCTGCACGGGTAGGGAAACCTCCCACTGGATCAGGTGGCTCCAAGCCCCATCCAACCCGGCCTTGAACTCTTCCAGGGATAGGGAATTGATTCCAGGAAAGGTGGGAATAAACTGGGGGGTTATTCCATTTGTTCTGGAGTAAGATGGAGGGAAAATGCTTGTCCTGGGAGCAGGGCTGGTCACTGGTGCTTGCAGGACTTCATTGATGCTGGTGGTCTACACAGAGAGTTTGGCTGACCAAAAAAATCCCAGGATTGCCCTTGGAATGACCAAGAGAACCTGCAGGCATACAGCTGCTGTGGTTGGTATCCAAGAAATATGGTTGGGCAGAGAATGGATTGAAAGCAGCCCTGAGGAGAAGGACTTGGAAGTGTTGGATGATGAAAAGCTCAAAATGAGCCCAGAAACCCCCCATGTCCTGAGCTGCATCCCCAGGAGGGTGAGCAGCAGGGGCAGGGAGGGGATTGTCCCCTCTGCTCTGCTTTGGTGAGACCCCCCCTGGGGTGCTGGGTCCAGTTCTGGGGTCCCCAACACCAGCAGGAGATGGAGGTGTTGGAGTGAGTCCAGAGGAGGCCATGGAGATGCTGGGAGGGCTGGAGCAGCTCTGGAGCCAGGGGGAGAGAGTTGGGGGTGTTCAGTCTGGAGAAGAGAAGGCTCCAGGGAGCCCTTGGAGCAGCTTCCAGTGCCTGAAGGGATCCAGGAAAGCTGGGGAGGGACTTTGGACAAGGGCCTGGAGGGATAGGACAAGGGACAATGGTCTTAAACTAGAGCTGGGTAGATTTAGATCAGATCTTAGGGAGAAGTTCTTTACTCTGAGGGTGGTGAGACCCTGGAACAGGTTTCCCAAAGAGTTGTTGGAGGCTCCGTTCCTGGAGACATTCAAGCTGAGGCTTGATGAGGTCTTGAGCAAACCTGATCTACTTGAAGATGTCCCTGCTCACTGCAAGGGGGTTGATTTTTGAGGGGAAATGGTTACAAACTGAAAGAGGAAAGATTGAGGTTGGACTAGAGGAAGAAATTCTTGAATTTGAGTGTGCTGAGCCCCTGTGCCAGGCTGCCCAAGGAAGCTGTGGCTGCCCCATCCCTGGCAGTGTCTCAGCCCAGGTTGGATGGGGCTTGGAGCAACCTGGGCTGGGGGAGGTGTCCCTGCACATCCAGGGGGTTGGAATTAAATGATCCTGAAGGTCCCTTCCAAGTGAAATTGTTCTATGATGATTCTATGACAAATAAATCCATAGCTGAAGGCTTCCCAGCAGCACCTCCTTCCACACCCCATCCCTGGAGGTCTCAGAGCCCCAGCTGGATGTCAGCAGGGATGGGACAGCCAGGATCAAGCCCCATTAGGGAGAGGGTGCTGGAGGAGGTGACCTCTGAGGTCCTTCCAGCCCTGTGGAAGAAGGAAGGCATGTGGGAATGATTCCAGGAAGAGTCAGGGATGCTCTGGTGTTTTGGGGAAAGTTTTCTCCTGAGTTCGTGTGGTCCATGGCAGAGCTGGGGTGTAGCCTGTGCACTGAACTTCTGCACTGTCAAAAGAAATGATGAAATTAGTGCATACAAAGAGAGCAGCCATTGGTGCTGTGGTCCTGGAGTAGAATTTACTTGGGAAAAAAAAAAAAACCACAACAATTCCAAGCCAATAATAAAACACAAACCAAAACCAAACCAAACCCAAACCAAACAAAACACAAAAAACCCAAAACCTAACCCCCCAAAAAAGAAAAAACACCAAAACAACAACAATAAAAAATGAACAAGAGGGGAGGGGAATTTAAATCAAAGTTTGGGGAGGAGGTTGTGGTACCTGGAGGTGCAGGAGGCAGCCAGGGTTGGGAATTCTGCCCTATCAGTGATGCCAGGACAGCTCCTTCACCTCTCTGTGCCATTCCAGTCTTGCCAAAATCAACAGGAATTTTGTCCCGGACTTTATCAGAGCCAAAATATTGCCCTTTGAATCCGTCTGTAGCTCTCTGTGAGCTGGGATGGTCCCTCTTGCCAGGCACCTGTTTCACAGTCACCACCTTTGTCCTCCCCTCCCCTTCCTGCTATTAAACCCCGGAGTTGTATTTTGCTCCAAACCTCCCTGGGGGGAGATTCCTGTGCCAGAAAATCAGGCTCTGCAATCAGAGGAATTGAGGAGGATTCCAGAGACACAGCAAACATTTCAGGTACCCAAAGGGGAGCCCAGCAAACCCACCCCATGGCCAAGAAAAAAAAACAAAACAACCCAAGCAAGCAAAAACCACCCTTGAAAAAAATACCCTGAAGGCTCAAACTTGAGCCACCTGTGGCTCCCATCCATACGAATTTCCTCCCAGTTTCAAAAGCAGGATGTTGGCAGTAAAAAACCCAGTTCTGAGGATCCCAGCCCCCCTTTCATACCACTCTCCTCATCTTACGCAGGCAGCACGCTGCCAGCAGCCAAAAAGGAAAAGGTTTGGGCTTTGATCTCCAGGCAAGAAGCTGAAGGCTTAATCACTTAAAAAAAATAATAAAAAAAAAAGGAAATAACTCCCACACGCACAGAATGTTGGGGCAAAATACGAGGGTCTCTTGCCAAGGGCAGAGAGATGGAGGCAGCTTTGCTCAAGTCAATGGTTGAGGAGGTGGGAGGATAATTTGGGTTGGAAGGGACCTCTAAAGGTCATCTGCACCTCAGGTGGGGTTTTTGACTACAGAGAAATGATAACTTCCTCTGGAAAAGTAGCAAAGAGCAGCAAGTGTGGTGTGTGAGAAAAAAAATAATTAAAAAAAAAAATATATATATATATAAATGTCACTATCCTGCACAAAGAGCAAACATTTCATCTCCCCCTGAAAGCCACTCGAGAAAATTGCACGAGATTATTCACTTCAAATAAAATATCCTTTAGTCCATAATTATGGTAACTGCTTTGTTTTCAACTGCAAAAGGCTGGGAAGCAGGTCAAGAGTTAGGATTTACAAACCAGCTCACACCTGGGAGGTGAAAAAGCTGTTGAGTGCAGGGTGGACTGGATGAGCTTTAGAGGTCCCTTCCAACCCAAATTATTCCAGGATTCTATGACTGACACGAACATCTTCAAAAACTTCTGAATTTCCATCTTCTGAGCCTCTTCTGCATTCCAAGTCACATCAGTAGATGGCAGGGCATTGAGTGGTCCCTTCCAACTCAGATTAATTCTCTGATTCTATTCTCTGATCCCAGCTTCTGCCCAGGAGAGGGGATAACCCATGCTGGCTTTCCTCCTGAGGAAGGGAGAGGAGCATTCAACAACCCTTCCAACCCAAATTATTCCATAATTCTCTAATAAATACCCAAGCAGGAGTTAATGTTCTTGTCAGGTGACAGCCACGTTACCTGTGGTGACAGAGTGCAGACTCCCAACAAGGAACACTTTTGATAAAAAGCAGAGTTTATTAACTGAGTCCAATGCTCTGTAAAATCAAAACTCACTTTCAGCACGCTCAGCTTGGTCAGAAAACTGGAAGGGCTGCAGGATGGGAATGGTTTGCTCAGGTTTTAATGGTTGACTCATTAGCAGCCTAGAAAATCTTCTTTTCTACATTGGTAATAAAAAAAATTGAGGTGGGAACGTTGTACATTTACAAGGCCTCAGGGTGACAGCACAGAGCAGTGCTTCAGCAGCACAAGAATTTTATTTACAGCCCAAAACCTTGAGGTTCCACCCCAAAATGTCAATTTTACCCCATTTTCAGCAGGGCTGATGTTCTCCAGCTCCCTCTGTCACTGCTGTGCTGTCCCCATCTCACCCCATGTCCCACTCCCCTGCTGCTCTGTGCCCCACACCCTAAGGTGATGGGGACCCCATTTCTTGTCCCCATACCCCCCCTGCAGCCCTGGGCCCTATCTGCCACCCCCAAACTCCTGGCCTTGTCCCCGTGCCTCCCCAGTCCCTGTCCCCTATCTCTAACCCCTCTCCCCCTGTCCCCAGTCTCCCATCACTTGTCCCCATTCCCTGTCACCTATCCCCCATTACAGACCCCATTCCTGGACTTTGTCTTGAGCCATGTCCCCTGTCCCTGTCCCTTGTGCTACACCCCAAACCACCACCACCCTCCAGCCCCTCAGTCTCCAAACCCTACACCTGTCCCCTCTCCACCCCTTGTCCCCTGTCCCCATGGTCTGTCCCCACGCCCCCAACCCTTATCACCCCCATCCCTGTCCCCATCCCCTGTGCCTGTCCCCCACCTTCCATCTCTGTCCCTCCTGCCCTAACCCCATCCACCCTGCTTGTCCCCTGTCCCCTTCATCCCTGTCCCCATTGCCCCTGTCCCCTTATCCCCTGTCCCCACACCCCATGACTGTCATCCCCCCCTTCCTATCCCATCCCCATGCCCCTGTCCCCATCCCCTCTTCCCCTATTCCTGTCCCGTCCATGGCCCCCACCCCCTGTGCCCATTCCTGATCCTCCACCTCTGTCCCCTCTGCCCTACCCCACCATCCTTGTCCCCGTCCCCCATCCTTTGTCCCCAACTCCATCCCTTATACTCCCCATCCTGTCCCCCATGCCTGTCCCCTCTGTCCCTAACCACATCCCCCCTGCTTGTCCCCCGCCCCCTTTATCCCTGCTCCCATCCCCCTTGCCTGTCCCCTCTCCTCCACCCCTGTCCCCTGTCCCCATGTCCCTGTCCCTATCCCCCATGCCTGTCCCCATGCTCTCATCCCTATCTCCTGTGCTTGTCCCTATGTCCCTGTCCCTATCCCCTATGCCTGTCCCATCTCCCCCTCCTCATTCCCTATCCCCCCATGCCTGTCCCTCTCCCTCCCACCCCTGTCCCCTGTCCCCATGCTCCTGTCCCCATCTCCTGTGCCTGTCCCTATCCCCCATGCCTGTCCCCTCTCTCTCCCCTCCTGTCCTCCATCCCCTGTCCCCATGCTCCTGTCCCTATTTACCTGTCCCCATCACCCATGTCTGTCCCCTCTCCCTCCCCCTCCTGTCCCCTGAGCCCATGCTCCTGTCCCTACCTCCTGTGCTTGTCCCCATGTCCCTGTCCCTATCCCCCATGTCTCTCCCATCTCCCCCCCATCCCATCCCATCCCCATACCCGTCCCAGTTCCTCCTGCCTGTCCCCTGAGCCCATGCTCCTGTCCCTAACTCCTGTCCCCTGTCCTGTGTCCCTATCCCCCCTGCCTGTCCTCTCTCACTCCCCCTCTATCTCTTGTGCTTGTCCCCATGTCCCTGTCCCCATCCCCTATGTCTCTCCCATCTCCCCTCCCACCCATCCCATCTCCCCCCCATCCCATCCCATCCCATCCCATCCCCATACCCGTCCCAATTCCTCCTGCCTGTCCCGAGCCCGTGCTCCTGTCCCTATTTCCCTGTCCCCATCACCCATGCCTGTCCCCTCTTCCCCCCCACTCCTGTCCCTTGTCCTCCATCCCCAGTCCCTTGTCCCCATGTCCCTGTCCCCTCTCCCTCCCCTTCCTGTCCCCTCAGCCCATGTTCCTGTCCCTACCTCCTGTGCTTGTCCCCATGTCCCTGTCCCTATCCCCCATGTCTCTCCCATCTCCCCCCCATCCCATCCCCATACCCGTCCCAGTTCCTCCTGCCTGTCCCCTGAGCCCATGCTCCTGTCCCTAACTCCTGTCCCCTGTCCTGTGTCCCTATCCCCCCTGCCTGTCCCCTCTCACTCCCCCTCTATCTCCTGTGCTTGTCCCCATGTCCCTGTCCCTATTCCCTGTCTCTCCCATCTCCCCTCCCACCCATCCCATCCCATCTCCCCCCCATCCCATCCCATCCCATCCCCATACCCGTCCCAGTTCCTCCTGCCTGTCCCCTCAGCCCATGCTCCTGTCCCTAACCCCTGTCCCTGTGTCCCTATCCCCCCTACCTGTCCTCTCTCTCCCACCCCTGTCCCTATTTCCCTGTCCCCATCCCCCTGCCTGTCCCCTCTCCCTATCTCCTCTACTTGTCCCCATGTCCCTGTCCCCATCCCCTCTGTCTGTCCCTTCTCCCCCCTCACCCTGTCCCCACACTCCCCTCCCTATCCCCATCCCTATCCCCATCCCTATCCCCATTCCCTATCCCCATTCCCTATCCCCTTTCTCCCCCGGGATTCCCGTCCCGCCCCCCCGGGCCTGCCCCGTCCCCGTCCCCGTCCCCGTTCCCGTCCCTCTCGCCCTTCCCCTCCGCCATGTCGCGGGGCACGGTGCGGGTTTTGCGCTTGGGGTTGCGGCCTTACCCTGAGGTGCTGCGGCTCCAGGAAGGCTGCGTGAGGGCGGTGCGGGAGGCTCGGACCCTCCCCGCTTCCCCTCACGGCTCTTCTCCCGCTTCTCCCGCTTCTCCCTTCGCTTCTCTCCCCGTTTCTCCTCCCGCTTCTTTCGCTTCCCTCCCCGGGTCCCTCCCCGCTTCTTCCCCCCGTTTCCCCCCCGGTTCCCTCCCCGGTTCTCCCCCCGGTTCCCTCCCCGGTTCTCCCCCCGGGTCTCTCCCCGGGTCTCCCCCCGGTTCTTCCCCCGCTTTCCTCCCCGGTTCTCCCCCCGGTTCTCCCTTCGCTTCTCCTCCCGGTTCTCCCGCCGGGTCCCTCCCCGGTTCTCCCCTGGGTTCTCCCTTCGCTTCCCCTCCCGGTTCTCCCCCCGGTTCTCCCCTGGGTTCTCCCCCCGGTTCTCCCCCCGGTTCTCCCCCCGGTTCCGAGAGCCTGCTGCTGAGCGAGCCGGCGGAGCCGCTTTACGCTTGGGGCCTCCGTGGAGCTCCTGAGGCGGAGGTGGCGGAGCGGCTGCGGGCGAAAGGAGCGGAGCTGCGGGCGGTGCGGAGGGGCGGTCACATCACCTTCCACGGACCCGGCCAGCTCCTCGCCTTCCCCGTCCTCGATCTCCGCCGTCGCCGCCTCCCCCTCCGCGGGTTCGTGGCGGCCCTGGAGGCCTTGGTGCTGCGGCTCTGCCGCCGCTTGGGCCTGGAGGAGGCCCGAGCCCTCCCGCCGCCATTCACCGGAGTGTGGGTGGGGGACAGCAAGGTCTGCGCCATTGGTGAGTGAGGGGGGGGAGAGCCCGGGGAGGGAAGGGGGTGAGGGGAGAGGGGGGTGAAGGGGATGAGGAGGGGGTGAGGGGAGAGGGGGGTGAGGGGAGAGGGGATGAGGGGAGAGGGGGGAAATGAGCAGGGGGTGAGGGGAGAGGGAGCAATGAGAAGAGGTTGAGGGGAGAGGGGGAAAATGAGGGGGTGAGGGGAGAGGGGGGAAATGAGGAGGGGGTGAGGGGAGAGGGGGGGGGAAATGAGGGGGGGGTGTAGGGGGGGTGAGGAGATAGGGGAGGGGGCAATGAGGAGGGGGTACTGGGGGGGGCATTGGGAGGGGGGTGAGGGGAGAGGGGGATGAGTACTCTCCTCATGAGCAATGAGGAGGGGGTGCTGAGGAAGGGGGGCTGGGGGCGATGAGGGGAGATGGGGGGAAATGGGGAGGGGGTGCTGAGGGGGGGTGGGTACAGGGGAGTGGGTGCTGGGGAGGGGGCACTGGGGGGGGGGATGGGTACAGGGGGGTGGGCACTGGGGAGGGGGATGGGGGCACCAGGGGGGGAGCACTCGGGGGGGTGGGTCACTGAGGGTGGGGGGCACAGAGGATAGGGGGGTGCCAGGGGTAGGGGTGACTGGGGAGGGGGCACTGAGGGGGGGGGGTGGGTGTGACTGGGGAAGGGGAAACAGGGGGTGAGCACTGAGGGGGGGTGGGTACAGGGCTGAGGGGAGGGGGGAGCAGGGGGTGGGCACTGAGGGGAAGTGGGCATCGGTGAGGGGGGAAATGGGGGGGGGGGGCATGGAGGGGGAGTGGGGAACTGAGGCAGGGGGAGACCCAGTGGGGAGGGGGCACTGGGGAGGGGGATGTGGATGTACTGGGGTGGGGGTACAGTGGAGACATGGGGGGGGACATGCAGGGGGGTGCACGTTTGGGGGGGACGTGCAGGGAGAGGGGCTCGGGGAGGTTATGCACAGGGGGCATATATTGGGGGGGGGGGTGGGGGGCAGCACAATTTTGGGTCCATCCTGAACCAGGAGCCCGCACCGAGCCCCTTGCACCCAGGGCTGGGTGCCTGCAGCCTGGTCCCCAGCTTTGTCCCCTTCCCCTGTCTCCTTGTCCCCAGCTTTGTCCCCTTCCCCTGTCCCCCTTGTCCCCATCCTTGCCCCTTTCCCCCTTGTCCTCAGCTTTGTCCCCTACTCCTGTCCCTTTGCTCCCATCCTTGCCCCTTCCCCGTCCCCTTGTCCCCTCTGTCCCTCTTGTCCCCAGCTTGTCCCCTTGTCCCAATCCTTGCCCCCTTCCCCTGTCCCCTTGTCCCCCCTGTCCCCTTGTCCCCCCTGTCCCCTTGTCCCCAGCTTTTTCCTCTTGTCCCCATCCTTTCCCCCTTCCCCTGCCTATTTGTCCCCAACTTTGTCCCCATCCTTTCCCCCTTCCCCGTCCCCTTGTCCCCTCTGTCCCTCTTGTCCCCAGCTTGTCCCCTTGTCCCAATCCTTGCCCCCTTCCCCTGTCCCCTTGTCCTCCCTGTCCCCCTTGTCCCCAGCTTTGTCCCCCTCCTCCCCACCTTTTCAGGGACATGCAGTGGGGTTTATAGTGGCCTGAGCACCACGGTCCCTCAGTGTCCCACTCTCCCTGTCCCCCTTGTCACCTTCCTTGCCCCCTTCCCCTGTCCCCTTGTCTCCAGCTTTGTCCCCATTCTTGCCCTCTTCCCCTGTCCCCTTGTCCCCATCCTTGTCCCCTTGTCCCCATCCTTTCCCCCTTCCCCTGCCCACTTGTCCCCAGCTTTGTCCCCATTCTTGCCCCCTTCTCCTGTCCTCTTGTCCCCCCTGTCCCCTTGTCCCCAGCTTTTTCCTCTTGGCCCCATCCTTTCCCCCTTCCCCTGCCTATTTCTCCCCAACTTTGTCCCCATCCTTTCCCCCTTCCCCTGCCTATTTCTCCCCAACTTTGTCCCCATCCTTTCCCCCTTCCCCTGTCCCCTTGTCCCCAGCTTTCTCCCCCTCCTCCCCACCTTTCCAGGGACACACAGTGGGGTTCACAGTGCCCTGAGCACCCTCAGTGTCCCTCTCTGGGGGGTGTCCCTGAGGATGGGTGCTGACAGGTGGGTCCTTTGCCCTTTTTTTTTGTCCCTTCAGGAGTTCACTGTGGGAACCACATCACCTCCCACGGGCTGGCCCTGAACTGCTGCACAGACCTCACCTGGTTCCACCACATTGTCCCCTGCGGGCTGGAGGGCAAAGGTGTCACCTCCCTGAGCCACGAACTGGGCCACCAAGTCACCGTCGACCACGTCATCCAACCTTTCCTCGACTCCTTCCGGGAAGTTTTTGACTCCACTTTGGTCTTTCCAGAAGATCCTGGGGACCAGGAAGGTCCCAGCTCAGGGGTTTGATGCAGGACAGGAGCTCTGGTGCCTTCCTGTGCCTTCAAACTGGGGGTGAACGGTGCCAAAAAGGTTTGGGGCTGTGGCTTGGCCATCCAACCCCCCCTCCAGCCTTAAAGCTCTTTGCTCCTCAGCTGGGTCCCTTTTGCTTGCTGGAAAAAATCCCCAAACTGGTGTTTTGCTGAGTTTTTCTACCTCTGTCCCTCCAAGAATCCAAAAATGGGGCTGAAAGCTCCTGCAGCCTTTGGACAAGAGGAGGAGGTGTTGGTGGGGCAGGCAGCCTCCTGCTCTGCCACCTAAAAATGCAGATTTATCATAAAATTGCTGTGAGTTTCAGCTGTGGATCCTGTGAGCATTTATTTATTCTTTTTATAAATAACAATATTTTTTTTCTTTTTATAAATAACAATATTTTTTTCTCTCTCTCTCTGCACCTGGAGAAATCTTCCCCTGCTAAAGGTCCTCACCATGGTGTCAGGACAGGTGGAGATGCTCTCTCCAGCTCTGCTCCTCAGCTGGGTCCCTTATCTTGCTGGAAAAAATCCCCAAAATGATGTTTTGCTGAGTTTTTCTACTTCTGTCCCTCCAAGAATCCAAAAATGGGGCTGAAAGCTCCTGCAGCCTTTGGGCAAGAGGAGGAGGTGTTGGTGGGGCAGGCAGCCTCCTACAAAGGCAGATTTTGCCATAAAGTTGCTGTGAATTTCAGCTGTGGATCCTGTGGGCATTTATTTATTCTTTCTATAAATAACAATATTTTTTTTCTCTCTCTCTGCACCTGGAGAAATCCTCCCTCTGCTAAAGGTCCTCACCGTGGTGTCAGGACAGGTGGAGATGCTCTCTCCAGCATCCGGAAAAAATCCCCAAAATGATGTTTTGCTGAGGTTTTCTACCTCTGTCCCTCCAAGAATCCAAAAATGGGGCTGAAAGCTCCTGCAGGCTTTGGACAAGAGGAGGAGGTGTTGGTGGGGCAGGCAGCCTCCTGCTCTGCCACCTAAAAATGCAGATTTATCATAAAATTGCTGTGAGTTTCAGCTGTGGATCCTGTGAGCATTTATTTATTCTTTTTATAAATAACAATATTTTTTTCTCTCTCTCTCTGCACCTGGAGAAATCTTCCCCTGCTAAAGATCCTCACCATGGTGTCAGGACAGGTGGAGATGCTCTCTCCAGCTCTGCTCCTCAGCTGGGTCCCTTATCTTGCTGGAAAAAATCCCCAAACTGGTGTTTTGCTGAGTTTTTCTACCTCTGTCCCTCCAAGAATCCAAAATTGGGGCTGAAAGCTCCTGCAGCCTTTGGGCAAGAGGAGGAGGTGTTGGTGGGGCAGGCAGCCTCCTGCTGTGCCTCCTAAAAATGCAGATTTATCATAAAATTGCTGTGAGTTTCAGCTGTGGATCCTGTGGGCATTTATTTATTCTTTTTATAAATAATAATTTTTATTATTTTTTTTTTCTCTCTCTCTCCGCACCTGGAGAAATCCTCCCTCTGCTAAAGGTCCTCACCGTGGTGTCAGGACAGGTGGGAAAAAAAAATAAAATCACTGATAAGGAGCTGTAAAAACTGATAAAAAAATGTCACCTGAGTGGTGCTGGCGTGGTGGGATGAGGGGAAAGGGTTTGGGGTGTCCCAGGAGAGGAGGAACCATGGGAACCATGGGAACACCTCAGATGGAATGTCCCAACTGGGTGCTGGGTGACACTGGTGTCCATACACCCCCATGGTGACACTGATGGTGACACTGATGTCCCTGGGGGGATGGTGGCTATGGTGCTGGAGGTGACACTGATGTTCACCCATGGTGACACTGATGGTGACACTGATGTCCATGGAGGGGGGGTTGGAGGTGACACTGATGGTGACACTGATGGTGACACTGATGTCCATGGGGGGGTGTTGGAGGTGATGGTGACACTGATGTCCATTGGGGGGGGGGGGGTTTGGAGGTGACACTGATGGTGACACTGATGGTGACACTGATGTCCATGGGGGGGGGGGTTGGAGGTGACACTGATGGTGACACTGGTGTCCATTGGGGGGGGTGTTGGAGGTGATGGTGACACTGATGTCCATTGGGGGGGGGGGGTTTGGAGGTGACACTGATGGTGACACTGATGGTGACACTGATGTCCATGGGGGGGGGTGTTGGAGGTCACTCTGATGGTGACACTGGTGTCCATTGGGGGGGGGGGGTGTTGGAGGTGACACTGATGGTGACACTGATGTCCATGGAGGGGGGGTTGGAGGTGACACTGATGGTGACACTGATGGTGACACTGATGGTGACACTGATGTCCCTGGGGGGGGGGTGTTGGAGGTGACACTGATGGTGACACTGATGGTGACACTGGTGTCCCTGGGGGGGGGGTGTTGGAGGTGACACTGATGGTGACACTGATGGTGACACTGATGGTGACACTGGTGTCCATTGGAGGGGGGGGGTGTTGGCTCCTCCAGAATTCCTGCTCCAGCTGCAGCATCCAGGTGTCCTCCCAGAGCTGGGATGGGACGTGGACACCCTGGGGTGACACTGGGCTCCCTGCCCCTCGATGCAAACCTCTAGGGAGTCACCTAAAAAGGGATTTTAGGGGACACATTTCCTCAGGGGTCCAAAATAAACCTGAGACTGTCCCCTTCCCGACCCCCCCTGAGGTGCCAGCTGTCCCTGGGAATGTTGTCCCTGGAGATGTTGTCCCTGGGGATGTGTGGGACAGGAGGTGCAGAACCTTGTTAGGGTTTTCCAAAGTTTTTTGTCCCCATTGGTGTGTGGCACAGCCCTGGCCATTTGGGAGCCACCCCCCCCTTACTGCTAGCCCCCAAACCACTGACCGGGGGCAACTGGGAGCAGGGAGTTGGGTGCCACAGGCTCAGGAGGAATGGGAGGAACCAAATCCAAGTCCTTCAACCCCCCCTCCCCCTCCCAGCAACTTTTTGCCCTGGGAGTTTTTGGGTCTCTTTGCTGCAATCTGCCACCCATGGGTGCACCATGGACCCCCCCACCCCCAGGGGTTTGGGTGCAGCTGGGGCTGGAAAATCCCAAGGGGGGGAAAAGAGGGAAATGGGAAGAGGGAAACAATGGGGAAGAAGGTGCCAGCTCAGCTCCTGGGGGGACAAAAGTCTCTGTGCCCCATGTGAGGATTTGGGGACAGCGGGAAGAGGGGGAAGGAAACCGGGAGGGAAATTCTGGCTCCGGTTCTGTCCAGTCCTAGAAGAACCTCCGGTATCCGACAGGAGCCGTGGGCTTGGTTGGGGACAGGCTGGTGACCCCTGCTCGGGACAGGGTGGCTTTGGCAGGTGGCTCTGCCCCGGGAAGGGGGAGGAGGCTCCTGACAATCCCAGCCCCGCCGGCATCCCTGGAGCTCAGTCCCGGCTCAGCCTGGCAGCAGCACGGAGGGCAGTGGGGTGAGTGGGATCAGATCCCCCCTTCCCTCCTCATCCCCCCTTCCCTCCAGATCCCCCTTCCCTCCTCATCCCCCCTTCCCTCCAGATCCCCCTTGCCCTCCAGATCCCCCCTTTTTTCCTTCCAGATCCCCCCTTGCCCTCCAGATCCCCCTTTTTTCCCCTCCAGATCCCCCTTCCTTTCCCTCCAGATCCCCTTTTCCTCCAGATCCCCCATTTTTTCCTTCCAAATCCCCCTTTCCCTCCAGATCTCCCTTTCCCTCCAGATCTCCCTTCCTTTTCCTCCAGATCCCCCTTTCCTTCCCTCTCGATCCCCCTTTCCTTCCAGATCCCCCTTTTCCTCCAGATCCCCCCTTTTTTCCCTCCAGATCCCCCTTTCTTTCCCTCCCAAGCCCCCTCTCCCTCCCGATCCCCCTTTTCCTCCAGATCCCCCTTTCTTTTTCTCCAGACCTCCTTTTCTTTCACTCCAGATCCCCCTTTCCCTCCCGATCCCCCCTTCCCTCCTGATCCCCCTTGCCCTCCAGATCCCCCTTTTTGTCCCCTCCAGATCCCCCTCCCTTTTCCTCCAGATCCCCCCTTTTTTCCTTCCAAATCCCCTTTTTCCTCCAGATCCCCCTTTCCTTCCCTCCCGATCCCCTTTTCTTTCCTTCCTGAAGCCCCTCTCCCTCCCGATCCCCCTTTTCCTCCAGATCCCCCTTTCTTTTTCTCCAGACCTCCTTTTCTTTCCCTCCCGATCCCCCTTTCCTTCCAGATCCCCCTTTTCCTCCAGATCCCCTTTTCTTTCACTCCAGATCCCCCTTCCTTTCCCTCCAGATCCCCTTTTCCTCCAGATCTCCCCTTTTCTTTCCCTCTCGATTCCCCTTTTCCTCTAGATCCCCCTTCCTTTCCCTCCTGATCCCCCTTTTCCTCCACATCCCCCTTTTCCTCCAGATCTCCCTTTTTTTCCCTCCAGATCCCCCCTTTTTTCCTTCCAGATCCCCTTTTCCTCCAGATCCCCTTTTCTTTCCCTCCCAATCCCCTTTTCTTTCCCTCCAGATCCCCCTTCCTTTCACTCCAGATCCCCCTTTCCCTCCTGATCCCCCTTTCCCTCCAGATCCCCCTCCCCTTTTTTTTTTTCCTACCCCCCCTCTTCTTCCCCTAACTCCGGGTCCCCTCACGCCGCACCCCTCCTGTGAGTCCCCTTCCCGGGATTAAACCCAAATCCTGCTTTCAATTTCCCAAATTCGGGCTCGGGGCTGCTCAGCCCTTTCCTCCTCCTCCTCTTCTTCCTCCTCCTCCTCCTTCTCCTCTTCCTCCATGGGGGCACCGTGTCCTGGGGCGGGGGGGGTGGGGTGGTGCAGAGGGGGTCTGGGACCCATAGAGGGGTGGAGGGGGGGGGGAAGGGAGGTTTTAGGGCACCTTGGGATGTGTCCCTGGGGGCACCTGTGGAGCTGTGTCCCCTGCCAGGGTGGTTGTGGCAGATGCCTGGCAGGGACAGTCCCAGAACTCTTATTTAGGATGGGGGACCCCAGACCCCTTGGGCTCTGCACCTTGGGGGGGGGGGGGGCGGGAGAGGGGAGGGAGCAGGTTTTGAACCCACCCATCCCATCCCATCCCATCCCATCCCATCCCATCCCATCCCATCCCATCCCATCCCATCCCATCCCATCCCCCCTAGGATAATTGTCCCCTTTCCCATTGTCCCCAACCCTGGGGAGGAAAGGGGGGGACAAAGCAGCTGCCCTGAATTTCTGGGGGCTTCATTTTGTCTGTGGAGGGAGAGAAAAATTTGGGGAGGGGGCAAATGCAAAGGGCTTGGAAATCCCTCCTTCTACCCTTGATGTGAGCTGCCTTAAGGACCACTTTGGGGTCGGGTAGGGTGTCCCTGGCATCACCCTGGGGGGCACTGCTGCTTTGGGGACAATCCCCCCCCCAAATTTCCCCATTCCTTCCTTCTCCAGTGGCTGGGAGAGGAGATGGAGGAGAAGAACCGGACGGAGATTTGGCACCAAAGCCTCCAGGATTTACTGAATGCTTTGAACCAAACACTGCACGGGGCCATCCCCTGTCCCTCAGGCCACCTCCCCGCCACCCCCGCTGCCACCCGCAATGACAATTCCTACATGTACATCCTCTTTGTCATGACTCTTTTTGCTGCCACCGTGGGGAGCCTCATCCTGGGTTACACCCGCTCCCGAAAAGTCGACAAACGCAGCGACCCGTACCACGTCTACATCAAAAACAGAGTTTCCATGATCTGAATCCCCCTCCCGGATGCTCCAGGATCAACCCCTGGATTTGGGAAAAGATTTGCTGCTGCTCATCCAAGATTTTCTGCTTAATGGGATGGGAGGCAGGGCTGCCAGGCAGATTGTCCCCAACTGGGATGGGAAACACTTCCCTCTGGTGTCCCCATGGAGGTGATGGGGACATCCTGGATGGGGCTGGCCAGGAGCTGGCAGGGGGGGGATCTGTGAGTCCACTTGGGATGAGCCCTGGGGAGACAGGGATGGCAGAGGCAGCTCCTTCCCCTCCATGATCTCCTGAGGTTGGCAGGGTCCCCAAGAAGAAAAAATCAACATTTTCTTCCTCATATCAACTCCGTGGGCTGGCAGCACCTTCATCACAAGTTACCAGACTTCTTTGGTGCTAAAACCTTGTGATTTCTGAGCTGGGCTAGGCCTCACTTCTTCTTTTTTTAAAATTTTTTTTTAAATTTCTTTTGGTGGGGAATTAAAAGAGACAGTGGTTTCCAGAGGGGGTTGTTGCATTTTCTTCTTCTTCTCCAAGCAAAGCCCGTGGTGCTGGCAATCCACGGGTGCCAGCAGTGCCTGGAGGAGGCTGTGAGGGCCAAACCAAGGACACAAATCCTTGCTGGATTTTCCACCCAGGTGTCCTCATTCTGAGGACATCCTCCCACTTGGAGAGCACCAGAGAGGGCACAGATTCCCAGCGTGGCCCAAGCTTGGCCGGGGCCATCCGGCTCCACACGTTCCCCAAAGTTCTCTTCGGGCTCCGGATGGTGATGCTGAAATTTTTCCTGCTTCCTTCCTTCCTGCTGTCGACTGGAGCTTTGGCCTTTTGTACTGCAGGTCTGTCAGGGTTTAACACTGGCCTGGCAATTAAACTGAATAACAGATTGCTCTCTATTAATCCCCCTCTCCTCCAAGATAAAGGAGAGAGAATAAAGGAGAGAGACTGATGGGTTGGAACCTAAACTACACAGCTTTAATGAAACAGGAATGATAAATAGGAAAAATTACTGAATATATACAAATAGAGAGGAAAATTGATCCCAGGTTCCTCCCCCTCTCCCCCAATAACTCTCACGTGCCCACCGAGGCTGCAGGGCAGCCCTGGGAAAGTCCAGGCTGGAATCCTGGAGTCAGCAGCAGTTGGGAGCTGGAGGCAGGAACACCCAGATTCAGGCTGGAATGGATCAGAAGCACAGGCAGAGGAATGGATGGGATCCTCCCAGGATGCCCAAGCAAACAGGGAGAGGGGAAGAAGGGGAAGCAGGAAGGGGTTTGACCCTGGTGATCCCTCCAATTTCTCCTGAGGATGAGGTGTATGGGATGGAATCCTCTGTTTGGTCAATTCTGGCATCTCTCTTGTCCCTTCCTCCCCAAAGGAGGGTTCCAGGTGGGACCTCTTTCCTCCTTTTCTCCTTCTGGAGGGCCAAATGTTCCTCAGAGCTGAGCAGTGTCCCTGGTTCTGCACACCAGTCTCCAGCTGGAACTATAACCATGGAGTGTGAGCAGTCCCAGCAGCAGCCACTGCCTGAGAAACTTGCTGTTCATTTCAGCAGTGCAGCTGCTTACAAGAGACTGAGCTGAAAGCAAAAGTCCAAACCAGAAAATCCCCTTTATCCAAAGCAGGACAAGGTCCCAAATGTGTTTTTCCCGGGATGAGGGTGCAAGGGCAATGGGAAGGGGATGTTCTCAGCTTCTGCTGGATCCCTTGGCTATTAAACCATCCGGGTTTGGGATAGCTCCGTGGAGTGGCAGTAAACATCTTCATCCTTCAAAACAAGGCTGTGGGGCAGCCTTGGTGACCTGGTCCCTTGCACGTCTCAGCCTGTTAATGATGAGATAATGAATGCCTTTAATTGCAGCTAAATTATCTGCCCCAGAGGGGCCTTTCCAGCAGCAGACAGAAGTCAAACACATCCGCCATGCCACAGCCCAAACGGTGACGCCAAACTCTAATCCAGAAAAAAAAAAATTTAAAAAAATACTGGATGTGAGGCACAGGGTAGGGCTGGAAATCTTGGCACTGGAGACAGCAGCAGCTCCACGACCAATTCCTGATCTCCCGTGACCTTGGCTTGGGTACAAAAGCCACGGTGTGGGGAGTTTTGAGGAGCCCTGGGGGGTTCTGAGCTCATTGTGAATCCTGAGCCGGGTGTTTGGTGTCTGTGGGACTTTCCAGAGGTGTGAGGACAAAAGCCACCAACGTGTCCCCTCCCCGGCACCTGGCCCAAGCAGGAAGTAGCCACAGAGGCTTTGCTGTGTTTGTCTTGTGGTTGCAGTGCTGGGAAAGGAAAATAAACTTTTTATCTGCAAATAAATCGGAGGAATTGGTCCAGGTGGGGACAGCCAAAAAAGCAAACTTCTGCTGGGTTGGTTTGTGCAACCACACACCAACCAGGGTCTTTTCCACCCCTAAAGTGTTTGTCCTTCTCTAACGCCATCTCCTCTGGTGGGAGAAGCTGCACAGGAGTTGTTCCTGCCAGGGATCAGTGGGGTTCCCAGTGCTGGGCTGGGGGAACCCAAACCCCTCTGGTGATGTGGTCTTCTTGGCTCTCCTGCTGGCCAGCAGAAAGCTGACATGGATCTAATGACCTCAGCACCCCTCCTGCTGCCATGGCCAGGGGGGACAACCCTGTAACAGGGTGGCTCATCATAAAATAAAATAAAATCAAAAAAACAACAACAAAAAAACCCCACCAAAACCCAAAAAACAAACAAAAAAACCCCTAAAATTCTTCTTTTTCTTAATCCAGAAGAACCTGAGGATGAAAAAACCCTTCTGCAAGACACAGTTCCTCTGGTGACCATTTTGGACCCAATTTCTGATCCGTTGCCATCCCCTCCTTGCAGTTCTATTGGGAGCAGAACCTGCAGCAGGGCTGGGGTGAGGGTGCCTTGGGTGCACCCACCCTGCAGCCTCTGGCTGGAGCCACCAGGCTGGGTGACAAGGTGTCAGTGTCACCTTGTGGCTGCTGCCTCAGGGTCCCCATGCCATGGGCATCTGCTCCTTCCCTGGACACATCCCTGGGGACATAGAAGTTGGGCTTGTTCCCAAGGGATCACGGCTCCAGGATGGATGGATTGGGACCCATGGATCCAGGGTGGTTGGTGGCCCCATGGCACCCATGGCTCCAGGATGGCTGGGTGACCTCTTGGGACCCATCCATGGATCTGGGTTGGTCGGTGTCCCCATGGGACCCACATTCCTGGATGGTCAGATGTCTCCATGGGATCCTCATCTCTGGGATGGTTGGATGTCCCCATGGAATCCATGGCTCTGGGATGGATGTGTCTCCATGGCACCCATGGCTCCACACTGGTTGGGTGACCTCTTGGGACCCATCCATGGATCTGGGGTGCTCGGTGTCCCCATGGGACCCACAGCTCTGGGATGGTTGGTGTCTCCATGGCACCCATGGCTCCAGGATGGCTGGGTGACCTCTTGGGACCCATCCATGGATCTGGGGTGGTCGGTGTCCCCATGGGACCCACATTCCTGGATGGTCAGATGTCTCCATGGGATCCTCAGCTCCGGGATGGCTGAATGTCCCCATGGAATCCATGGCTCTGGGCTGGCTGGTGTCCCCATGGCACCCATGGCTTCTGGATGGTTGGATGACCTCTTGGGACCCATCCATGGATCTGGGGTGGTTGGTGGCCCCATGGGACCCACATCTCTGGGATGGTTGGATGTCCCCATGGAATCCATGGCTCTGGGATGGTTGGATGTCCCCATGGGACACACAGCTCCAGGCTGGTTGGTGTCTCCATGGCACCCATGGCTCCTCACTGGTTGGGTGACCTCTTGGGATCCATGGATCTGGGGTGTTTGGTGTCCCCATGGGACCCACATCTCTGGGATGGTTGGATGTCTCCATGGCACCCATGGCTCCAGGTTGGTTGGATGTTCCTTTGGGACCCACAGCTCCAAGCTGGCTGGTGGCCCCATGGCACCCATGGGGATATAGGGATGGGAGGGAGGGATGGATCTGGGAGACTTCCAAAATGGATTTGCTTCAGCTGACAGGGGAAGGATTTCAAAACTCATGAGGTGCTCACCCCCCAGCTCAGAGATTCCTTCTCAAAGTTGACAGGGCTCTGGCCTCACTCCCTGTGCAGACAGATAAAGTCACAGAGTGTGTCTCCAGGTTTGTATTTATGTATTTATTTATTCATTTATTTATGTATTTTTTTTTCCTAGCTCCATTGCTTGCAAACCCAAGTGGATTCAGCTGAGATTTCCATGGCTGCATTTAAGGATTCAGTCCAGGACATCACGGCCCCAGCTCTCCCCTCTCTGCACCAAAATGTTTCTCCCTTCTGCTCAACCAAACTGCGTGAGTGTCACCCAGAAAACATTTGTTCCTGGGGGTAGTGGTGGAGCAGAAACTGAACAGGAGCCCAGAACCCCCCCAGGTCCTGGGGGCATCAGCAGAAGTCCAGAGAGAGGTGGAGGGAGGGGATTCTCCCCCTCTGCTCTGCTCTGCTGAGAGCCCACCTGGAGTCCTGGGTCCAGTTCTGGAGTGCCCAGCATCAGAAGGACACAGAGCTCCTGGAAGGTGTCCAGAGGAGCCACTCAAATGCTCAGAGGGCTGAGCACCTCCCTGGGAAGCCAGGCTGAGGGATTGGGGTTGTTCAGCCTGGAGAAGAGGAGGCTCCCAGGGGAGCTCAGAGCAACCTTCCAATATCTGAAGGGGCTCCAAGAAAGCTGGGGGAGGGCTTTGGACACGGGGGGGTAGGGAGAGGAGAAGAGAAATGGGTTAAAACTTGGAGAGGGGAGATTGAGGTTGGAGATGGGGAAGAAATTCTGGAATTGGAGGGTGGGGAGAGCCTGGAACAGGTTGAGAGAGCTGGGGGTGTTCAGCCTGGAGGAGAAGAGAGGAGAGGAGAGGAGAGGAGAGGAGAGGAGAGGAGAGGAGAGGAGAGGAGAGGAGAGGAGAGGAGAGGAGAGGAGAGGAGAGGAGAGGAGAGGAGAGGAGAGGAGAGGAGAGGAGAGGAGAGGAGAGGAGAGGAGAGGAGAGGAGAGGAGAGGAGAGGAGAGGAGAGGAGAGGAGAGGAGAGGAGAGGAGAGGAGAGGAGAGGAGAGGAGAGGAGAGGAGAGGAGAGGAGAGGAGAGGAGAGGAGAGGAGAGGAGAGGAGAGGAGAGGAGAGGAGAGGAGAGGAGAGGAGAGGAGAGGAGAGGAGAGGAGAGGAGAGGAGAGGAGAGGAGAGGAGAGGAGAGGAGAGGAGAGGAGAGGAGAGGAGAGGAGAGGAGAGGAGAGGAGAGGAGAGGAGAGGAGAGGAGAGGAGAGGAGAGGAGAGGAGAGGAGAGGAGAGGAGAGGAGAGGAGAGGAGAGAGAGGAGAGAGAAGAGAGAGAAGAGAAGAGAAGAGAAGAGAAGAGAAGAGAAGAGAAGAGAAGAGAAGAGAAGAGAAGAGAAGAGAAGAGAAGAGAAGAGAAGAGAAGAGAAGAGAAGAGAAGAGAAGAGAAGAGAAGAGAAGAGAAGAGAAGAGAAGAGAAGGTTCTGGGGAGCCCTTGGAGCATCTTCCAGTGCCTGAAGGGGCTCCAGGAAAGCTGGGGAGGGACTTTGGACAAGGGAATGGAGGGATGGGATGAGGGGGAAGGGTTTCCAGCTGCAAGAGGGGAGATGGAGAGGAGATCTGAGGAAGAAATTCTTTGGTTTGAGGGTGCTGAGCCCCTGGTTGCCCAAGGAAGCTGTGGCTGCCCCATCCCTGGCAGTGTCTCAGCCCAGGTTGGATGGGGCTTGGAGCAACGTGGGCTGGGGGAGGTGTCCCTGCCCATCCAGGGGTTGGGACTGGAGGAGCTTTTGGGTCCCTTCCAACCCAACCCAGTCTGGGATTTTATGGCCTCTCTGGTGGCAGAGGGAGCACTGTTCCCTTGTGACTTCTCTAGATGCTCAGCACCAACCCCACCTCTGACCCATCCCTCTTCTATCCAGCATCTCTGATTTTTGCTGCTGCAGGTTTTTTCACCCAGAGCCTTTCACTGATTGGTGCTGGGTGCAGCTTCTGCTTTTTCCCAAGTCAGATACATAAATTTAACAACTTTTTTTTAGAGCACATGATGGAAAAATGCAGTGTTTGGAAGAGTTTGGTTTTCTGAGCCTCTGGACAGAGCTGCATCTCCCTTCTCTGGTGATTGGTACCACGGGCAGTGTTATCCATGGACTCCCGGAGTGGCACTCTGAGACTGGGATTGTGAAAGAAAATGAAATTGCTGGAAGAGTGTGCTCCAAAAATTAAAAATTAAATGACTAATTTCTAACTTGCAAACCCACCAAAGCAGAACATTTATCACTCTATCTGTGTTTGAAGCAGAGGAAAGGGAACGAAGACCCTCCTGCATTTGCAGGTTATAATCTAATGTGTATATAAAAAAAAAGAAATTATAGAATCATCAAGGTGGGAAAAGCCCTCTAAGATCATCAAATCCAACCATCTGCCCTACAGCCCATAACCATTCAACCACCCACTGCAGCTCCTCATCTACCCATCTCTTGAGCCCCCCCAGAGCCTCCAAACCCCCCCGGGCAGCCTGTGCAAATCTATCAAAAAATGTGTTGCTCAGATTTATCAAAATGGTTGGAAAAAACATATTCTGCTGTGTTCTGCAAATTCCTGCTGTCTGCAAATACTTGCACTGAGCAAAGAGCAGCAATGGGTGCTCCCTGCTTGTACTGGGGAAACTGGTTCAGCATCTGCCTGCCAATTAATTATGAATAAAATCTGGAGGCTTTGATAGTATGGAACATCCTGTCCAGCTTGTGCCTTGTGTCCTCCAGAAGATCTGAAGTTGGTGATCACCTGGGGAGATGTGCCATGTGGGGAGGACATTTCCTGATAACTGAGCTGATAAAGTGAGCCAGGAAGGTCTCCTGGGAGGGGTGGGATGGGTCTGAATGTCCCAGGCTTGGGAAGGAATGGCTGGAAAGCTGCCAGACAGAAAAGGACTCAGGGATGTTGGTCAACAGCAGGAGGGACATGAAGTGTGCCCAAGAAGGTGTAGAATCCCTCCAAAAAAAAGAATATTTATCTCCAAACAGCTGCCCTGACAAAGTGGACACTGTGCTGGGGTGGGGGGTTCATTCAGGAGCCATCTGGGCTCTGTTTTCTGAAGGAAAAACCCTCATTTGGGGAACCACCCTGAGAAACAGGGCCCTATTCTCTCCTTTAGTGGCTATCCCAATAAACTGGACACTGTTTGATGTGTCCTGAAACTCCTGAGAGGAGGACACTGTCCTTATTCCATAAGGAGGCAGAGTGACATCTTGTGTGTGCCCTGGGTAAAGCCACTGGAAATAAGAAATTGCACAGAAATAAGGATTATTGCTGTCTCAGCCCATCTGGAGGGGTCCAAGTGCAAGATATGCCAAAGCCCCCTCAAAAATGGGGGGGTCAAGGAGCATAAAAGTGGCAGACTGGGAATGCTGGATGTGAAACCAGCATCCAAGGACCTGAAATTCCTACCAGGAGCATCACTGGATCCAAGGGTGGTGAGATCTCTCTCTCTTCTTTCTTTTTATTCTTTCTCTTTTTCTTTTTCTTTCTCTTTCTCTTTTCCTTTCTCTTTCTCTTTCCCTTTTTCTTTCTCTTTTTCTTTTTCTTTTTTTTCTTTTTCTTTTTCTTTCTCTTTCTCTTTCCCTTTTTCTTTCTCTTTCTCTTTTTCTTTCTTTTTTTTTCTTTCTTTTTCTTTCTTTTTCTTTCTCTCTTTCTCTTTCTCTTTCTCTTTCTCTTTCTCTTTCTCTTTCCCTTTCCCTTTTTCTTTTTCTTTTTTTTTCTTTTCCTTTTCCTTTTCCTTTTTCTTTTCCTTTTTCTTTTCCTTTTTCTTTCTTTCTCTTTTTCTTTCTCTTTTTCTTTTTCTTTTCTTTATCATCTTTATCTTGTCTTTTCGTTATCTTTATCTTTTTTATCTTTATCTTTTCTTTATCTTTTTTATCTTTATCTCTCTCTGTGCCTCTGTTTCTAACCTTATCTGGGCACATGAGGGTAACACAGTTCCCAACTTTGTTAGGTTTTACTCCCCACTGCTTTGTTCAGTTTCCTTAGTCGTAACCTGTTCTGTTGAGAACTTTCTTAAGTTTTGCTAAATTGGGCCAGTGCTCGGATCACCATGGGCAGAAAAGGGGGACAAAGAATTCATAATTGTGGATTTTTTCATAATTGTGAACACTGTGAGTGCCCAGAGGATGCAGGATCAGGATTTCTCAGGGCTGACACTGTGAAGCCCCAAACCAGAGGCAGCTGAAGATCTTTTTATGCCAATTCCTCATCTCAAGAGTCCCTGCTGCATCCCACCCACCTGCCAGCCTGCTCCCATTCCTCATGTTCTGCCTGCATGGTGCTTGCATTGCTTCAGGACAAAGCAATCTGGATGCTTTGACCCCAAATTGGATGCAAAATAGCATTCAGACACCCCCGAAAAAGCAGCACGGAATCAACTGGCAGGGATTGTCAGCACTGCCTGTGTTGAGAGTGGTGCTGCCCTCCTGGCAACTTCCTTCTCTGAGAGAGGGAAATGAAGGGCTGGGAATTGTTGTGTCCTTCTCCAGGTAACCCAAGAGGTGCAGGAGAACAGGGTGTGTAGGATCCCTAAATAATAAAACACAAGATGTGCTGAGAAGAGAGGGAATGCTGAGTGCCTGCTGAGAGGTGATCCCAGCTCAGTGCAGAAACCAGGGGCAGAAAAAAACAAAAAACCAACCTGGAAAACAATGGGAACCACCTCGGGGGCCTTTGGGAGGTGATCTGGAATTAAAGTGTGTGTGGTAAAATTGCCATGGAAATGCTGCAGGGAGTGGGTTTGGCCCTGCAGGGATCCTGGGGCTGGTGGGTGAGGGTTCCATCTGCAGTTCCAGGCACTCAGGTGACTGCACAGGTGGTTTTTATTCTGGTTTTTATTCTTGATACTGGGTAACACGGCTGCGTGTCAGCCCTTCTTCTGAGGAAAAAAAAAATAAAACAAAGCCACGAGAAATATTAAGCACACTTTGGAAGAAAATCTGTGTGTCCTTGTCCAGGGGTAAAGCACTGAGGTGCTGCCAGAAGGATGGATGCATCTGAGCAGGGTGAGAAGGATGGACACGCTCCTTAAATCCCAGCCAGGAGCTGTGTGTTGTCACGGAGTTGTTATTAATACAAATGATTTGGTTTATGCCAGAAGGAAGCCCTCGTTTTGAGGGTACAGGCACTTATCTGCCATTTCCTAGCTCCAATCCTGCTCTTTTCCTTCTCCTGGATAATCCTGAGCCATCCTGTGCCAGCATCAGAGGAGAGGAGAGGAGAGGAGAGGAGAGGAGAGGGGAGGGGAGGGGAGGGGAGGGGAGGGGAGGGGAGGGGAGGGGAGGGGAGGGGAGGGGAGGGGAGGGGAGGGGAGGGGAGGGGAGGGGAGGGGAGGGGAGGGGAGGGGAGGGGAGGGGAGGGGAGGGGAGGGGAGGGGAGGGGAGGGGAGGGGAGGGGAGGGGAGGGGAGGGGAGGGGAGGGGAGGGGAGGGGAGGGGAGGGGAGGGGAGGGGAGGGGAGGGGAGGGGAGGGGAGGGGAGGGGAGGGGAGGGGAGGGGAGGGGAGGGGAGGGGAGGGGAGGGGAGGGGAGGGGAGGGGAGGGGAGGGGAGGGGAGGGGAGGGGAGGGGAGGGGAGGGGAGGGGAGGGGAGGGGAGGGGAGGGGAGGGGAGGGGAGGGGAGGGGAGGGGAGGGGAGGGGAGGGGAGGGGAGGGGAGGGGAGGGGAGGGAAGGGAAGGGGAGGGAAGGGAAGGGAAGGGAAGGGAAGGGAAGGGAAGGGAAGGGAAGGGAAGGGAAGGGAAGGGAAGGGAAGGGAAGGGAAGGGAAGGGAAGGGAAGGGAAGGGAAGGGAAGGGAAGGGAAGGGAAGGGAAGGGAAGGGAAGGGAAGGGAAGGGAAGGGAAGGGAAGGGAAGGGAAGGGAAGGGAAGGGAAGGGAAGGGAAGGGAAGGGAAGGGAAGGGAAGGGAAGGGAAGGGAAGGGAAGGAAAGGGAAGGGAAGGAAGGGAAGGGAAGGGAAGGGAAGGGAAGGGAAGGGAAGGGAAGGGAAGGGAAGGGAAGGGAAGGGAAGGGAAGGGAAGGGAAGGGAAGGGAAGGGAAGGGAAGGGAAGGGAAGGGAAGGGAAGGGAAGGGAAGGGAAGGGAAGGGAAGGGAAGGGAAGGGAAGGGAAGGGAAGGGAAGGGAAGGGAAGGGAAGGGAAGGGAAGGGAAGGAAGGGAAGGGAAGGGAAGGGAAGGGAAGGGAGGGGAAGGGAAGGGAAGGGAAGGGAAGGGAAGGGAAGGGAAGGGAAGGGAAGGGAAGGGAAGGGAAGGGAAGGGAAGGGAAGGGAGGGAAGGGAAGGGAAGGGAAGGGAAGGGAAGGGAAGGGAAGGAAGGGAAGGGAAGGGAAGGGAAGGGAAGGGAAGGGAAGGGAAGGGAAGGGAAGGGAAGGGAAGGGAAGGGAAGGGAAGGGAAGGGAAGGGAAGGGAAGGGAAGGGAAGGGAAGGGAAGGGAAGGGAAGGGAAGGGAAGGGAAGGGAAGGGAAGGGAAGGGAAGGGAAGGGAAGGGAAGGGAAGGGAAGGGAAGGGAAGGGAAGGGAAGGGAAGGGAAGGGAAGGGAAGGGAAGGGAAGGGAAGGGAAGGGAAGGGAAGGGAAGGGAAGGGAAGGGAAGGGAAGGAAGGAAGGGAAGGGAAGGGAAGGGAAGGGAAGGGAAGGGAAGGGAAGAAGTTAAGTTCTGGGGAGCCCTTGGAGCAGCTTCCAGTGCCTGAAGGGGCTCCAGGAAAGCTGGGGAGGGACTTGGGACAAGGGAATGGAGGGATGGGATGAGGATGAATCTTCTGAAGCTGAAATTTAGATGAAATCTTAGGAAGAAATTCTTTGGTGTGAGGGTGCTGAGCCCCTGGTTGCCCAAGGAAGCTGTGGCTGCCCCATCCCTGGCAGTGTCTCAGCCCAGGTTGGATGGGGCTTGGAGCAACCTGGGCTGGGGGAGGTGTCCCTGCCCATGGAAGTTGGAACTGGAGGAGCTTTTGGGTCCCTTCCAACCCAGAATTCTGGTGAATTCTATGTGAGATCTCTGGGTTGCAGAGGCAGAGGGAGCAGAGCCCTTCCCTGAAAGCCTCAGCAACGTGTGGACAAAGTCAGAGGTGGATGCCCAGGCTGGATTTGGGGATGCAGACACCATCTCCCTCCAGCCACACTCCCAGTGCCTCTGGCAGCTCCCAGTACAGGATCTGGCTGGGCCCAGTAGCCTGCCAGCCCTCCTCCTCCCAGCCTGGCTCCAATCCATGGCTGGCAACGAGACCTCTCTTGTTTTTAGCCCTTGGATTCTTTGCTGCTGCTCAGTTTGGGCTGAGGGTGCTGTGCCTCAATTAGGTGAAACAATACTTGAGGGGGAAAACTTAAGATGTGTTGGCTTTCCTCCACGTGGGTATTAATTTCCCATTTCCTGGCTTTCCCCCGTGGCTGTAAGGACTGGAAATTTTGTCACTATTAATAAATGAAAATAGAGATGTCTGCCAGCAACATCCACGGGTAGTGAGTGTGGGTGGTGTAAGGTATTCAGTAAAATAAATCAAACTGGGAGGAAATCACAGAAGAAGGAGGCACTAAGAATAAGAAGAGAACTTGTAGAGCACTGACAATTAGAGAGAAAGCTGTCCCCAGGAGGCAAAAACCTCTCCTTGAGAAAAAGGAAGGAAAGGGATAGAAGGGAGTTTTCCCACAGATTTATCTTGGTGTGAGAATGGTTATAGCCTCGAGTGCTGAGTGGAAACCACTGAGTAATTAGACTTCTTATTAACATGCGATTAGCATATTTAATGTGCTATTAGAATCCCAAAATGCATTGCTGTCAGCTGGAGGGACCCCTGCTAACAACAAATCCCCTCCTCTGGAAGCACTGTGAAGTTTTTAAGCCCTGTTACTTTGAGGAGAAGCAAAGAACCAGCTCACCAATCATGCAGACGAGTGATAAAATATAATTATAAATTAATTTTACATATTTCTGTGTATAAAAGGCACCCCTGTGTTTCAGGAAGGTGTGCTAGCTTTGGGGTTTAACACCCAGATCCCTTTTCTGTGGAGATACAAATCAAAGCAGACACCCAGGGGCAGAGTTCTGGGGTGAGGTGGTGCTGGATTTTTGCAGCTGGGGAGGGGGTGGTTCCTGTGAGAAGCTGCTGGAAGCTCCTCCAGCTCCAAAAAATCTGTCCAGACCTCTGGCTAATGTTGAGAACAACCCTGACAATGCCTCTCTGAGATTCACTTGTGGGAAGAAAGGGAAAAAGCACCAAGAGGACCTCAGGGAAAAGATGTGGAGAGGTGGGAGCAATGATACCAAGGGGGTGGGTGAGGAAAAAGAGGGAGAAGGGGCCTGAAAAGAGGAAGTTCCCTAAAATCCCACGGTGAGATGGCAGCTGGAACCACTGCAAACCACGGTGGAGCAGCACAGGAAGCATCATGGGGAAGGAGATGTGAGGAGATATGAGGAATCATGGAGCAGATATGGATCTGGAGTCATGGATTATCAGGGAGCAGGTATGGATCTGCAGTCATGGGAGATCATGGAGCAGATATGGATCTGCAGTCCTGGATTTTCATGGAGCAGATATGGATCTGCAGTCTTGGAGGAGCAGATATGGATCTGCAGTCACGG
Source organism: Phaethornis superciliosus (assembly GCA_023637945.1). Classification (NCBI taxonomy): domain Eukaryota; kingdom Metazoa; phylum Chordata; class Aves; order Apodiformes; family Trochilidae; genus Phaethornis; species Phaethornis superciliosus. The sequence goes on from JAJQWJ010000001.1 coordinate 195,829,522, forward strand.
AGAAGTATGGAGTAGAGATGGATCTGCAGTCCTGGATTACCAGGGAGCAGATATGGATCTGCAGTCATGGATTTTCATGGAGCAGATATGGATCTGCAGTCCTGGGGGAGCAGATATGGATCTGGAGTTCTGGATTACCAGGGAGCAGATATGGATCTGCAGTCATGGAGGAGCAGATATGGATCTCCAGTCATGGGAGATCATGGAGCAGATATGGATCTGCAGTCTTGGAGAGGTAGATATGGATCTGCAGTCCTGGATTTTCATGGAGCAGATATGGATCTGCGGTCTTGGATTATCAGGGAGCAGATATGGATCTGCAGTCATGGAGGAGCAGATATGGATCTGCAGTCCTGGATTATCAGGGAGCAGATATGGATCTGGAATCACCGGGGATCATGGAGATGGATCTGCAGTCCTGGATTTTCATGGAGCAGATATGGATCTGCAGTCATGGGGGATCATGGAGCAGATATGGATCTGCAGTCCTGGATTTTCATGGAGCAGATATGGATCTGCAGTCTTGGAGGAGCAGATATGGATCTGCAGTCATGGAGAAGTATGGAGTAGATATGGATCTGGAGTCCTGGATTATCACGGAGCAGATATGGATCTGGAATCATTGGGGATCATGGAGATGGATCTGCAGTCCTGGATTATCATGGAGCAGATATAAATCTGCAGTCATGGGGGATCATGGAGCAGATATGGATCTGCAGTCTTGGAGGAGCAGATATGGATCTGCAGTCATGGAAAAGTATGGAGTAGAGATGGATCTGAAGTCCTGGATTATCACGGAGCAGATATGGATCTGCAGTCATGGAGAAGTATGGAGTAGATATGGATCTGGAGTCCTGGATTATCACGGAGCAGATATGGATCTGGAATCATTGGGGATCATGGAGATGGATCTGCAGTCCTGGATTATCATGGAGCAGATATAAATCTGCAGTCATGGGAGATCATGGAGCAGATATGGATCTGGAATCATCGGGGATCATGGAGATGGATCTGCAGTCCTGGATTATCAGGGAGCAGATATGGATCTGCAGTCATGGAGGAGCAGATATGGATCTCCAGTCCTGGATTATCAGGGAGCAGATATGGATCTGGAATCATGGGGGATCATGGAGATGGATCTGCAGTCCTGGATTTTCATGGAGCAGATATGGATCTGCAGTCCTGGATTTTCATGGAGCAGATATGGATCTGCAGTCCTGGGGGACCTCATGCCAGAGGAGGTGGCTGTGCCTGAAGCATTCCATGGCTCTGGAGCAGTTTGCTCCTGAGGGAATGTGTCCCATGGGAAGGCCTCACACTGGGGGGGGTCAGGAAGGACTTTGGAGTAGGGAAAAACTCTGAGGATTCCTGAGGAGGGAGGAAGGGCAGTGGGATGATGGATTGTGAACCCCACTCCCTGTCCTCCCTCCCGGTGCTGCTGAGAGGGTGGAGATTTTGGGAATAAAGTGCTTTGGGCTCAGGAAGAAGGGAGGGGTGGGGAAAAGTCTTTCAAGGTTTGGGTTTTGTTTTCTCTCTGCCCTGTTTTGGTTTGATGACTGAGAAATTAAATTGATTTCCCCCTCCCAAGTTCTCCTTGTAAGTGGTGAGGGAAATCCTCCCAGTTCTTGTCTTGACCCATAAGGTTCTGGGTGGATTTTTCCAACTCCCATCCCAAAATAGGGGAGGGAGAGTGAACATCCACCTGGTCCTTTGGCACCAGCCAGGCTCAAACCATGACAGGGACAGATCCCACTTTGGGGACAACACAGAGAGGCCCTAAAATCACCCCAAAAATGCCCAGGCCCTGCCACAGGGCAGCCTGGAGTCACTGTGCCAGCACCAAAGTAGCTGGGGCAGGGATTTTGATCCTCTGTGAAGGTGTTTTATCTGTTCTTCAGGGAAATAATCAGGCAGCAGGAGTGATCTCTGAATCAAGTCATCCTATCTCGATATCCAAAGGGGAAAATTCCACTTTTAATTATGGCTACATGATTAAAATGCAGGGTGTGGGCATGGCTGTCACTGTCTGGTGTGGAAACACTTAATGAGGTTCAAGGTTTCATGTGCAGAAAGAGCCTGACTGCTCTGATGGCAAAAAAACAAAAAAAAATATCCTCAAACAAAGCCATTCAGAATAATTTAAATGTTTCATTAACACATAGGAAAAAAAAAAAAAAGGCAAGATTTGAAGAATTTGAAGTATCAAGTGTAGTTTTAACAATGCCTCTTACTGCCTTTTCAAATAGCTACAGAGATTTTGTAAGAAAATCTCTGGCAGGAGAATTCTTCAAAAGAGGCATTGTCCTTTTTGGGGACAAAACAAAGGTTTCTTGTGTTGGAGCTTCTGTTAAGCAGAGCTCTGGCCTTCTTTCCTTGAAGATTAAACATAAAAGAGGAGAAAAGAGCAGCAAAGGTATGAAAAAAAAAGTGCTGCACCTCATGCTGAACCTCAGAGGGCAAATTCCCTGCAGGAGCCACTCTGCTGTCAGATATTCTGAGGTCTGGAGAAAAGTGCAAGCACCTGGCTGGGTGGGATGTGGTTTTAATTAGACTCTTGGGCTCAGGATGGCATCAGGGCTGCTACAGCTGCCACCTCTTCATGCAGGGATGTACAAGGAACAGGAAAAAGAAGAATGGGAGAGGAAACAACACAGAGGGGTGGGTGGCATTGGGTAGAGAAGCCCAGAGGGTGAAGGCAGAGCTGGTGGGGAGTGTGGAACTGTCTTGTCCTTCCTGCTCCAGGGTTGGGCTGACAAGGTGACCCTTGGCTTGTGGTCCTGTAAGATTTATGACATGGAAATTCTGGTCACAGAGCCCTTTCTTACTGCCTCGCAGACCCACTCCTTCTCTGAGCCTTGATACCAAAGGATGGATCATCCAAATCCAGCTGGAAACAGAGGATTCCACTCACTGTTTGAGTCATCTATTATGCCTGATTTCCTCTTAGCCTCATAAGAGTCCAGAATTTTCTTCTCCTTCTGCAGCAGAAACAACCTTAGGAAAGTTGTATCAGAAGACTTATGTTTACTTCCTTCTTCTTATCTTTTGTTGACTTTTATCAGTAATTTCCTGTAATAGGCTGATTTAAAGGTTCATTTCCCCACACCGAGTCAGACCTCTGGACCACAGGATTTGTTTGTGCCTGCAGCCAAGAAAGAGGCTCCTTCAGGACACAGACTTGCAAGCTCCAAAGGGCAGAGATATTAAATTGAGATTTCTAAGCTAGGATGTCTAGTTCCCTTCTATATTTATATTTTTCAACACCATCCTTTGCTGTGCTCCTTGGGTACCTCCAACTGCCTCCTCACACCTTTGTCATCCTCCCCTTTCATCTTCTTCTCCTTTCAGTCTCTCCACCTCCCCCTGGAGCTTGAGCTGCCCTCCTGCTGCCCTCCTCCCATCTTCTTCCCCGAAAAGCCTCAGATCCCTCTGCAGTGCTTGCAGTCGCTATGGCAACCTCAGTGAGGATGCTCTGTGGATGAGGATGGTCTGCAAGATGAGGATGCTCCATGGGAGGAGGATGCTCTGCAGGATGTGGTCATCACCATGTCCTTCTGTTTAGGGACAAGCAATTCAATCAGGAGCCAAGCAACCTGGGAAGAAGAGGCTGGGGTTACTATTTTCCTCCTAATGGCAATTTAATTGCTGCTGAAGGTGTTTGTCTCCCCCAAATAGCACCGTTTTCATTATCCTTTGAGAGGGAACAGACGATGCATTTGGCAGAGCTGAAGTCTGCCTCAGAGGCTGAAGGGTGGGCACAGCCATGGAGGTTTTAAGTTTTTCCTCATATACCTATCACCCCAGAGGCAGAGAGCACCTGTTTCCTTGGGCCCTAAGAGATCTCTTGTACACTGGGTTTGCATTAAGCAAAAAAGAGACTCCCTCCACCCACCTTTCCTCACACCCCCCCACACCGAAACCCTGCTCAGGCCTCCTGAGCTCCAAGCACCCCTCACCAACCCCCTCCGGTACCACCGCCCCGGAGAGCCCGGGCCGCCACCAAGACGGAACCGCGACCTCTGAGGTGAAACCAATGGCTACCGGAGAGGGCCCATCAGCGGGAAACGCCGACCCCCTCCACCCCATCCTCCCGCCGGCACCCACAACGCCGGCACCCACAACCCCAGCGCCCTCAGCCTTCTCTCCGCTTCACCCACAGCCTGAGGCGAACGGGGCGCGCCCGCCGCAAGGGCTGTCGGGAGTTGTAGTTTCTCCACCCCCCCTCCTGCATCTTCTCTCTGCGTTTTGAGGCGGCGCTGGGACTACATTTCCCAACATGCCTTGCGGCGGGAGCGGGGCGGGAGGGGGGCGGCTGTGCGTGTGCGCGGCCGGGCAGGCGGGGGGCGGGGCCTCGCGCTGTTGTCGGGCGGTGGCGGTGACAGAGGAGGTGGCGGTCGCTGTCGCCGTCGCCGTTCCTCGCCGGGAGCTGAGGTAAAAAAGCGGGCACCGCGGGAAGCTCCCGCTTTTCCCCCACTCCTCCGGGTCCCCTTGAGGTCACCGCACCCAACTCCTCTCTCTCTGTCCCTTCCCTCAGGGCGATGCGCGGTGCCGCGGCCAGCGTCGCCAAGTGAAGAAGCGAAACCGCCGTGTGTGTCCCCCCCCCGTCCCTGTCCCTCCGTTCCCCGGTCAGGCTCCCGCTTCTTTCACCACCTCCTCCCCTGACCCAGAACCGGCGATATGGGCGAATGCGGAGCTCCCGGAGATGTCAACTCCAACGTCCTGATCGCCCGCAGCACCGGCGATGCTCAGCTCGACAAAGCGGTGTGGCAGTGGCTGAGCTGGGACAAGGTGGGGACAACCCCTCCGTCCATCCTTCCCCCTCCGTCCATCCTTCTCCCTCCATCCATCCTTCCCCTCCATTCTTCCCGATTTCTCCTCCATCCTTCCTTCCATCCTTCCCCTCCATCCTGCCTTCCCCTCCATCCATTCTTCCCCCCCATCCTTCCCGATTTCCCCTCCATCCTTCCTTCCCCCCATCCTTCCTTCCCCTTCATCCTTACTTCCCCTCCATCCTTCCCGATTTCTCCTCCATCCTTCCTTCCTTCCTTTCCCTCCATCCTTCCTTCCTTCCTTCCTTTCCCTCCATCCTTCCTTCCCCTCCGTCCATCCTTCCATCCTTCCCCTCCATCCTTCCTTCCTTCCTTCCTTCCTTCCTTCCTTCCTTCCTTCCTTCCTTCCTTCCTTCCTTCCTTCCTTCCTTCCTTCCTTCCATCCTTCCTTCTTTCCCCTCCATCCTTCCTTCCTTTCCCCTCCCTCCATCCTTCCTTCCCCTCCATCCATTCTTCTTTCCCCTCCATCCTTCCTTCCTTTCCCCTCCCTCCATCCTTCCTTCCCCTCCATCCTTCCTTCCCCTTCATCCATTCTTCCTTCCCCTCCATCCATCCTTCCTTCCTTCCTTCCCCTCCATCCTTCCTTCCTTCCCCTTCATCCATCCTTCCCCTCCATCCTTCCTTCCTTTCCCCTCCCTCCATCCTTCCTTCCCCTCCATCCTTCCTTCCCCTCCATCCTTTCCTTTCCTTTCCTTTCCTTTCCTTTCCTTTCCTTTCCTTTCCTTTCCTTTCCTTTCCTTTCCTTTCCTTTCCTTTCCTTTCCTTTCCTTTCCTTTCCTTTCCTTTCCTTTCCTTTCCTCTCCTTTCCTCTCCTTTCCTCTCCTTTCCTCTCCTTTCCTCTCCTTTCCTCTCCTTTCCTCTCCCTTCCCCTCCATCCATCCCCCACCCCAGGGGCTGTTTTGTCTTCCTCTCCATCCCATGTGCCTTCCCTTTCCCCTCCTGGAAGGTTTTTTCTCCTCCCATCTCCTTCCCCCCCGGGATGTGATGGGGTGGGGTGTGGGGTTTCAAAAAAACCATCCACCTGGATGCAGCCAAATGGGGAAAAACCAGAGGGATTTTTGGAGCTGGGAGAGGAGGGGGAGGTGAGGTGTGAGCCCATCCAGGGGTGTGTCCATGGACCATCCATATCCATCCTCCCCATCCATGGGGTGATGTCATCTGCCTGGCACATGGGGGGTGGCACCTGCTGCTGCTGCTTCCTTAAGACAAATCCTGAAATCAGGTTGAAGGGGAGGGTTTAATGGCTCAGAATGCAGTTAGTTGAATGGCAGATATATTTTTTAATTATTACTTTTTTTTTTTTTCTTCAGCTTCCTCAATTTAAAGCCCTCCCCAGGAAAGAAACAGGCTCTGGAGGTCTTAAGCTTGGGCATCCTTCTGTTCTTTTCTGTTCTTTTTAGCTTTGGTGGGGTGTCAGGAAGACTGCAGGCTTTTTTTGCTCTGATTAAACCATCCAAAATGCTTTGGGGGCCCTAATAATAACAATGTGGTATCAGAGGTTATCTTGGTTAACTCCTTGTTGAAAGGGTTACTTTTTCTTTTCAGCTGGTTTGGCCAAACATCATGGGCTCTGCTTTAAAAAAATACCTTGGAGATGGGGGAGGACAAACTACCAGTGCTCCAGTAGCTTAGGTTTCTGCCTGTGCCTTCTTTTTCCCTTTTTATTTTTAAGTTTTTCTTGAGGGTGGTTGTCAATGTGTTTATACTGTTTGCTCTTCAGTTTCATCCTGTCAGGATCAAAGCAGGAGGCCCCTTAGATGAGCTTTCTGCTCCTTGGAAAGATGCTTTCTTCCTGCATTTTTGCAGGAATTAACAGTTGCCATCTGCCCATTCTGTGCTCAGAGCTGTTGTGAAAATAATTGGGAATAGTGCAGCCTGGGGGGAGGGAAGGAGTGGAAAAGGGAAACATTATTCCTGATAATACATTTGATAACCCAGGCTGAACTGTAATAATTAAACAGGGTTTATTTGATTCAGCTTCTTGTTAGGATTCTGAAAGGCTTTTGGTTTTAAACAGGTTAATATATATTTATCCTAAAAATTTATGAAGTGGGAGAAGTGACACTTTTTAATCTTAAAATGACCAGGGGAACTATTTTGATTAAAACCAGCAGGAGTGAAATCTTACTGCTTCTGTAGCTTCCTCTAAAGCCCCAGTTAAGCAATAAAACACAAACTGAAGTCAGTTTTTTAGCCTGTCTTTACCTTTGCTTCCCTAGCTGATAAAATTATGACCTTTCCTACAAGGCTGCTTGAACTTCTTGCTTCTGGGGGGTTGGGGGGATTTAAAAGAGGGTTCCAGTGGATTTTGAAAACTGAAATTTCCTTGGAGGAGGAAGATTTGGTGCTTTTGCTTGGGGTGCTTCAGAGGATGTCAATGAAAGAGGTGAAGGTGGTGTGGGATGGGAAAGCCAGGAGAAACCAGCAAGTACAGCATGAGGGGGGTTTTTTTTGGCTTTGGGTTTCCCCACAAACTTAGGAAATGAGCTTTCTGTGGGTTTGCTGCTTGTCAGACAGCTTGACAAGGAGCTGGGTCTGTCTCAGCCCTTTCCCCACCCCCATTTCCTTGCCCTTAGGGACTTCTGCTGCCTTTGATCGAGGGGAAAAAAAAAATCCATGTGCTACTTCACAGCTGTATTTAGCTGTGGGGAGCTTTTGTCCTCTAACCTCATTGAAAATTACTTGCTGTAATTAATTCTCAGGGCTGTGCTCTCCAGGCTTTTTGATTGGGGTATTAGTGTCTTCTGAAGCTCAGGGGCTGGAGTGGGGGTGGCGGAAACCTGGCAGTGTGGTGATCTTTCTACTTTCCTCCTTTCTCCCCACTACTGTGCATCTCCATTAATGTTTCCAGCAGCTGGGTTAAAAGGAAGCTCAGCAGCTCTCCCTCCTTTCTCCTTCAGTGCTGGATGTTTACTTTTTTCTTTTGAGACAAGACTTGGAGGCACAAGGTTTTTGTTGGTGGCTTTTGTTTGGCCCTCAACAGTAAACTATGTGAACAAGTAGTCATTGTTCTAGATTTTATCCCTTTAATTCCTTTTCACCCACTCTCTTAAGTTTCCTGTTGTACTTCCACATCTGCCTTGAGGCTCCTGAGGGAAGCTGTGAAAAAAGCTGTGTCAGAGAGCAGTTGTCTCCTAGAAAACCACTTCTCTTTTGAGCAAACGTTACAAATTTGGACCATGCTGGGAGTAATATTTTTTACGTGCTTGTCTGAGGTGGCTTTACAGAGCAGCAAGAATGTTCTGCCCACAAAAATGAGGTGCAGTAGCTGAGTGGTTGTTGTAAGGAGCAGCAGAAGAGGTTTCAGTGTCTGTCAGAGGATCCTGGTGCAGCAGCTGGTGGGAGAGAAGAGTGGGATTAAGATCCTGATCTCCTTAATGAAAAACATGATCTCAGAGAAAGATTCCCAGCTCTGCTTATGAGTTGGGAGTAAATGGGTGCCCTCCTACTTCCCTTCAGCAAGTCTTTGTAAAAATGAAGCCTGAGCTCAAGCTGCTGATTTATTCATTAGCCCTGTAGGCTCCCTGACAGGACTCGTGTTCCCTGGGTGTGCTCAGTGTCCTGCAGCTTTGCCTATCTTCAAGAAAATAAAAATACAGAGGAGTGTTTGTACACTGTTCCCTGGGCTGTGGTTGCTGTGGTGGAGTGTACCTGGGAGAAGAGGAGGTTTTGTGGTTATTACAAAGGCTCTGTTAGAATGTCACGTGAGGGGAAAAAAATAACTTGAATTAGTTCCCCAGGAGCTGTTTGTGCAGGTCCCTTTCACAGTGCTTGTTTTATTTTACTAATTCATGGACTCTTTTGTCAGTGGACCAATGTAGCATGGAGAGCTTCCTCCTTCCAACAAGAGGGGGTGGTTTGGGCTCTTTTCCAAGAGTTCCCCTCAGTCTTTTTTTAATTTTTGTGACTTGTAATATGTCTTTCAAGAGGAAATGGATTTATTAGTTAGAGATGAAGAACCTGTTCCTGTCATGCAACTTGTTCTTATTAAGACTTGTAAGTTAATTCCTAAGAACAAAAATGGGAAAATAAAGCCTAGGAGTTTTCCACGAGTGAGAAGAGAAAGTTACATGTATGGGTTGCAAACTCTAACATTAAAACATGGAAGATAAACCAATGAATTACTGAAATAGTTAATTTTGGGTAGACTGGAGCACAAAGCCCATCTTGGTAGGAACAACACTACTGAGAGCATGCAAACAAATCAGTGAAATAAGGGGAGCTCTGAAATAACTCAAGAGCTGTGCTTTGCTGCCTGCTTTAGGCTATTAAACTACATGAAATCCATCAGGATGGTCTTGAAATTGTACTGATAAATTCTGTGGCTGTCTGGGGAAGGGCTATGAGTGTTTACACACTGACTTTCAGATGTCAGAAATGTGGCTTGAGCATTAAGAGTTGCTTTGTACATCTGAGTTCATAAATTCAAGTAGTCTGCACAGTGTAGGATTTAAACTTTTAACTGGTTTTTAACTGCTGGTTTACCCATATTTGCGTGGTCTGATGCTTTTCAGAGGTTCTGAGAAATGGATCATTCTTGTTCTCCATCAGATCAAGATGAGAGGATTGCAGAAAAAAGGTCTCACCCTTCCTTCTTGCTACCCTTCCACCATGCTCCCTGCCTGAGCTGGCACAATATTCATGCAGTTGGTTCAGGGAATGGATCCAGGGTGGCAGGAGGAAGGGAGTGGATTTGTTATTTATTGATCAGGCTCACTGCAGCTGCAGAATTGTTTTTCCTGACACAAAAAGGGAGCAGCATGTTCATGGGAGCAATGGGGAAGTGCAAACTGTCTCCTTCAGCAGCAGTGATCTAGAAAGCATTACAACAGCAAGTTTCAATCCAGGTTATTTAAAAAACAAACAAACATGTGGAAATGACTGTAAAAAAAGCAGTTAGGGGGTGTGTTTGGTTTTGATTTTGTATTGGGTCAGTATAAAAGAGGTGGCCTGTGTCCTGGGGGAGTCCTGCAGCACCCAATCCTGGTGCCTTCCACCCATGTGGAAGATTCATTAATTAATAGAATCATAAAATCATAGAATGGGCTGGGTTGGAAGGGACCTCAGAGCTCATCAAGTCCAACCCTTGATCCACTCCCCCCGTGGTTCCCAGCCCATGGCACTGAGTGCCACATCCAGGCTCTTTTGAAATATCTCCAGGGATGGAGAATCCACTGCTTCCCTGGGCAGCCCATTCCAATGGCTGATCACCCTCTCCATAAAGAAATTCTTTCTAATATCCAACCTAAACCTCCCCTGGCACAACTTGAGACCATGCCCTCTTGTCTTGTTGAAAGTTGCCTGGGAAAAGAGCCCAACCCCCCCTGGCTCCAGCCTCCTTTCAGGGAGTTGTAGAGAGTGATGAGGTCTCCCCTGAGCCTCCTCTTCTCCAGGCTGAACACCCCCAGCTCCCTCAGCCTCTCCTCACAGGAATTGTCCTGGAATCCCTTCCCCAGCCTGGTTGCCCTCCTTTGGACCTGCTCCAGGACCTCAATCTCCTTCCTGAACTGAGGGGCCCAGAACTGGACACATCTTCATCATCTTCATCCTCCTGATTGGGTGGTCTGTAACAGCCTCCCACCAGGATATCAGCCTTGTTGACCTTCCCCCTGATTCTGATCCACAGGCACTCAACCTTATTGTTGCTGATTTCAACTTCTACAGAGTCAAGAGTCTGCAGCACCCCAGTCATGGGACTCATCCCCCCATGTTTCCATGAGAGCAACTACCTCATCATGGCTTTCCTGCTGCACGATGGCTTCCAGCTCCTCTTGTTTGTTGCCCGTGCTGCGTGCATTGGTGTACATGCACTTCAGCTGAGCTCCTGATTTGTCTCTCAACTTGGGCTGTCCACCCTTGGGCTCCTTTCTGGAGAGCCCAGTTTCAACCCCTTCCCTCTTCAAACCTATTTTAAAGCCCTCCTTATCAGCCCTGCCAACTTATGGGCTAGAGTCCTTTTGCCCTTGCTAGCCAGATGAAGCCCATCTCATTTGAGGACACGAGGTAGTGTGGAATTTGCCCCATGGTCCAAAAACCCAAAGTTCTGCTGATGGCACCAATCTCTTAGCCACCTATTGATAAGATAGGTTTGTCTATTCCTCTCCTCATTCATCTCTGCTACTGCAGGAATTGAGGCAAACACCACCTGTGCTCCTGACCCATGAACTAATCTACCAGTCCTTTTGAAGTCCTTTTTAATTATTTTGGCATTTCTTCCATTAATGTCATCACTGCCAGCCTGGACTACCAACAGTGGATAATAATCAGAGGGCTGATAATAATGATAAGATGATAATAATGATAATTATCATAATCATCGTGTCTGGTCGACATATAGGGCCCTCAGTTCCCCTCAGAAGGGAATCACCAACTACAATCACCCTTCTTTTTTTCCTTGTAAAGAAAAAAAAGGTAGTCAGGGGGCAAACAGGAGACCTGCCTGCTCCTGTTTGCCTGCTCCCGCTCCCGTTTGTTTCCCTGCTCCTGTTTGCCTGCTCCTGTTTGTTTCCCTGCTCCTGCTCCTGTTTGCCTGCTCCTCTTCCTGTTTGCCTGCTCCTGTTTGCCTGTTTGCCTGCTCCTGTTTGCCTGTTTCCCTGCTCCTGTTTGTTTCCCTGCTCCTGTTTGTTTCCCTGCTCCTGTTTCCCTGCTCCTGTTTCCCTGCTCCTGTTTGTTTCCCTGCTCCTGTTTGTTTCCCTGCTCCTGTTTGTTTCCCTGCTCCTGTTTGTTTCCCTGCTCCTGTTTCCCTGCTCCTGTTTGTTTCCCTGCTTCTGTTTGCCTGCTCCTGTTTGTTTCCCTGCTCCTGTTTCCCTGCTCCTGTTTGTTTCCCTGCTTCTGTTTGCCTGCTCCTGTTTGTTTCCCTGCTTCTGTTTCCCTGCTCCTGTTTGTTTCCCTGCTCCTGTTTGTTTCCCTGCTCCTGCTCCTGTTTGCCTGCTCCTCTTCCTGTTTGCCTGCTCCTGTTTGCCTATTTGCCTGCTCCTGTTTGTTTCCCTGCTCCTGTTTGTTTCCCTGCTCCTGTTTGTTTCCCTGCTCCTGTTTCCCTGCTCCTGTTTCCCTGCTCCTGTTTCCCTGCTCCTGTTTGTTTCCCTGCTCCTGTTTGTTTCCCTGCTCCTGTTTCCCTGCTCCTGTTTCCCTGCTCCTGCTCCTGTTTCCCTGCTCCTGCTCCTGTTTCCCTGCTCCTGTTTGTTTCCCTGCTCCTGTTTGTTTCCCTGCTCCTGTTTGTTTCCCTGCTCCTGCTCCTGCTCCTGCTCCTCTTTGCCTGCTCCTGTTTGTTCGCCGTGCTCCTCACAACCCTTTATATCCCTCTGGGTAGTGCTGGGTGCCACCCCCTTATCAGCTGATCGGAGACCTTTATTTATATATAGAGGCACACAGACACTTATTTAAAAGTGCATAAATATAAGGACAGTGAGGAACAGCCCTAAATGGTTACCCAAAAAGACAGCACCAACTGGAAGAACCAAGCCAAAGGGTCTGTGAAGCAGCAGCTTTATTGTGAGACAGGTTGGGTGGTGGGGAGGTTACTCTTCTGATGGCTGGGGGGAATTTTTAGCTGCTGGGAGAGAGATGGTGGAGTACAGAGGCAGTGGGTGATGTGGAACTCCTATGATGGGTACAGAGAAGGTGGGTGATGCTCAGGTCCCTTTGTCCTTGGCTGTGGGGAGCTTCTGATTGCCTCTAGGGCCACGATAGGGTTTGGAGAAGGTGGGTGGGTGATGTTTGGAGAGGGTGGGTGGTACAGAAATCCCTTTGTCCTTGGGACAGCTGCCTGTAGGACCATAAGGGGCTGTAGAGATGGGTGGTGGTGTGGAGATCTCTTTGATGCTTCCAGCTGCCTGGTGTAGGGCCTTTGGGGACAGAACTGAAGGACTGGTATTGGTGTGTGGAGCAAAACTATTGCACAGTTCACTCCAGAGAGGCAGAGTGGATGTAGACTGTACCAAAAATATTCATTCATCCTGAATTCCTCCACTCCTACTGGGCTTCCTGCCATAAGCAGTTGACTGTTTAGGAGGCACTGTAGGTTTTTTGAGAGACCAGGATTTAGGAGCAAAGCAGAACAAGACAAGACTCACAGTGGAAGTGTTCCCCAAGAAACAAGGGGTGTTCTCTAGGGAATCTTCAGCCCTTCAGGTACAGAACCTACAACAATTCCCAGAGGCTGTGTTTGGCTCTACCATCACCTTTCCCACTGCAGTGGTTCCCCAACTGATTTTCCCAACAAAATGGTGCTGCAGTGGCTCCTTAGAAACCCAACTCTTCTCACTTCACAAAAGGAAACGAGAACAAAACCTTTCTAAAAGAAAAAGTAGCTGAGAACTCCATCGTAGTGCCACTTCTCCTCAGAAGGTGTTGGGAGAGGGGTGATCAGCTGTGCCATGGCCAGTGCTCTGGTGTGTTTGGATAGTAGGGACTGACCCTGATTTAATTTTGGCAAAAGATGAAAATAATTGCTGGTTAAAACTTGGAGGCTGCCTGGCAGACCTTGAAGCACTCAGCCTGTGGCTGGCTGCCAATCTGGCTGAATTTTTAGCAATTTGGAGAACATTTTTGCCTTCTTCCGAGCTGCATGCACAATGAGTGTATGCAAACCAAAATGATTGCTATGAGAGCTGTAAACTGCTGCTAATTTTGACACCTCAGAAACCCAGCTCTGGAAGAAGCACACATTATTAACATAATTAGGAGTGAAAAACCCAGTAAGAAATACTCAACTAAAGCCCTTGTACTTTAATTCTCCAGTTGATTCAGATTATGTATCCTTATGAGCTACAAAAAAAATGTAATTCTATCTCAATACATGGGAAACTGAAGATTTTCACAGCACAATATTGAATTCAGCAATATATATATATATATATATTTAGCAAAACCTCAAGGCTTTCTTAAAGATTGATGTTGCAGAGTCTCAGCTGCTGCACTGGACTGAGGATATGACCCCACAGCTCTGTCCTATATCTGATTATGGCAGTAATTTTTTTAGACATAGCTGTTTAAACTGTCTCACATCCCCAACAGGGCTCATCTCCTCCCCCCCCTTCTCCTTCCCCCTCTTCTCCTTCCAACCATTGTACCAAATTTCATGGAATCCCAGAATCTCAGGTGGGAAGGGACCTCAAGGACCACCTGCTCCAACCCTTTTAATATTATTATTATTTAGCTGAGGTGTCCCAGCACCCCATGGAGCTGAGACTTCAAACTTCCCCAAGCTGGGGAATCCCCCCCTTCCCCTGGGAGACCATTCCAACCTCTGACTGGCCTCAGGCTGAAAAATTTTCCTCTTGTGTCCCATCAGGATCTCCCCAGGAGCAACTTGTGCCCATTGCCCCTTGTCTTCTCCATGGGACTCCATGGAATCAGGGAGTCTCCATCTGCTTTGTAGCCCCCTGGAACATCCTGAGAAGGTCTCCCCTCAGCCTTCTCTTCTCCAGACTGACCAGACCCAGTTTCCTCAGCCTCTCCTCCTATTCCAGCTGCTCCAGATCCTCCTGGCTCTTCTCTGGACCCTCTCCAGCCTCTCCCCATCCTTTTTGTCCCTTTTGGGGACCACAGCTGAACCCAGCACTCCAGGGAATGCTCTGACAAGCACCAAGCAGAGCAGGATGAGGCCCTCTCTGACTCGGCTGGTGATGCCCTTGGGGATGCAGCCCAGCATCCTCTTGGCTTTTAAAATTTTAATTGTATTTTAACTGCACAGGACCACTAATATAAGTTATGTAAAGTTCCTGGCTGAGCTCTAAAGTGAAAACCAACTTGCCTCCCAAAACCCCACATTTATGAGGAAGTAGTACTACCTTTCTAGAGATGGTATGCCTCTATATTTTAGTATAATGGTTTTATAGGAAAAAATAATGCAGAACTTACTCTTTCTTGTGCTCTTGGAAGTGCAGAACTCTGTTCAGACTCTTAACCATGCTCTGTCTGTCCAGAGGAAGAGAGGACTCCCTGAATGTGTTTGGTACAGTCTGCTTGAAATGGGATAGGAAAACTTGACCTGACCTCTACTTGCTCTTTACTTCCCATGGATCAAATGGCAGGTGTCTCAAAGCTATTTAAAAGTGAAGAATGCCTCACAGATTTACAGCAAAATGGTAGGTTAAGGCCTCTGAGGGCACTCACATTTTTTTTAGGTGCTGCCAGATTGGAAATTAAACAGTTCAGGGCAGAGCTGCTCTGCAGGGGGAGGTAGAAATTCTGGGGGAACAGAGCAGCAGGGCCATAAAATTCAATTCCCTGGGGACAGGCTGTACTTGAGGGACTCTCCCTTTTCTGGCCCTGGTTGTGCCTCTTCAGGTGACACCAGCCTCTCCATCCAGGGCCCTCCTGGCTGCTCTCACCTTATCTGTAGCCTTCCTGCACCCTGCAGACAGGGACCAGGGTCCCTTCCCCACCCAGAGCAGGAGGAACACCATCTGTTGCCTCTTGATTGCTGCCTTCTCCTGCCTCCTGACCTCTATGTAGATATTTATATATTTATTTACATATTTACATACTTATATATTTATTTTATATTTATATCTTTATGTATTTATTATGCTTATATGTTTATTTATTTATTTATATATATATATTTTTTTTATATATATATATACACACATTTATATAAGTTTTGTGGCTGTAAGGGAGGAGGCCCTGTGCACTGGGGGCTGCTTTTCAGATGCATGGAATGGAAAGCTTTTTGGCAGCTGAGGTCTCCCCATCACCTGCAGGATGTGTTTCTGACCTCCCTCCCTCATCCCTTCCCTCTTGGCCTTTGGGAGGTTTGTCCCTGAGGCTTTGAAGGACCCTGCTCTTGATTAGAAGCTTTTTCCACCAGTAAGGAAACCTCTGAAAACCAGTGTGGGGCTGGAAGGCTCTGAAGAGTCTATTTTTCCTTTTTTTTGGGGAGAGAGTCACACACATTTCTCTTGCAGCCCCCAGCCAAAGCCATAGTACTGCAGAAAAAAGCTTCTTGGTGACATGAGACAGGAGCAGAGGAAATGGATGCAGGGGAAGCTTAGGCTGGATGGTAGGAAACATTATTTTTTTTCCTCTGAAAGGGCTCTCAGACACTGGAATTGTCTGCTCAGGGCAGTGGTGGAGTCACTTTTTATTTTTATTTTATTTAAATACCCTGGTGGTATTTAAATAATGTGTGGACCTGGTCCTGAGGGCCAAGGTTTAGTGGTGAATTTTGTGTTGGTCAGAGCTTGGACTCCATCACCTTGGAGGTCTCTTCCAACCAAAGATATTCTGGGAAATAGACCTTTCTTTCTTTCTTTTTTTTTTTTTTTTTTTTTTTCCCTTTTTCTCCCTTCCCTAACCATTTCCTAGTGGAACCACAACCTAAATACTGGGCTATTCCCTGCTGGGCTTCCCAGAGCAATGAAAGGAGAGTTCAGGAGTACCTGAATCCCTTTGGAGTATCCCTCCCAGGTGAGGCACTGGAATTTCTGGAGCTTGGAGCAGCCCAGAAGCCCTGAGCTCTGCCATGCTTGGTGGCTGTGGAAATAAATGTTGCTTTTATATCCTTAAGAGCCACATGCAGCTTGGCTTAGGAAGTCCTGAGTTCTGTGGGCTTTTTGAATCACTAAATCTGTGAGAAGAGGTGGAGTTGCTTTGTTAGAGCCACTGCAGATGCAAGAATATTTGAGAGCATTTTTTTTTTTTTAATTAAGAAATCATTAGTTTGGGTTGAAACAGTTTTTCTGCTTAAGACAAGAAGCTTTAGGCAGTCCTGTGGTTTTTTGTTGTGTGGTTTTTCTTTCTTTTTTTTTTTTTTTTTTTGTTTTTTTAGGCTATTAAAAATGCCTCAACACTGTAGTAGATAATCTCTAAAGAAATTCTCCCTTCCTTACCCCAGGTTTCTGTGTTGTGATGAGCAGAGCTTACTGAGGTGCTGATCTTATGGAGAGTGGTGGAAAAATGGAACATGTTGTCCAGGGAGGTGGTTGAGGTCTCACTCACCCCTTAGAGGCATCTTAGAGATCTTTTCCAACCATGACAATTCTGTGATTCTGCTTTTTTTTTTTTTTTTTTTTTTTTTTTTGATATAGTTTGCTATCATTTTGCTACATCAAAATCAAGTCTTCATTGCTGCATCTTCAGCCCAGAGCTGCTTCCTGTGGAGATGGAGAGCAAATGATTCTCCTCTGGAGACAGGGTGAGCGAGCTGGGGTTGTTCAGCCTGGAGAAAAAAAAAAAAAGGCTCCATGGAGACCTAAGAGTGACCTTCCAGTGTCTGAAGGGTCCTACAGGAAGGCTGCAGAGGGACTGTTTGCAAGGGCCTGATTCTCTGATCTTGAAGGTCCCTTCCAACCCAAAGCACTCTAGGATCCTGTGACTGACACAAACATCTTCAAAAACTTCTGAATTTCCATCTGAATTCTGAGCATCTGCAGAGGGACTGTTTGCAAGGACCTGTAGGGATAGGGTGAGGGGCAATGGCTTTAAATTGGATTTAAATTGGGTGTCAGGAAAAAGTTCTTTACCATGAGGGTGGGGGAAAACTGGAAGGGGTTGCCCAGGGAGGTGGCTGAGGTCTCATCCCTGGAGATGTTCAAGGTGAGGCTTGAGGAGGCTCTGAGCACCCTGATCTGGGTGAGGGTGTCCCTGATACTGCAGGGGGGTTTTACTAAATGACCTTTAGAGGTCCCTTCCAACCCCAACTATTCCATGATTCTGTGAGCTTGAAGGTCCCTTCCAACCCAAACCACTCTAGGATTCTATGACTGACATGAACATCTTCAAAAACATCTGAATATTCCATGATCCAGGACACACTTAAGAGTGGGCATTTGGGTTGTTCTGAGTTTGTGTTTCTGAGCTGATTGAGTTTGTTGCTAACACCCTCACACTGTGCTGCTGCCTTGCTTGGCTTCAGGAGCTTGAGAAATTCTTTTCTAAGCAGTGATTTGGTGGTGGTAATTTGTGAGCTACTTCAAGCTGTTGCTAAGTCTCTTTTGTATCTCCAGTGGGACTGATGATCTTTCCCTGGAACTTAGGATCACATAATCAATAGAATCACAGAATTTTAGGGGTTGGAAGGGACCTCTGGAGCTCATCCAGCCCAACCCCCCTGTCCCAGCAGGATCCCCCAGGGCAGGACACACAGGAACACATCCAGGGGGGGTTGGAAAGGCTCCAGAGCAGGAGACTCCAGAACCTCTCTGGGCAGCCTGGGCCAGGGCTCCCTCAGCCTCACAGTGAAAAAGTTCTTTCTTATATTTAAGAAAAGTGAAAAAGTTCTTTCTTATGTTTATGTGGAACTTCCCATCTTCCAGCTCCAACCCATTCTTCCTTGTCCTGTTCCTGGGCACCCCTGAACAGAGATTGTCCCCTTCCTCTTGCCCCCCAGCCCTCAGATCTTGAGGGACATTCAGCAGATCCCCTCTCAGCCTTCTCTTCTCCAGCCTCAACAGCCCCAGGGCTCTCACTCTTCCTTCCCAGCAGAGATGCTCAAGTCCCTTCAGCACCCTCCCAGCTCTCCCTTGGCCTCTCTCCAGTAGATCCCAGTCTCTCCTCAACTGGGGAGCCCCAAACTGGAGCCAGGATTCCAGGGGTGGTTTCCCCAGGGGGAGCAGAACTTCCCTGGATCTCTTGAACACACTTTTCCTGATGCCCCCCAGGATCCCATTGGGATCCCATTCTCTTGGCCAGAAGGGCACAAATCCAATGGGATGCTGCATACCTTGACTCAGCTGACATAACCTCCTGCTGCCCCTTGCTTCCCAGGACAGGAAAATTAGTGATGGAGAGTGACTGTGCAGTAAGATTTATGACTTCAGAAAATTTGCTTTGCATAAAGGAATGTTTGACTTTCTTCTGCACAGTCCCAGTCTCTAATGCTGAAGTCTGTTGTGTGTTCTGAAATGACAACTATTCTGCTTTGAAAAATGTGAGTGTTTGCAAGAGCAACTATGAAACTTTCAGATGTATTCCGTTACTGCAGAACTGTAAAGCAAAATGGCAAAAATAACCAACACACCAAAACAACAAACCCCTGTTTTTTTTAGATTTTGCAATAGGATTAGACTTCAAAGAAGGGACAACCTCTTCTCACTTGTGCCTCTGATAGGAGAAGGGGCAATGGATTGAAGATAAAGCAGATCAGTCTCCTAGTGTCTAAGCCAGAGGGTGAAACAGAGCACCACCACATCCCAATTTATACCAAGTCCTGTAAAATTCCTTCTTTCAGTTGCTCCAGGAGTTTCAGCTCATAGTGAGGGGAAAACTTTGAAATTTTCTTCTTTAGTTCATAACTTTTTTTTTTTCCTCCTTTTTTTCTTTTCTGATTGCAGGAAATTTTAGCTAACTGAATGCCACCTGGGCAAATTTTAAATGTTACTTGGGTGCTTTTTTAGCTGACATATTTTTATTCCCTGGGAATCAAATACATCTTAATTTATTTGTAGAGGAAATGTTTGGTCTGTTGCTGCCTCAGTTTTGCAAAACCCCAGACCATAAACTGGGTAGCATATGACATGTTCTATTCTTGCAGGCAAGCAATACAGCATATCCTAAAAAGCTGTTAAAGATATTGTGCAATTTAATAACTTTTTATAAAGCAAAACTGTTGACCAATGAGTGTGAAATGAGGTTTTCATGTACTCTTGCCTCAGACTTTTCTCACATTAGTCATTTGTTTGCTGGTTGACTGTTTGTGAACCACTTAGAAGCTTTCATTTCTGAAATATTTGTTGTGTCCCATTGCTTTTTGGGTTTTTTTTTTCCTCATTTTTAGTTGTTACTAATGCCTTGCTCTGCTTGTAGACCTCTCCCAGAGCCTGAACCAAGACTGCTTGCCTTTTGTTTTGAAGGCACAAAGAAAACTAATTTTAAATTCACCCATCCCATCCTGCTGGTCTGCAAGATCTCTTGTCCAGCTGGGGAAAGAGTTTCAGCTTTTGAGAAACAAAAATGTTATTAAATATTTTTATCCCAAGTGAAAGCTGGTGCAACTTGTCTGGTGATGCTATTTCCTCAAGACTTTTCAAACCCTCCTGAAGAACCTCCCTGTGTGCAGGGCCTTTTTCTGTGCTAGAGGCTGCCTTGTGGCAAGAAATGTGGGAGCTGAGGCTGGCTGACCTCTTTTTTTAAATGTCAGAGGTGCCTTTCAGATGGCACTTGCCTTTTTTAACCCTTCCTTAGGGCCCTGCTTAGAATAACTCTTGTTTTAGAGAAGCAGGAGCTGTACCCTTCTACAATTGGAGTCATTTTTTTTACAGCTTTCAATTGCTTTCTGCTTTCTGCCTGGGATGTTGGCAAACCTCTCTGGGATGTGCTGTTCCCTGGGTTGGAAAATAGAGATATTTACTCACTCCTTTGCAAACTCCATCTCTGGGTGAATTGCTCCCTGGTGGTACATGTTGTAAAAGGACAGACATTGATATTTTTCTCTCTCTCTCTCTCTCTTTTTTTTTTTTTTTTTTTTTTTTTTTTTTCCCCTTTGTCAAACTGGAGCCTCCTTCTCTGCATTCCCCAGGTGACCCCAAAAATGTCCAGGATGGTGTGGCTGGGCTTTATAGATTGGTAGGGTTTAGAAAGGGACCTCTGGAGATCAAGTCCAACCCCATGACTATCTAATTCTAATTGTCATAGGTAATTAATATTAAAGTTTCATTTTTCCCCCCATTGTTTCTTAGCCTCAATACTAGTTGAAAGGGTTAGATACTAGTTAAAGGGTTAGGGTTAGAGTTGAGAGTGTGGAATAACTCTGAGGAGCAAATTGTGTGTGTCTGTGCCTTTGGAAGGTCATAACTTGGACAGTAATTCAAGTTTGGGAAAATAGTGAACAAACAGAGGGAGGTTTCAATTACCAGTGCCTCTTATCCACCCTTCCACATCACAGACTGTGCCTGGATTGGCTTTAAAACATTCCTTGGACTGTAGCCCCTTCCTACTTTAAGATAAACACTAAAATTAAGCCTTTAATACTAAATTAATCCAATTTTAAAGTTGTTTATAACCACTCCCTCAGCTGAATGAGGAATGAGAGTGCAAGTCTTTTTTAGACATGGAAATGACAAACATATTTTTTCATAAAAGCAACAACTGCTTAAAATGGAGTAGCTTTCAGATGAGAGGAATGACTTCCTACTGTTCCATTTAGCCAAACTTTTTCCTTGTCAGGTGCCCATTTCTTTTACTCATGGGTATTAGATGAGAAAAGTCCAGCTCCTCCAGTTCCAACCCCTGGATGGGCAGGGACACCTCCCCCAGCCCAGGTTGCTCCAAGCCCCATCCAACCTGGGCTGAGACACTGCCAGGGATGGGGCAGCCACAGCTTCCTTGGGAAACCTGGCACAGGGGCTCAGCGCCCTCAAATTCAAGAATTTATTTCTAAGGTCTCATCTGAATTTGCCCTATTTCAGGTTAAAGCCATTCCCCCTCATCCCATCCTTCCAGGCCCTTGTTCCAAGTCCCTCCCCAGCTTTCCTGGAGCCCCTTCAGGCACTGGAAGCTGCTCCAAGGGCTCCCCAGAACATTCTTCTCCTTCTCCTTCTCCTTCTCCTTCTCCTTCTCCTTCTCCTTCTCCTTCTCCTTCTCCTTCTCCTTCTCCTTCTCCTTCTCCTTCTCCTTCTCCTTCTCCTTCTCCTTCTCCTTCTCCTTCTCCTTCTCCTTCTCCTTCTCCTTCTCCTTCTCCTTCTCCTTCTCCTTCTCCTTCTCCTTCTCCTTCTCCTTCTCTTCTTCTCTCCTCTCCTCTCCTCCAGGCTGAACACCCCCAACTCTCTCAACCTGTTCCAGGCTCTCCCCACCCTCCAATTCCAGAATTTCTTCCCCATCTCCAACCTCAATCTCCCCTCTCCAAGTTTTAACCCATTTCCCTTCTCCTCTCCCTACCCCCCCGTGTCCAAAGCCCTCCCCCAGCTTTCTTGGAGCCCCTTCAGATATTGGAAGGTTGCTCTGAGCTCCCCTGGGAGCC
This sequence comes from Phaethornis superciliosus, assembly GCA_023637945.1. NCBI lineage: Eukaryota > Metazoa > Chordata > Aves > Apodiformes > Trochilidae > Phaethornis > Phaethornis superciliosus. Next base: position 195,851,251 of record JAJQWJ010000001.1, read on the forward strand.
TCCTCTTCTCCAGGCTGAACAACCCCAATCCCTCAGCCTGGCTTCCCAGGGAGGTGCTCAGCCCTCTGAGCATTTGAGTGGCTCCTCTGGACACCTTCCAGGAGCTCTGTGTCCTTCTGATGCTGGGCACTCCAGAACTGGACCCAGGACTCCAGGTGGGCTCTCAGCAGAGCAGAGCAGAGGGGGAGAATCCCCTCCATCCTATCTTTGTGTTCTCTTAAGACCAACAATGTTATGTTTCCCTGGCATTAAGACTGCTTTGGGGAACAATTTGTTTTTTCTTTGGAAAGGTGCTAGCACTTAAAGATGCATCCAATGACTTTTCCAGAAAATTCTTTGTTTGGAGGCTGCTATCATGTGCTGTGCCTAAAATGCATTTGTTCTCAACTTTTAAATCATTGGGGCAAAATGGTATTTAATTTTCTGGATTCTACTGACAAGATTTTTGAGACTCTCTTAAGTACAGTTACAATCTGAGGTTGGAGTGACATGAAAGTGGCTGTTACAATGAGGTATGTTCTGCTTATCCTCAGGAGCAGCACTATTTATTTCTTTTTTTCAAGCCACCCATACCCAATGTACATACTGAACTGTGTTAAAATAGCTGTGATTTTCTGACAGAAATACCTATTTTTATTTGAGAGTTTGTGATAAATGGGGGCTTTGTCCCTTTTGGAGCCACCTCACTCTCCATGAACATAGCTTGAAAAGACAGGCTTTATTTTTTGGTTTTAGAGTGTCAGCTTTATTTCACTCTGTCTTTTTACAGATCTTTCCTGAAGGGTGTGGAGGAAGGAAATATTGCTTTGAAGTTGGGATTTTTGTCTGTCTTCCAGCAGCACTGATTGAGAATTAACTTGTGCTGCCTGCCTTGGACAAACCTGTTCTGAAGTTTGGACTCCTCACCCACGGGCTCAAGGGAGCTGGGAAGTGTGTTCAGAGACATCGGGGTCTCAACAGCAGCAGGAACTCTTGAATCTTTTATCAAAAGGATGATAGAGGAAAGAGAATATGATAGAAATCAGAGAATCATAGAATGGGTTGGGTTGGAAGGGACCTTCCAGCTCCTCCAGTCCCAACCCCTGGATGGGCAGGGACACCTCCCCCAGCCCAGGTTGCTCCAAGCCCCATCCAACCTGGGCTGAGACACTGCCAGGGATGGGGCAGCCACAGCTTCCTTGGGAAACCAGGGGCTCAGCACCATCACCCCAAAGAATTTCTTCCTAATATCTCAATCTCCCCTCTTCCATTTTAAAAACCTTTCCCCTCATCCCATCCCTCCAGGCCCTTGTCCAAAGTCCCTCCCCAGTTTTCCTGGAGCCCCTTCAGGCACTGGAAGCTGCTCCAAGGGCTCCCCAGAACCTTCTCCTCTCTCCTCTCTCCTCTCTCCTCTCTCCTCTCTCCTCTCTCCTCTCTCCTCTCTCCTCTCTCCTCTCTCCTCTCTCCTCTCTCCTCTCTCCTCTCTCCTCTCTCCTCTCTCCTCTCTCCTCTCTTCTATTTTCCTCTCTCCTCTCTTCTATTTTCCTCTCCCTCTCCCTCTCCTCTCCTCTCCTCTCCTCTCCTCTCCTCTCCTCTCCTCTCCTCTCCTCTCCTCTTCTCTCCTCTCCTCTTTCTTTTCTCTTCCTCTTCTCTTTCTCTTCGTCTTCCTCTTTTCTTTCTCTTCTTCTTCTCTTTCTATTCTCTTTCTCTTCCTATTCTCTTCCTCTTTTCTTCCTCTTCCTGTTTTCTTCCTCTTCTCTTTTTCTCCTTGCTCCTCTTCTCCTCTTTCTCTCTCCCTTTCTCTCTCCTCTCCTCTCCTCTCCTCTCCTCTCCTCTCCTCTCCTCTCCTCTCCTCTCCTCTCCTCTCCTCTCCTCTCCTCTCCTCTCCTCTCCTCTCCTCTCCTCTCCTCTCCTCTCCTCTCTTCTCCTCTCCTCTCCTCTCCTCTCCTCTCCTCTCCTCTCCTCTCCTCTCCTCTCCTCTCCTCTCCTCTCCTCTCCTCTCCTCTCCTCTCCTCTCCTCTCCTCTCCTCTCCTCTCCTCTCCTCTCCTCTCCTCTCCTCTCCTCTCCTCTCCTCTCCTCTCCTCTCCTCTCCTCTCCTCTCTTCTCCTCTCCTCCTCTCTCCTCTCCTCTCCTCCAGGCTGAACACCCCCAACTCTCTCAACCTGTTCCAGGCTCTCCCCACCCTCCAATTCCAGAATTTCTTCCCCATCTCCAACCTCAATCTCCCCTCTCCAAGTTTTAACCCATTTCCCTTCTCCTCTCCCTACCCCCCGTGTCCAAAGCCCTCCCCCAGCTTTCTTGGAGCCCCTTCAGATATTGGAAGGTTTTCTTGCTCTTCCCCATGCAGAACAACCCCAACTCATGACAATCCCACTGGAGGCATTTTCTTGGACAGGGCAGATTTGTTGCGCTGCAGAGCTGGGATCTACTGAAAAGCAGCAAGCATGTGGTTCAGATCCTGCTTTCAAGGACTAAATGGTGGCCTTAATTTTCTTTTTTTTCAGAACCAAAAAACAAAAGAACAGATTGAGAGCTTGCTACAGAATGGAAAGCATAAAGAGCTACGGGACCGTTTGTGCTGTAGGCTGAGCTTTGGGACTGCCGGGCTGCGCTCTGCCATGGGAGCAGGTTTTTGCTACATCAATGATCTTACAGTGATCCAGTCAACACAGGTAAGGTGAAGAATTGTTTGGGAGAGGGCTGAGTGGTTTCACAGTAAACATTTGGGTTACACAGTGCACTGCAAGACGAGCTGAGGGTGAGGCATTAAACAGGAAAGTGGTAGCGTGAGATGTTCAGTGCTGGAAAAAAATGGAGGAGCTTGAGCAGGTTTAACTGGGCATCCTAGGAGGTGCTGTTTAATCCCTTCCACTGCAGTCTGGCCAGTAAAGTCTGTTACATTGCTCACAAATTGGAAATCATTAGTTATCATGAGAACTTGTAGTATTTGTTAAAAGCTCAAAAAAAAATTGTCAAGGAAACCTGAAAAGCAAACCCACCCCCAACCTTTTCTTTCAGTGTCAGCCCTAGTTGTGAATAGCTATACAAAACCAGCAGGTTTTACTAAGGAAATGAATAGAAAGTAAGATGAAGAAGGAACTGTAGACTGTGAAGTATATTTGTCTTAGTTTAATTTCTGAGGAATCCTTCCAGTAACACTGGTTGTGTTACCTACAGCTGGTTTGGATGGGTGTAGAAAATAATGTGGTGAAGTGCACTGTAACTCCTGGCATTTTGCAAAAGTAGAGATGCAAGAAAGTAATTTGGGATGTGAACTTCAACTCTCAGAGTGTGAATTTTATGTTGTATCAGTGAGTTCAATGATTCCTGCTTTATCTGTGGTTTAATATTTGTGTGTTGGGGTTGGAGATACCACAGAATTATTCGCCAAGAATAACTGTAAACAGATACTGATCTTTTTGAGGACTGCTTCTTCAAAGTTTGGGTTAGTGTTTTGGGGGTAGACTTCTTGGTTTGAATAGAGACAGGGAGATCTTGAAATTTAGATGCAGCTCTTGACTGTCAGGTCAAGTTTTGGCTAGGGAGAGTTTAATCCTGATTTCCTGCTTCTCTGCCAGAGATTAGGCTGGACTTGGTGGTGATGCTGGATCTACACTGAGAAGGTTTTGTGAAGTTGAGACTCCTCATTTCTGATTCATCTTTTCCTTGAGCCATGTTTTATGGTCCTTTTCCTAGCAGTTCTAGGTGATTATCAACCATTAATTAACCAAAGACCTGGAGTTCTTCAGTATCTTGTCCCCTCCTTGTTTTTTTCCTCTTGATTTTGGTCTTGCATGCTGGAGGAAGACTGGAAAATGATCAGAAACTTCTCTGTTTCCCTCTCTGCTTCTCTTTCAGGCAGTGTTATTGAGTTCTATGTGCTAATTGTCCAAATAAATCAACCTCTTGATAAGGCTTCATCTCTGCTTTCTTTTGAAGCCCTGTTTTGTTCAAGGATGATGGATTCATTCCCAAAGAGCTTGGTCCCTTTTTGTCTCATTCCTTTCCCCACCTTTTCCATAAACATCTTGGGAAGGAGGAGTTGATTTAGTTTTGGATCAAAAATGCTTCATGCTCCTTATCCATATTTCTGTCTCATAGTGGATTTGTTCTTAAATTTGCTTACTGTACAGTACCAGGGTTCTTCTCAGCTGATGTGTTCCTTTATCAATTTTCCCCCCAAAAGTGGATTAAATAACTACTCCTCACAACTAAACTTCATAAGCAATTAATTCAAAGTACATTTGATGTTGATCTGATATTATCCAGATGCTGAGCACGTGAAAGAGGGCTGAATTTGAACACTGATTTATCTAGGGTTGTGCTCCTGTGAAACTATCATTCCTGACTTTGGAAGTCAGTCTTGCACATACTTTATTATGGGAACTATTGATCAAAAAAGCACTTTATTTCTTCATCTGCAAAATACAGCTTTATGTCACCCCAGTGCAGGTATTGGGAGGCAAGGAAATGGAAGTGTTGAATTTTTTTGAAGATGAATAGCATGAGTCAGAAAATGGGTGCTTCATCCCTCTTTTCCTAATGAACACACAAAATACAAATGCATTTGGACATCTCTGTTCACACCCTTAGTCTTGCCTGTTGAAAATACAATGAACTGATAGATTTGTGACCATTGCTTTTGGAATATTCACATGGAAAATTTGGGTTAAAAGAAACCTCCTGAATCTTACTTACTTTTCTCAGTAGCTTTTTATAAATGGAGCTTCAGCCATATGACAAAAGAGTTGATAAAATCTCTCATCTAATACTTTGTACCTACAAACCAGCCCTCTCTTTGCTGAGGGATGCTCTGATACAAACCCCTCAGCAGACATGACTGAAATGATTGGTTTTCTGTTGGCTCAGGGTGAAGGGATGTGCTTAAAACTTGGAACAGCTGGGACTCTAAACCCAGCCTTAAATCTCACCATTTACCACTTCAGTTTTGCCCAGGGTCTGACCAAGTTTGCTTGTGGTTTCTGAGCTTTAAACTGGACACACCTTAGAATGTTGCTTCTTTTAGTTCTAGATCTGATCAGAGTTTGTTTAATTTATTTCTGAAGCTATTGTTTTAAATTAAGAGAGGAAAGAAATGAAATACATTAAAAAAAAACCCAAAACAAACAGTTTAAAAACTAATAGTTTGTTGCCACTCCTGGAATGAAGAACAACAAAGAACTGCTTTAAAGAATTCCACTTTTCTTTGAAGCAGGGTGCATGTTGTGATAATGCAGAGGAAGTTAAGAACAGTCACTTTTTTTTTTTGCAGTTTGAATTTGGAATTGCCCATGCTCCCAATGTTCCATGCTGCCTTTGTGTTCCCAGTCTCATGGAAGCAATGACTGAGTGATAGAATTTCTTGGCAGAAAGTAAAAACTTTCATTTTGCTCAAGCAGGGAAAGCTTTTGCAATTTCAGTTTCATGGCCATTACCACTTTCTCCCAGTAACAAACAGCTCTGTGTTCATTTGCTCCCTCTGGAGCTTCTATTTTTAGTTGTTTGTTGAAGCCACAGATCAAGTTAGAAAAAGCAGATTCTGTGGGAAGGAGATTAGAAGTGGTGTCTGGAGTAAATTGCAACAAATTTAATCTTATTGACTACTCTTGTTTCACAAGCCAATGACATGAACAGTTCTAAGGGACCTAATTAGGAAATGGACAACCCTGTTAGTCTCTGTTTGTCCTTTCACAGAATCACAAAATGTTTTAGGTTGGAAGAGGCCTCCAAGAGCATCCAGTCCAACCTTTGACTAGCACCATAAAAACTTAGATCATTAAAAAATTAAAACTTAAAAACATAAAACACTACTTCCCTGTGACAGGAATAAATGGCCATTCAGAAAAAAAAAAAAGAAAAAAAAAGAAAAAAAAAAGTAGACTTTAGTGTAATTAAAATATTGCCTACAATTAATATAAACCTTAAGTTGCATGCTTAAGCATATGCTGTGTTCTTCATTTGCATTATTGTAGCAACAGCATAAGAAGTCTGATGTAGAAAAGTACAGAATATCTAGAAGTTGCTTTTGCCTCTTCTGAAGCCAGGCTGAGGGATTGGGGTTGTTCAGCCTGGAGAAGAGGAGGCTCCCAGGGGAGCTCAGAGCAACCTTCCAATATCTGAAGGGGCTCCAAGAAAGCTGGGGGAGGGCTTTGGACACGGGGGGGTAGGGAGAGGAGAAGGGAAATGGGTTAAAACTTGGAGAGGGGAGATTGAGGTTGGAGATGGGGAAGAAATTCTGGAATTGGAGGGTGGGGAGAGCCTGGAACAGGTTGAGAGAGTTGGGGGTGTTGGGAGCGGAGCCCTTGGAGCATCTTCCAGTGCCTGAAAGGGATCCAGGAAAGCTGGGGAGGGACTTTGGACAAAGGGATGGAGGGATGGGATGAGAGGGAATGGTTTCATACTGAAAGAGAGGAGATGGAGTTGAGATCTTGGGAAGAAATTCTGGAATTTGAGGGTGCTGAGCCCCTGTGCCAGGTTTCCCAAGGAAGCTGTGGCTGCCCCATCCCTGGCAGTGTCTCAGCCCAGGTTGGATGGGGCTTGGAGCAACCTGGGCTGGGGGAGGTGTCCCTGCCCATCCAGGGGGTTGGAACTGGAGGAGCTGGAAGGTCCCTTCCAACCCAACCCAGTCTGGGATTCTCTGATTCTATTCCATGGTCATTTCATATCAATTTAAAACCATGACTCAAAAGATGTTCTATTCTATAAACACACCAGAGGGCTGTGCTGCCATCCTGGACAGGTTGGAGAGTTGGGCAGAGAGAAACTTTATGAAATTAAATAAGGGCAAGTGAGTAGGGAGGAATAACCCCCTGCACCTGTAAAGGTTGGGGCTGAACTGCTGGAAAACTGCTCTGTGGGAAGAGACCTGGGAGTCCTGGTGGACAACAGGATGACCATGAGCCAGGAATGTGTCCTGGTGGCCCAATGGCATCCTGGGGGGCATCAAGAAGAGCATGGCCAGCAGGTTGGGGGAGTTTCTCCTCTCCTTCTGCCCTGGGGAGGTCCCATCTGGAGGATTCTGCCCAGTTCTGGGCTCCTTGGTTGAAGAAGGACAGGGAAGTGCTGGAGAGGGGACAGCAAAAAGCTGCAGAGATGATGAGGGGAGTAGAACTGGGGAAGGGCTGAGAGATTTGGGGCTTTTTAGTCTGGGGAAGACTGAGAGGATTTCTTATTGATGCTGAGAAACAAGTTCAGGTGTCAGGAGGATGGGTGCAGTCTTTGGGCTGTCCAGTTGTAGGACAGGAGGTCATGGGCACAAACAATAAGTTTTATCTAAACGTGAGTTTTGTCTTGAAGACAATAAGTTCCATCTAAACAGGAGGTTTTTATTGAAGATAATAAGTTCCATCTTTACTTCGAGGGTGGCAGAGCACTGGCCCAGGCTGCCCAGAGGGGTTCTGGACTCTGTATTTTGAGTATTGATCTGTCTTTAAGAAGATGGTTTGAATACATAAAAGCACAAAATAGATTGAAAAGAAGTGTTTGCTGCTTGAGGGTGCTCAAATTTTTGGTTTATGCTGTTTGGTCTCTTACTCTTGTTCTGCTTTTATTTCCCATAGCTGTTTCTCTCCTTACTTTTTTTTTTAATACTCTGGGGGAAGAGAAATATGTTGCTTGTGTTAATATCATTATTGCCATTTTCTCTAAGCTCTATTTTGAGTATTGATATGTCAGATATAAAAGATCTTATTTGATTTTTGTGCTACACCAGAATTAATTCTCTCCTCCTTGTTTTTTCCTTCTTATTTTTTCTTTCCAGGGGATCTACAAGTATCTTGAGAGGTCTTTTTCAGACTTTAAGCAGAGAGGCTTTGTTGTTGGATATGACACACGAGGTCAGGAGATCAGCAACTGCAGCAGTAAGAAGTATGAGTATTGATTACATTTGCAAGCCTAGAAATTAAATTATGGCTTTAAATGCAGTCTGTTTTATCAGAGTATAACTGACATGAACTGAACACCCACTTTTCCCTCTTTTTGCCCATTTAAATATTAATAAAGAGAGGCAGGGACTAAAGCCTTTTTAGCACCAATTGCCAGCAGAAGTAGAATGTAAGGTTTCATCCAAGAATTTACAGTCTGATGCACACAAACATTAGGCAGATATTAAGAAGTTGATATGAGTGGAGAGAAATTTGAATATAAATTCAGAATGCCAACATCTAGCCTGGAATCTCTGAATGTTGGTGCTCTGTTGGTATTATTGTCCTTCTTTTGTACCACACATCTGATCTAATCTTGCTTGGTGGAGAAGAATTCTACTCTCAGCCTCCTGTAGCTCAGAATTTTTCTGTCCTTGCATAGTTTGTGCTCTCAGTGTGTTTCAGCACTGGGAATATCTCACCTGGAATGCTTAAAATGTGAATTGCCAGTGATGCCAAATTGTGTTTTTTGCAGAGAAAGGGGAGAGAGGATCTGTAAAAGAAATTCTTTTGGAATTCTGTAAGGAATCCTAAGGCCTTGTCACAGGGAGCAAAACTTAGGTAGCAATGGCATGCATTAAAAAAAAAACAAAACACACCAAAAAACCCAACTGCAACCCTGTGAATGATTATTTTAGTTAATTAATAGTTAATTATTGTAGTTAATGTAGTTATTGTTGTAACTAATGTAGTCATCTGAGTGTTTTAATTTTTTTGTCAATATCTGCTATTTCAGGGATGTAAAAATTCTTGGTTTAATAGACCACAGAATCCAGTGACTGTCTTGAATCTGCATTTCCCTGAGGTCCCCCTCTCCATACCTTCCTCTCTGACATTCAGTGTGTGGGGCACATTATCTGCCAGGCTTTGACATAAAGCTTTTAAATTCATCTGTTCCACTGTGTCTGCAAAACTGTTACCTGAATTCTGTTGGTTATGTACAGCTTAAAAATATGGAAGTGTAAGAAAACCATTCCTTTTTAGTCACACAAAGCTTGGATTTCAGACTTGATGGCAACTCAGTTGTTTCATGTATCAAAGGAGCAAATCAGTTCTCAGCTACACAATTCTTTGGTTCCACAGTAATGCTAAAATTAAATTCAACCTCCCCAAAAGAGTGGTTTTTTGCAGACCATCCAGTGGTATCCTGTAATGAAGCTGAGCTAAACCATTGTGCAAGCAAACTTTCAGTAGCCTCAACCCCAAGCTGAGCTCTCAAAGTCTTTTAAGTGGTTTCAGGTTAGATTTGAGCAGTGCTCTAATGAAATTCTGAGTAATTGAAGCTTAAACTGACAGTGTGCTAATCATGGGAGATAAGGAAGCAATTAGTAATGTTTGTCTGTAAAAACAAGGGAGCAAAGCAAACTTAAACTCTTTAATCACTCCCCTCTTTTGCCTCTGAGCAAAACTTCCCATCAATTTCTGGGCTGTGGGTACCTGGCTTGAACACTTTCATCTCAAAGTTACCTGAAAGAGAATGAGTTTCCCTGCTGCTTGAAAGGAAAAGTTAATCCTAAAGGCTGAAAAAACACAGGTGCTGTTACTATTTCTTACCTTGCTGGGGATAAGAGTGTTTGCAGAAGTATATTTTAGGAATAATTCTGCTTCATGGCTGTTGCCTGAAGCTTCTGAGCAAGGCTGGCAAAGCAGCTTTGCTGTCTGGGATACTGAATCCTTTCCCAGACTTGGAAAAGGTTTTCCAGACCTGCTGGTGGAGACATCTGGCACTTTAAACTTTCTGGGAGATTGGTTCTGTCCTTGAACGAAGGACGAGTGTCCTGCCAGCAGGTTCTGTATCTTTGTTTTTGATATCACTGGGGTATTTACATGGTTGACTAAAGTGCCTTCAAGCCACAAATAAAATCACTGCCTGGGATTCTGAGAAGCAGAGCACTTCAGCTCTGCAAGCTGTAAGGATCCTACTAAAGAAACAAAGAAAAAAAAAGGGATTTAAGAAAGAAGTGAAGCAAAGTTTATGCCATGGGGCTGTTGGATTGTCCTGGGTTGACTGCATATTTTCTTTTTCATGTTGGTAGGCTTGCCAAGCTCACTGCAGCTGTCCTGCTGGCTAAAGATGTCCCTGTCTACTTCTTTTCCACCTATGTCCCCACACCATTTGTGGTGAGTCACTTTTTCTGGTGTTGACCCATGCAGCTAAGGGACCGTTTGAAAGCCTGCTAAAAAAAAATGTCAACCACCCATTTTCTTCTCAAATTCCAGTATTTAAACACAAAAAATGGGGGTTGCTCAATACACCTGGCCCTTCAGGGAGGCTGGATCAAGAACATGGCTCTGAATTCTTCTGTGTGCAGGTAGCAGACAGAATCATGTTTCACCCTAGGTTGCTGTGCAAGGGCAGCAGTTATTGCAGTCCAGACTGAGCTTTGTTAGTTACAGCTGTTTATTTATTCTGTGTTTTTATTTATTTATCTATTTATTCACCTTTTATTATATTATTTACCTATTATTATATTATTTTCCTATTATCTATTAATATCTATTACCAATTGTTATTTATTATTTATTTATTATTTGTTACTGTTTATTTATTATTTACAATTTATTGTTTATTATTTATTATTTACTATTATATATTTATTTATTATATCTGAGTGTCATCAGAGATGATATTTTGTGTGTGTGTGGATATATACACATATATAGGAACTGTTTCTGCCTGTAAGACTTAGAGTGGAAGGAATGAGGGACTGCCTCTGCTCCCAGCATCTGAAGAAGCAGAACTTTCTGTTTTAGTCACAGAAACTTTTTCTTTCAGGCTTTTAAATCCCTGTTTTCTGTGCTGCCAGCTTTTCTAGTGCACTCTCTTGTGCAGTGGATCTCATTTCCAGGGGAGGACTGAAAGGGCTGATGCTTTCTAGCTGGAAATACCTGTAACTTGTTGTTCAAGAAGCCTTTTGGTGAATTCCCTCATTCTGTTTCAACTTGTTTGCTCTTTCTCAAATGCTGGTGTAATCTGAGTGTTGGCTTGCAGTTAACACTTGTGTTTATGTCATGGGGACAGAGAACAATATTCCAGGGCAACAGACTAGAACCAAGCTACTACTTGCTACAGGAATCAGAGTGATGAGCATTCAGCTGTACAATTTTCCAATAAACTGGTGAAACTTGAAGAGCCACCCTTAAAATACAATTTTATTTGTGCCAGCTGCAGAAATTGACATTTCTGGGTTTCCTTTTTAGCCCTATGCTGTTCAGCAGCTCAAAGCTGTGGCTGGTGTGATGATCACAGCATCCCACAACAGGAAGGAGGACAATGGGTACAAGGTAAGGCATGAACTTGAAGTTCACAGCATGTCACAACCAACTGCTTTCCAGTATTTCCCCCATGCCTGTGGGATTTGGCTTCTTTGGGAGCACACGTGTATGTACATCAGAAGGAAAATTGGTTTCCAGTAATTCATCTTTCTGTAACCTGAATTACAAATGCTTTCTCCTGTGATTAGAGCTTAAGACCACACACTGCCTGTGTGTGTGCCTTGAGCAAATGTGTTGTGACATTCCACTGAGTCCAATCAGCAGCTGTGGAAATGCTGAAGGAATTTATTATGTGCTGACTTCTTAAAAATGAGTTGAAAACTAAGCTTGAACTTAGGTGAATTAATCACCAGGGTAAGTAACCTCTGATGAAGGTGTTGGTGGTTTAATAGTTGATTATTAAAACTTTGTTGCTCCCTATAAGGTTGTTTTTTTTTCTGGGCAGTGGAAGGGAGGCAGGTGGCTTGGAACAGTATAACCATCTGTAACAGGAAATGCTGCTTACACAGTATTGTAACACAGTGTTTCCTTTCTAAACTCCCTAAGAATCTGAACAAAACTCTAAATTTTAACTAAACAGCATTCTAGATGCTCAGATACAGGTTAATCAGTGATGGCATTGTTAGGAAAGCCAGGCTTACTCTGCACAGAGAGAACTCCTGTGAAAAAAGTTGTAAAGTGTTTCTCCAGCCCTTGCTTCTCCTTAGCTGTAGCAATGAGGAAGAAAACAAACCATAAGGTTTTTTTCCAGGTGCTTCATTTATCAAGAAGCTATTTATTATGTCTGTTTTCAGATAGAAAGCATTTTACTGCTGCCCAGATACTGTGTGTCTCTTTCTTTCCTCTTCTTTCCTCTTCTTTCCTCTTCTTTCCTCTTCTTTCCTCTTCTTTCCTCTTCTTTCCTCTTCTTTCCTCTTCTTTCCTCTTTCCTCTTCTTTCCTCTTCTCTCCTTTCTCTCCTTTCTCTCCTTTCTCTCCTTTCTCTCCTTTCTCTCCTTTCTCTCCTTTCTCTTCTTTCTCTCCTTTCTCTCCTTTCTCTCCTTTCTCTCTTTTTTTCCCCCAGTCTTTCACAAGGTTTTGGACAGTTCTAACCCAACATGAAAAACTCATGGTTTTGAAGACCCTCAGTACCAGTGGGCTTCATAAAGAGGACAAGAAGAGAGAGAGAGATTGCTTTGAGCAGAATGTTTGCTCTGTGAATGCAACCATGCTGCTGGACACAAGCTGTGGGAAAATTGGCACCTAAATATTCTTAAACAAAGACTTTTATTATAGTTCAGGGTTTGATACTATTTCCAGCTGAAAGGTTACAGCTCTTCAGTTATGGAAAAACATGTACCTTGGCACACTGCTTATCTCTTTAGCTTTGATTTCAAAAACAAGTTGTGCTTCTTTTTCAAGAGGAATGCCAGACTACATGGAGGTAATGTTTTTCAGTTTGCACAACACTCTCAAATGTCAGTGCCCAGTTAGTTTCTCATATCCTGGTGATTTCAGTCATCATAGGTGAATATCAGCTTTTTTGGAAAATAGGTGGTGCTGCTGAGGAGCTATCATAACACAACTGAAAGCATAAGTTGTGATTCCAAGTGACTTGTGAGAATCAAGCCAGTCTTTTGCTTGCCTTTCCTGGGTGACTTCAAGAAGCAGGAAGCATCTGTAATCCTAGAGTTAAAAGACTTTGGAGTTGGTAATCTCTAAATAAACTGTGTCTTGTTTCCCTTAAACTTGTACCAGGTCTACTGGGAAAATGGAGCACAGATCACCTCTCCTCATGATAAGGAAATCATAAAATGTATAGAAGAGTGTGTTGAACCATGGAATGGCTCTTGGAATGAGAATTTAGTGGACACCAGTCCCCTTAGACAGGATCCTCTGAAGAAAATTTGTGACTGTTACATGGAGGATCTGAAAAAGATCTGTTATCACAGGTATAGTATGGAACAAAATGTGCCTAATTATGTTTTTAAGTAAGTTCTGGGTTACATGTGAAAAATGGAGTGCTGACAGATAGACTTCAATCATAAAGCATGGGATGCTGCCATACCTAAATATTTTTGATTTAGGTATGGGGCATGGGCTGTCTTCCCAGATTTTAATAGTTTCAGCCCTGGCTGTAGTAATATTTCTTTGTCACAAAGCAGTGATGCCCCCTAGGATTCCATTGGCCCTCTTGCCCACCAGGACACATTGCTGACCCCTGGAGAATTTCCTCCTCTCCACTGGGACTCCAAAGTCCTTTTCCATGGAGCTGCTTCCCAGTAGAATGTCCCTGGATCTGCACTGCTGGTTGGGGTTATTCCTCCCCAGGTGAAGAACTCTGCACTTGTCCTTATTGAACTTCATGAGGTTGGGCAGGACTTTTGCCCAGCTCCAGATCTCCCTGGGTAGCAGCACAGCCTTCTGGTGTATCAGCCACCCACTTCTGATGTGTCAGAAGAAGCCTTAAACTCATCATTTCCAGTGAAAATCCAAATGAGCACTTTTCACTCATTCCTTCCTTGAAATTATTGCAGAAATCAGCAGAGGAGTACAAAGTGTAATTGCATTTTCTCCTGCTTTTTGCTTTCACACATGCAAGAAGTCTCCTTAAATAACTCAAATCTTACTGAAATTATTTTTTTGTTTCTTCTCAGGGAGCTGAACATGCAAACAAATTTGAAGTTTGTCCATACCTCCTTTCATGGAGTGGGACATGACTATGTGCAGTTGGCTTTCCAAGCTTTTGGCTTTCAACCCCCCATTCCAGTACCAGAACAAAAAGATCCAGATCCAGACTTCTCTACTGTCAAATGCCCAAACCCTGAAGAAGGAGAATGTGTGCTGGTATTTTGGTTTCTACTTCAGATTGTTGTGTTTTAATGGATTTGTCTTTGTTTCATTATGATACTATGATGAAAAAACAGGAGGAACAGGGAGCACCTGGCTTTCAGCTGTGTTAATGCAGCAAGCAAAGTGCATGAGGTTTTCTTTAACTGCATATTATATATAATTATAAAGTAAGACTGAGTTAATTGGATTTTGTGATTATTTTTCCCCTCACCAGGAGTTGTCACTGAGGCTTGCAGAGAAAGAAAATGCTAAAGTAGTAGTGGCCACTGATCCAGATGCAGATAGACTAGCAGTGGCAGAACAGCAGGAGAAGTAAGTGACAGTACCTTTTATTTTCTCTCTTTGTGCAAAAAAGGGGGTGAAAATCCCAGAATGTTTGACAGGCACACACTTCCAACCTGCTCTTTCCTGTTGTGACTTAGCTAGTGGGGTATTTTTCTTGCTAGCTTCATCTTTTGGCATAGTTCCACCTGACATAATGTATTTAAACATGAATCAGCTAATAACTAAAAAAAAAAATTAAATACCAATTTTTCAATAAGCAGCTAAATAAAACTGGAGTGGTCACCAAATACAGTGAAATCTCATTATTGCTGTTTTTTCATTTCTGTTAGACAAACAAATTCTCCCTGGGGACAGTTAGCTGTTATGGGCTCTTTTTATTTATTTCCTCACCCCCTCTGGCTTCTCCATATTGAATGGAATTTATTTTTCTTCCACTAACAGGCCAAAATTCTGGTAATTGTGTAAGTAACTATTTAAAATGTGTGGTTGCACAGGTTTTACCTGACTGTATGGTCTGTTCTGTTTCTGCTTGGTCAATCAAAAGCCCTGAGCTGTTTTAAAGCTGACAGTAAGGATACTTCATTGCTATCTTTGCTTGCAGAAATTCACTGGGCTTGTAAATCATTGGGATGTGATAAATGTGGAGTCCTCTTAGTCCAGTGGCTTTGTTTAGAGCAGCTTCTCTGTAGTGTGCTCAGATTCCCCTTGTTCCAATGACTGCAGAAAACATCTCCCCCTGAGTGGATGCTCCTGGGAATCCTGAAAAAGCTCTTTTATTCCCTATCCTGTCTGCAGTGGCTGCTGGAAAGTGTTCACTGGCAACGAGCTTGCAGCTTTGTTTGGCTGGTGGATGTTTTCTTGTTGGAAGGAAAACTGTCCTGAAGATGCTGATGTGAAGAATGTTTACATGTTGGCCACCACAGTCTCCTCCAAAATCTTGAGGGCAATTGCACTCAAAGAGGGATTTCACTTTGAAGTAAGTGGTGGGAGTTTTTTGGTGATGGCTTCTTGGCAGAGTAAAATCTGATTGCCACGTTCTCCATTGAGCCTCCCAGTTCATGACTTTACAAAATTAAGAATAAGAATCTTTTAGTCTTTGGGGAATTTTTATGGATTCCAGCTTGCAGAGAGTGCTGTTTTACCCAGGCACTCCTGATTTTAGCACCTGCAGTGTCTCTCCACCTGAGAATTCTCTAACAGTGAACACAGACTGAGATCCATTTATTGCAAAGCTCCAAGGAGGTTGTAACAGGTAGCACAAATTAAATCCTACAAATTGAAACCTACATTCCCCATAACAGAAATGCTTTTGCCTGGGTTGTTTTTTGCTGGAGAGAAATCCTGATTGAGGGACTGCAGGTGTGTTCCACGTGGTGCATTTGCTCCAAAAAAAATGTGAGCTTTTTGATGGCTTTGTAGCAAACACTGAGAGGTTGCACAATGTTCCTTCAGGTCCCCAGATCACTAGTAGGTTTTAAATTTGGTTTTAGTTCAAATTGGGTCAGGCAGAGGAACTTCTGAATGTGGTTTCATTAGGAATTTTGCTGAAAAAAAAGGGGGGGAGTGTGTGTCCCAGACTGATGGTTGTTTTTATACTTCCTGTATTCAGATGAAATACTGGCTTTGATTTCTGAGACTGTGGGATGTTACCCATAAGAGATGCAAGTGCTCTAAGACTTAGCACAAAGATCCAGGTTGTCTTTTTTATTATTAAAAATATTTTTAAAAATCCACATGCAATGAGAAAAGGCATTTTGCCAGACAGTGAGGAATTAAAAACCAAAATTGCAAGCAACTCTGAAAAGTATTTTGACTGACTGTCCAGATGCTGAATGTCACTGTGAATGTCATTATCTCACTAAATAATGTTAATTTTTATCTTATTTCTGTCTGGAAAGAGACATAATGGGCTGGAAAAAAAATTAAAACCAAAACAAAGCTATGCATTTACAGAAGCCCTTGGTCTCCTCTGAAAGCTTCCCCTCTTCACACCTTCCCTCTCTCCCAGAAAGTTTATTCCTAACCTTTTGGCTGCTTTTGCATGATATGAAAAGCAGAGGCAGTGCTGTTCCCTCTCATCACCCAAAACTGCTGTTTATATTTCTGTAACTTTTCCTTTTGACTAACTTGGTCCTGTTGTCTCTTTTTTTCTGAAATCCCAAGTTTGGGGCGCACATGCTTCCCATTTCAAGGAAGCATCCTGGAGGTGAAGGGACTAGTGAAGGGAATTTTCTTCTTTGACTTGAAACTAAATTGAAAATGCACTTGTTTCTGTTTCAGGAAACACTCCCTGGTTTTAAATGGATTGGAAGTAGAGTGAAAGATCTGCTAGATAATGGGAAAGAAGTTCTCTTTGCATTTGAAGAGTCTATTGGTATGTATGTTAATACCACTTTAAAATGTTGAGAACTGTGGGGAAAATGTGACTTACAAGGAGTGGTCTCAGTTACAAACCAAAAATACTTTATACTTTTCTTGTAGCTACTAGCAGTTGTATTTTTCTCTCATCAAATCAACTTGAAAGCTATCATAATAAATGATAAATGAAGCTCTGATTCTGGCATTGTACTTGTTCAGTTGCCTGACACAAACCTGTTCTGATACAGGTTGAAACTCCTGAGATGGCAAAGCCAAACTATTCCTGCTGAGAATCTTTTCTTAATCAGCTTAATACCTTAAGGAACCTCTTTTTGAGGACTCTCTCGTGGCTCTGTGGAACTGGAAGGTGGCTTGCTTTTTTCACTCCATCCATCACAGGACTACAGCAGCTCCTCCAGGAGCTCTACACCTCATACTTCAGAAGAATTCATGAGGAATCCAGGCACATGCAGGAATTAAATAGCTTATGGAAGCATGTGAATACTTTTGCTGACCTTGCCTTGAGTGTTCTGTTTGTAATCTTGCTCACACTCTAGAGCACTGGGTAGGGAATGTTTCAGCTATAAAGAATAAATTAATACCTATAAAGGGTATTACATCTTTGGGCACAGCCCATCTTTTGAGTCATGGGTTTAAATTGTTCTGAATTGATCATGGAATAGAATCATAGACTCATGGAATGGTTTGGGTTGGAAGAGACCATCCAGTTCCAGAGGTGGGACATCTCCCACCTTATATATAAAGGATATATACATTAAAATATATAAAGGATATACTTAGGATAAATGGCAGCTTTCTGGGACAGCAGCTTGCCATGTAATATGGCATTTGATACACAGAAGAAGAGGGTGTCTGTCCATGCCAGCTCCATTCATTAAATAATTAATAACAATAAGGAATGAAGATCTTGCTCCTGCATCCCTTCAGAAAGTCTTGGCAGTGCTGTGGAGTTTTGGTTTATGGGTTACCAAGTCTGTATCTCTGTGGATTCCTTTGGTTCAAATCACTGGCCAGGTTTTGCACTATCAATGTGCTTGCATAAAACAGCCAAATTTTCACTTTTTAAAAAAAAGATTATGCCAATCTGGAATTAATTATACCACCTGTCTTTCCAGCTTCATAACCCCTAAATTAATCAGATTTTTCAAGAAAAGATGTATACATTTGCAGCAACAAAAGCAGCTTACACATATCAGCCAATTTTCTTTTACAAGAAAAAGGTTAAAACTTCCATCAAATAAATCAATGTAATAGTATATCAGGTTATTTTTTCCATAATCAATTTTTCTTTATTTTTATTTTTAGGCTTCATGTGTGGCACATCAGTGTTGGATAAAGATGGTGTAAGTGCAGCTGTGGTCATAGCTGAAATGGCAACCTACCTGGAGGGCCAAAACCTAACACTAGCACAGAAACTCATTGAGATATATGAAATGTAAGTTGTATTTTTCATTAATGTGTCTCATTTAACAATTTTGGAGCTGTGAATAATCTTAGTAAATATTTTTAATGTGTCCCTCAGACATTTTCTCATTCTAAGTTGGCTTTTCTGATGCTGTGATGCACTGCAGACTTCAGGATTATGGAAACCACTGGAATGCCACATCTCCCAGGAGACTGAAGGGGCCTTTTCTATCATGTTTCTGCAATAAATTGTGAAAGAGTAGAATTTTGCAAGCTTTTCTCTATTTTGTTCACACTATGTGACTTCTTTTCTATTCTGTATCTCAGCTGAGGTCTGTGTGCCTCTTTTTAAGCACAATTTTTCACTGAAACACAGCCTGGGGATTGTCAGGAGATGGTTTTTGCTGCTCTTGCAGAGTTTGTAATAGACCAGAGGTTATTGAGCACAAACCATTCCTTTAGCTAGTGACACAAGTCATGTTGATACCAGAATTAAGTCATGCACTGTGATAATCCTGTCCATCAGCAAATGTTCCTGTGCTTTAATGGATGCTTTAATCCTCCATGCTGTTCCTCTTCTTCCTGGCCCTGCAAAAAACCAAACTGTGGTCCTTAGGAGCTTGGGAGGTGGAAGCACACATGATGCTCAACCTTGATCTCTTTCTGGCTCTGTCATATGCAAACTGTAGCAGGAGAAGAGAAGAATAAATTTCCCAGTCACACTTTTTTTCTTTTTTTTTTTTTTTTAAGCTGTAGAGTCTCTGTAGAATGAGAAAGGTTTGGAATCTAGTGATGAAAAACTGAAATTTCAACCTGCAAACATGATTGTTTCACCTTGTGTGTGCTTACATGAGGTCTGCTGGGGGATAATGCTTTCATCTGTGATTTTATCAGTCACCTTCTCAGGGGCTGTTGACATAATCTGTTGTTGTGGCTGCTCACGTGGCTGTAGCAGATGATTTTTGATGGTGTAGGAGTTAAATTGCAGATTGATTTCCTGAGGCCTAGCAAGGCTGCATTTAGCCAAATGGTTGTTTTTCAGTTTGTTGGAACTTAAATCTTGACTTGGATTAAAAAAAAAAAAAAAACACCTTAAGATGAGCTGAGTAATGCAGTGAAATCTGCTTGAATCCAAACATTTCCCTAAAAATGTTTCCACAGCTGTGAGAACTGTGATTTTTTTTTTCTTTTTTTTTTTTTTTTTCTGTTACTGCTTTTCCAAACAGGGGCTTTCTTCAGACACCAAATGTGCAGAAAGCTTCAGGATCTTGTAACTGAAAATGTTCATCTGCTTTGTAGGTATGGATACCACATATCAAAGACTTCCTATTTCTTGTGCTATGATCCTCCTACTATCAAAAGGATATTTGAGAGGCTTCGGAACTTTGATACCCCTCAGTCTTATCCAAGATTTTGTGGTATTTACAATATCTTACATGTAAGAGATATCACCACTGGCTATGACAGCAGCCAGCCCAATCAGAAGTCGGTGAGTTCTCAAGTCTTTTTGCAGGAGAGATTTTCTCTTTGAAGAGAGAAAGTTAAACACACCAAGAACTCTGCAGGAGGATTTATTTTGTCAACTCAAATGGCTGTATAATTGCAGGCCTCAATGCTTAACATTTACTTGGAGGAAAACTCCTTTGATGTGAGGTGGCTTGGCTATTGCCTTGACTATTTTAATATAAGAATGAATGAACTTTTATTAGTTGAAGTGAGCTTGGTGCTTCTCCAGGTTTGAAGGTGTTTGGTGGGCTTCCAGGTGTTGGCATTCCAAGTGGAGTAAGAGGCAGTCCTGTTACCCTGAAATGGAATCACAGAATCATTATGGTGAAAAGAACCTTCAAGATTGAGTCTAACCATCAGTCCTACACCACCTCAACCACTAAATCATCTCCCAAAGCACCACATCTACTCCTTTTTAAATACCTCTAGGGATGCTGACTCCACCACCTCCCTGGGCAACCTGTTCCAGAGCTTGAAGTGAAAAAAATTTTCCTATTATCTTTGGTGCATCTTGAACCCATTACCTCTTGTCCTATCACAAGTCATTGGGGAGAAATACTGAGTCTGGTTTAGTTGGTAGGTCTGTCAGGATGAAATAACTTGTTCTGATCTGTTGCACTGGTTGCTGAATGTGTACTCCAGGGGACTGCAGCATCTTTATTTAGCTTCTTATGTTCTCAATCTTCTGCTTAAAAATAAGAACAATTGAAAGAAACTTCCCACAGGTGCCTTAGTGGCAGTGTTCTGTAATAAAATTTTCTTTCTCCAGGTGCTGCCAGTGAGTAAAAGCAGTCAGATGATCACTTTCACTTTCCAAAATGGTTGTGTTGCCACCCTTCGGACAAGTGGAACGGAACCAAAGATCAAATACTACGCAGAGATGTGTGCAGTGCCTGAGCAGAGGTCAGTAGCAGGGCTGGAAGGTC
Organism: Phaethornis superciliosus; assembly: GCA_023637945.1. Classification (NCBI taxonomy): domain Eukaryota; kingdom Metazoa; phylum Chordata; class Aves; order Apodiformes; family Trochilidae; genus Phaethornis; species Phaethornis superciliosus. The sequence continues at coordinate 195,871,760 of JAJQWJ010000001.1, forward strand.
AGCCAAAGGATTTATAGAATTTTTCAGGATGGAAAAGACCTTCAAGATCATTGAGTCCAACCTCATCCTAACCCTATCACCCTATTTGGGATCACCCACCACTAAACCCTGTCCCTAAGCACCACATCCAGGTGATTTTTAAACAGATTCAGGGATGGAGACTCAACCACTTCCCTGGGGAGTCTGTTCCAGTGCTTAACAAAGAAACAAAGAAGAATAACTTCTCTTAACAGAGAAACAAAGAGAATACTTAAAAGCATCATTTGGGCTTCTCTTGTTTTTCAGAGAGAGTCAGAAAACTACACTGACCTTTGATTTTAGTAATAACTGTGGGTTTTGACAGTTATTATCCAGAACATGGAACTGAAAAGCTTCCAAGCCTCCCTGGTTCAAGACATAACCCTTTCTGTAAAGAAGTTTCTCCTGGTATCCAACCTAAATCTCCCCTGATGCAGCTTGAGGGCATTTCCCCCCTGTCCTGTCATCTGTCACCAGTGAGAAGAGACCAACCCCACTCTCACTACAACCTCCTTTCAGGTATTTGTAAAGAGGGATAAGGTCTCCCCTCAGCCTCCTTTTCCCCAGACTAAACAGCCCCTCAGTTACTCCTCATAGGAGATGTTTTCCAAACCCTTCCCCAGCTTTGTTGCCCTTCTTTGGACTTGCTCCAACACCCCAATCTCCTTTTTTGTAGGGAGGTGGCCAAAACTGAACACAGCACTTGAGGGGGGACCTCATCAGTGCCAAGGACAGGGGCAGGATTATTTCCCTAGTCCTGCTGGTCACACAATTCCTGATCCAAGCCAGAATTCCATTGGCTTCCTTGGCCAATCTTTTCTGCCAAGTAGCATTCAATTCCCTGCCTGATGGGAGACTCCTCTGCTGCCTCTTTGGAGCCCTGAACCTCAGCTGAGTGTTCCAGGCTGTTAAAAATTACCCAAAGTGATGCACATTCCCTGTCTTCAGTGGATAAAGCAAATAACTGAATTTTCAGCATCTGTTCCTGTGGGAGACTTCTTTTATTAATCCAAATCCTTGTTCATTTAGCACTAAAAAGTGACAAAAGCTTTGCTGCTGCTGGCGAGTGTGCTTCAACCTGGGTCAATTCCTGTTGTATTTGGGAATCTGCTGTGTTGCTCTGAGCTACAGGGTGGTAAAAAGAGGTCTTTTCCCCTTCTAACTCCTACCTGGATTCAGCTTCTTTGAGTATAAAAAGGAGAAAAAAATAATACCATTGAAATCAGGAGTGTGGATGAGAAGCCTAGGCTCTCAATCTAGAGAGAAACAGGCTTTTGAACTGGAATCCTAACCTGAATTGTGTGAATCCAAGCTTTTAGACTCATCCCTACATCCCTGTGGAGCAGAGGACTGAATATAGCATAAAGGGGTCTGTGATTCCATATTTATTTCTGCTGGTGAATTCAGGGTGTGCACATTCTTACTGCTCAATCTTTCAGTCAGACCTAAGGAGTCAGTGGATGGTGGGTGGGAGGTTGGTTTTGTCTGCAAAATGTGCACCTGAAATGTGGACTTTGTCACCTTTCAGCAAAGTTTATCTTTTGTATTTAAATATGATGTATAGAATGCCTATTTCCTCCACGTTTGTTTATTTCCAAAGTATTCACATTTGTAGTTGGTCTGTGAAATTCTATATGTGTTTACATAATTCCAAGCAAGCTTTTTTCTGATGCAAAATGTTATAAAAAAGAATGGGTTTCAATTTGTTTTGTTTTCCTCAGTTAGGAAAGCAAGAGCAGAACTACTGTTCTTGTTTGCTTTCAGATCTCATGGCTGTGGGAGCCAGTACTGGGTTCAAGCCCCCACTGATCATTTTGTTGCTGCTTCCAGCTTGAAGTAGAATTGTTATGTAGCAGAGCTATGGAGAGAGAGATCCATTTCTGACAGCTTTCCTAGGCAGCTGCTGAAGTATTCTTAAAAAAAAAAATAATAATTGGTTTCTGGCTACATAAAGTGTCCTCACACAGGCACAGCCCATCTTTTGAGTCATGCGTTTAAATTGTTCTGAATTGATCATGGAATCCCAGACTGGTTTGGGTTGGAAGGGACCTTCAGGATCATTTAATTCCAACCCCCTGGATGGGCAGGGACCCCTCCCCCAGCCCAGGTTGCTCCAAGCCCCATCCAACCTGGGCTGAGACACTGCCAGGGATGGGGCAGCCACAGCTTCCTTGGGCAACCTGGGCCAGGGGCTCAGCACCCTCACCCCAAAGAATTTCTTCCTAAGATTTCATCTAAATTTCAGCTGGAAACCCTTCCCCCTCATCCCATCCCTCCAGGCCCTTGTCCAAAGTCCCTCCCCAGCTTTCCTGGAGCCCCTTCAGGCACTGGAAGATGCTCCAAGGGCTTCCCAGAACCTTCTCTTCTCCAGGCTGAACACCTCCAACTCTCTCAACCTGTTCCAGGCTCCCCCCACCCTCAAATTAAAGATTTTTTTCCACATGTCCATCCTTAATCTCCCCTCTGAGTTTTAAATAAATAATAAGAGCAGGACAGAGAGATGGTAGGGGTTCTACACCTCAGTTTTCTGAATGGTGGCTCTTACCAGAAGCTTGGGGTTTTTTTGGTCAGAGGGCTCTCTGAATTTCTGGTAGATGAAAACTTTTCTTTGTTTGGTGGGTTTGAAAATTTTCATTTCAGTAAAAATGTGCTTCCATCAATCTGGGAGCTGACAAAGTAGAATTTGGTGTAGGTGCTGAAGAAAAGCTAAGGTGCAGTCAAGGCACAGAGCTCCATCAAGAAAGAAGAAATAAATGTTAGAAATACTGCCCTTAACCTGATACAGGAGGAAGGCCAGGTGGGGAGAAGTAGTGGGGAGAGAAACAAAGAGAATACTTAAAAGCATCATTTGGGCTTCTCTTGTTTTTCAGAGGGAGTCAGAAAACTACACTGACCTTTGATTTTAGTAATAACTGTGCTTTTTGACAATTATTATCCAGAACATGGAATTGAAAAGCTTTCAAGCCTCCCTGGTTCAAGCCATAAAATGCAGGAACCTCCAAAGACATTCCTCTCCATAAAAGCTTTGCCAACATTTCTCAGAGCTGATGTTTATTGATTATTCTTAAAAGCTGAACATCAGGAAAATCAGTTTTATTGCAGCATTTTTTTAGTGTTTTCTGTAAAAGGAAGGGGTGACCCAAAGGGCCATGGCACACTGACAGCTCCACAAATGGGCAAATGTAAATTAGCTTGGTTTGCCTCTTCTCCCTTAAAACCAGGCTGAGTTTTTCTCTCTCTCCAGTGGTATTGTGCATTTGGGAAGGAGTGTTGCAACACATTAGGGGATGTTTGTCTTTTTATTCAAGTGAATGCCTGAGCATTGAAATGGGGAAAGGATCAGGATGTTACAGTGTCCTCCTGCCAGCTGGGACACTTTTCCTGTTTACTCAATTCCCTTAAATTGCACCTAAGTCAACACACAACCAGATACCCCAGAGGGGCAGCTGGATGCTATGGAGAGAAGCTACTAGCAGTAATATACTAGCAGTATATTACTGTTAGTAAAATACTAACACTAATAAGCTACTAACAGTAGTTTATTCTTACTTTTTAATCCATTTACAGTCTGTGTCTGACTTTCCAGTTGGCTCTTGTGTTCTCTCTGCTAGCCCTCTAGTGGTGATTAGGTTTTTTTCTTTAATTAAATTATTTTAAATTGATATTCAAGTTGCCCTTACTGAAAAGTAGCTTTTTAAGGCAAGCAGCTTGGAGTCTCTACATGTCAATGCTGGCAAGAAACACAACAGAGCTAATCCATCACCATCAGATCTTGCTTTTTATTATTTTATTTTATTTTTTAAACAGGTGCTTGGTGTCTTATCAAACCTCTGACCCAGTATTTTTCTCTTTCTAGTGACAGAGCCATGCTGGAAGAAGAACTTCAGAAGCTGATTGAAGCTTTGATTGAGAATTTTCTTGAGCCTGATAAGAATGGACTGATCTGGCGTTCTGCTTAGGTCTCCTCAAAGTGATGTGAAGAGAAATGTCCCAGGGGACAAAGGAACCAAGAACAGAACTCAGTTTCATTTCTGAGTGTGTGGGTATGCATGGTAAACAGCTACATTTTTATTCTAGAAAGAAGAAGCATTTATTTGTCAGGTTTATTTACCAAAGCCCGGGCTAAAAACTGGGATAAGAAGAAGGAAGTAAGAGAAAAGGATGGAATTTATCATAACAATTTCCTGGCTTTTTGACCAAAAGATCCAGCAAGGCAGATGAACTGCCACAGTGGTTTTAAGACAGCTGATCTCAGCCACTAGGTTTTCTCTTAAACTCATTTCAGGTGCCCAATACCTTCTGTGTGAAAAAATTTGAAAATTGGGTAGGTGGAGTATTTTGAAGGAAGCAAGTGATCCAAACTGACAAAAAAAAACCCCAAAACCCCTTTGCTTCTTCATAGCTGTTGTGTGTGAGTGCAGGTATCATTGTTACAGGTCTTAATTTCCCAAAATGTTGAAGTAGAGTTTAATGCTTAGCATTTCTTCTTTAGGCAAGTTGTGCAATAGGATAATTTTCAGCTGCTTGAGTATCCTTCTGTTGTTTAAAGGTGCTCTTGGTGCATTGTATCTTTCCTGTGTGGATCTTAAATTTCCCTGACAGTGAAACACTGGTGGCAACATGTGCAGTTCCACTTGCAGGCTAGGTTTTTAATTACATGGTGCTTTTCCAAGGCTTCCAAAGGAGTAGAAACATGTTCATTCCTTGAAATTGCCCATTCTAACTACCACAGGTTTTGTAAGCAATTTTTGTCTCACTTCTCTGAAGGATTTTTTTTTTTTTTTAAATAAAAGCTTCAGAAATTCAGTAACTTCTGTGAAAATTCCAGGTAGTGACTTTTGGTTTGGATGGCTTAAATTCCTACTGTCTGTTTTAATAAATAATAATAATAATTCCTCCACTGTTTTAATAAACAGTGACTGGAGGTGAGACACTGACAACCTTGATTTATTTTTTTTTTCTAAAATCTTTTTTGTGTGTGTCACATCTTGTAAATTGATTTGCAAGAGTAGCAGTTTGCAAATCCTATTATTCTTTATGCTTAGGGCAAATCTTAAACTACTTCCCAATATCTGTTTCCCACCCTTACTTAGGCAGAAAGTGATACAGTTAATCACTTTTTGTGAAAAAAACAGACCACTACAGAAATTCTTATGTAAATATCTGGGATTTCAGAAAATAAAAACCATGTTTTGGCCCAGAAAATAATCACCCTGCTTATTGGTGAACTGAGAATAATTCTTGTTCATGTAAGCTACTCAATATAAGCCTTCAGAATAGTGTTCTGGCCATCTCCCAGCTATCACTTTACAGTGATTACATAAAAAAAGAGATGAAACTGAGCACTTTTTGTATTAAAAATTCCATGGGAAGAACCCAAGAAGCCCTGAAGTGAAAACTGTTGTCATGCCACTATTGTTAAATCTCTCAGTTTGTCCTTCATCTAGTTATACCCTTAGAGCTTGATGCCATAGGCTTGCTCAGAGTGTGGTTTTGTGTGTGTTGCATCTTAGGTGGCTTTAAAGAGCACCAAGGTTTCTGTGTCTGGTGTTTTTTGGGGGGGTTATTGGGTCTTTCATGCTGACAGAAGCTTTGCACTATAACCATGGAAAAGTATTTTGCTGTCTGTGAATGTACATGTACTGCAGAAGGGTCTGTGTTGCACAGGTATTTATTTATTTTTTTTTTATTGTTATTATTTTCAGAGAAAGTATTTCCCAATTGCTTTGCAACTGAGTGAAATGAACCTAATGCCAAAAACCTTTTTTTTTTAAAAAAAAAAAACTGTACATTTGACTGATACGGTGGGGAAAATGGGTTGAAAGCATTAGAATATCCTCATGTTATTGTACAGGGCTGCAAGGTATGGAGGCATTTCTGACTGCTGCTTTGTTTTCAGTTTTCCCCCAACAAGTGCAGGTCTGCATCCTGACTGCAAGGAATTGGAAGATTTGTTCCCCTGAAACCTTAAGTGGTTTGGATTTTGGGTTTAAATAGCCTGCTAGGAGCTCAGAGGAAAACAAGTGACTTGGAAGAGAATTTTGAACAAAGGTAAACACTGTAAAAAGCACAGGGTGTGTGTGATGAGGCCAGCTGGGTGGTTATTGTAGCAGCTCCTCTGAGGAATCACATCCTGGGAGTTATGTTTGTGCAGGAACCTGCAACTTCCCAGAATTCTGCTTTTGATCAGCAGGCAAGTGTTACAAATGCAGGGTGGAGGAAAAACATGATTATGTTTTCAAGGCAGCATTCTTAGAAGTCAGTAACTGTTCATAGGCTAAATGTCTTTAAAAAAAAAATAAAAATACAGGGAATTAAGGACCTGGGATTCTTTTTGTCAATAGATTTAAGCAGTAAGTTATAGATGCAGCTGCTATAGATGTAGCAGATTTTGGAATGACAGCAACAGGCACGTTGTGTTGAATGTATTTTAAGGAACTCTTGCTGTTTTGAAACTGCTGCTACTATTGTTTTCCTACTGTATTTGAACTGTTTGATATATTTATACTGTTCCATTTGTGGAACTCTTTATTTCCTCTTGTTTCCCTTACTTCTGTTACTGTGAAGAACTGTAATTCTCTTATTTCATTGCCCTGTAACTTTGTTAGGCATTGTGTTAGAGTTTGTTGGGCTTGTGCAGTTGTCAGCTGTTTGTTTGGTTTTTTTTTACTACTTTTCAGATCAGAACAAAGGTTTTTCAAACTTAGGAAGCAGATAACAGATGCTGCAGATGTTCACTAAGCTCTTCCAGTTCAAAGACACCATTTCAGAGGTTGGTCTGTGGCAAGGCACTGGCTTAAATGGTAATCAGCCAGCCAGTGGTTTGGTTTTAGAGTGATGAAATCAGGAGGGCTGTTTTTTGGGGTTTTTTTTTTTGTCTTTTTGATACGACAGCCTTCATCTCTGTCTCAGCTGTTTGGTGTGGACCTAGGACAGGACCTTTCTAAGTCCAGGAGACTCCCCAGGTGAGGTTGGATGTCTAAGATAAAGAGCTTGTAGCTGATTTTATTTTTTTTTTTAATTCCAGTTGAGAAACAGAGTCCAATTTGTGGTTTAAAACACTTCAAGTGCTCTTCATGGCTTTGCTCCTGCACCTCTAAAGGATCCTTCCTGCCATGCTTGAGTGAATCTCAAACTCTTGCATGGAAAAAGGAGGAGGGAGAGTCTTGAACATGGGAATGTGTTTGACTGGAAGGTCCAAGCACAGCTCTGTCCTGAAGCAGCCTCCTCCCTGCTCTGTGTTTGCTCTTGGTGGGATGTCCTGGCAGTGAGCTGGTTCTGCTCTGCCACCTTTCCCTTTGCATTCCCAGCAGGATCCAACCTGAAGGATCCTGGGCTGCAGGAAACTGGGATCTTGCCCTAGTAGGTCTCCTAATTTCCTTCCTTTTAAAAACCCAGCTCTTGAGGGAAAACTGCTTGTTTATGTTGTCCACAGACTACATAAAGAGTTAAAATTCCTTGTGTTTCTCTTTCAGACATAGAGGTGACTTTAAAACATGCAGCTCTTGACCTCTCTTGAGCTGTTGCTGTACCTTTATTTGGAGAGGACACCTGCATGTTGAAATTTATGGCATTATTTCCCTGATTTTGCAGCACTCAGGTAGCACTTTGTGTTTCCTCTTTGGCTCCTGAAGCATTAGGGATTTCAGCTCCTTTCTTCTTCATAAGGAATGTGTGTCTGAAACTATTGAGGGAGAAGCCACCAGGTGGAGTGGTGGCTTCTGTCATTTGGAGCAGGGTGGAACTTGTGATCTGCTTTAGAAAGCACTTCCAGAAGCTTTAGAAAGCACTTGGATGTTCTCTTCAATTTAAAAACTGTTATTCTCATCCCTTCATTTAGTCTTCCCCCCCTCCCTTTTTTTTTTTTCCTTTTTTTCCCCTATTTTCTCCCCAGCTAAGAGCTGGGGCTTTTGACATGGTGACTCCTGGATGATCAGAGTCCATCCTGATACCAAATTCCTGCTGCACAACACATTTTCCATCCTCCTCTGCCCTTTTGCGTTCTCAAGAGTTGCTTTATATGAGGTGAAGTATCTGAAGTTGCATCATTTCCCTTGTCTGGAATCCTGGGGAGTTCTGGATCTGTACTCTTGTTTACCTGGTGTCTGCTCTTCTGTAAAACTTGGGCATATTACAGATGCAGAGTGAGAATTTGCACTTTTCTGAAGTATTTCTGTGTTTATTGCTATGTGGATGTAGCTGAATGAAGTGTTATGAGTAATAAAATATTCTCTTCGTAGCAGCAATCCTTCATGTTTCTTCCATCTTCTTCAGTCAAACACTTAAAAAAAAAAAAAAAATAAAAGAGCTGGTGGATAACTTTTCGTGCTTTGGGGTAGGAGGAAAACTGAGCCTTTCCCACTTGGGATCCCTGAAGCCCCAAAAGGGTTTCCTGATGAAGCTGCTCAGCTGCTGATGTTGCTCAGTGAGCTCTGTGTTCAGCTGTGAGACTTTTTCCAAGGGGTTGCTTTGGTGCTGAAGGGGTCCCAGGGCAGAGCATCACTAATTGTCACCTGAAGTCACCACTGATGCCACCAGGGAGGAGACAGAAAGAGAACCAAGGTCTCAGGACAACGTGAGGCTGTGCAAGCCACAGTAAGTGATGAAAGGACAACTGCTGAGGGCTGACATGTATATAAAAAAAATTACTTTTCCTTCTAACCAGGCATCAGGAATCAGGGGGGAAAAAGTGTCTCATGTCCACAGCTCCCTCATCAAGGGATGCTCCTCAGCCATGCTTTCAGCTGGTGGGACAAAGAGGTTGTCTTCATTTTTGTGAATGTGGGAGAGAAAATGGAGGAATAACACAGAGAGTGTGCTCGAGGAAAGGTGCAAGTTCAGCACAGTCCAGAGCAGCTTTCCAGGGAAGTTTGGGGCCATAGGACAAGTGGACAGGAGCCAGGATGGCTGGAGTTTTAGGGGTGAAGTTCATTGAATTACTGAATAGTTTGGGTTGGGAAGGACCTTAAAGATTATCTTGTCCCAACCCCCCTGGATGGGCAGGAACACCTCCCACAGCCCAGGTTGCTCCAAGCCCCAAGGGGTAGGAACCTGGGATCAATTTTCCTCTCTATTTGTATAGATTTAGTAATTTTTCCTATTTATCATTCCTGTTTCATTGAAGCTGTGTAGCTTAGTTTCCAACCCATCAGTCTCTCTCCCTTATTCTCTCTCCTTTCTTTATCTTGGAGGGGAGGAGGATTAATAGAGAGCAATCTGTTAATTGGTTTAATTGTCAGGTAGTGTTAAACCCTGACACCTTGCTAAAGAGTTCCTTGCCTCACCTCAGGACTCTTCTCCTCCTGCCAGCTCCCCAGAACTTGCTCTGAATTATCCCTGGGTGCTTTCCAAGGAGATCTCAACCCCATCTGGGGCTGAGCCTCTGCTGGTTCCAACTGCTCTGCAATTGCAGGACCTGGCACTGGATGTCACCACCACCCCGTGCAGAGGGACAAAGCCACTCTGGATGTGCAGGACACAACCCAGGGGCTCTGCTGTCCTTACCCCTGCTAAAAAGGGACATTTCTTCCAGGACCAGCAGGAGATGACTTCCCCCAGGACACCTCGAAGCTGTTTGGGGGACCAGAGAACACCATGGAGGAACCTTAGGGTCTGAGCACCAGGACCTAGAGACATCAAGCTTTGCTTTAAGGTCAATTACATAAAAAAGTTAATTTCCTAACTAAATTAATTACCATTTTGCCCAGCCCACGTGGCCTGTCCCTTGGGCTTAGCTCTCTTGAGGTTTGCAACCTATTTCTGGAGCCTTGTGTCTTCTGGTTTTATTTGCTGGTTGGATCCATCTCCCCATGGAAAGGCATCGTGGGTGCCCTGGGTGCTGGTGGGGGTGCTGTGGACCAATATTTGTGTATTTCCTGGGGGGCTGAGGGTGGCTTCTTCCCCTCAGATGAGGAGGGAAGAGGTTTCTGTGTGCATGGGGCACACCAGAAGACCTGAAGTCCCTTCAGAGGGCTTGGGGTTGGAGCAGGGACAAGTTTCCAAAACTCAGCTCCTGACTTCCAAGGGAGACCCTCAAATATGCTGCTCCCTGAAAGGGAAACTGAGGCACGGAACAAGAGAGAAAGCACCCAAAAGGGTTTCAGAGCTCAGATGTCCATGCAGAGCAGCATCTCCATGGATTTCAGAGCTCAGATATCCATGCAGAGCAGCATCTCCATGGATTTTAGGGCTCAGATGCCCATTTTGCCCATGCAGAGCAGCATCTCCATGATCTCAGAGCTCAGGTGCCCATGCAGAGCAGCATCTCCATAGATTTTAGGGTTCAGATGCCCATGCAGAGCAGCATCTCCATGGATTTCAGAGCTCAGAGAGCCCTGGGCTTCAGGGCTGATATGACTCTAAAATTATTTCTCAGTAGCTTTTGATAAGATAAAACTTCAGCCAAGAGCCTCCCCTGCCTGCAGCAAACACCCAAGGGATGATCCCAACCCCATGACTTGGGTGAGGAGATCCCCAAACCACTCCTGGTCCCCTGCTTGGTGACACGGGGACATCCAGCAGACACGTGGAGCCCTTCCACCCCCCCCAGCTTCTCCCACCTCTCCCCAACGTGCCAAAAACTTGTTGGAAAACAGCTGGGAAAGGAGTTTATTTTGAACACTAATCCAGATTGGGGCAGATTAGTGGAAACCCATCCTTCCCCAGCTGCCTGGTGATGCTGTGCCAGCTCTCTGGGGACTGCCCAGAGCCAGGCATGGGTGAAAACACCCCCAGGAGGTGGCCCCAGCTTGGGGACCCCGTTTGACAGGGGGGAAATGAGGCTGTGGGGCTGCTCTGGGGTTGGGGGGGAGATGCTGAGGTTCAGAACCCCTTCAAGGGGTGGTAGATCTGTTCCCTCAAGACCATCCCGGGTGCTCAGCCTTGGCTTGTCCTCTCCCTGACCATCCCCTCCTGCCATGTCCTGCCATGGGGATGGGTCTGGAGAACTTCTTGTGACCCCTGTGAAGGGTCTGGAGAATTTGTGACCCCATTGAAGGGTCTGGAAAACTTCTTGTGACCCTACTGAGGGGTCTAGGAAGCTTCTTGTGACCCTGGGGAAGGGTCTGGAGAACTTCTTGTGACCCTGAGGAAGGGGCTGGAGAACTTGTGACCCCACTGAAGGGTCTGGAAAACTTCTTGTGACCCCACTGAGGGGTCTAGGAAACTTCTTGTGACCCTGGGGAAGGGGCTGGAAAACTTCTTGTGACCCTGGGGAAAGGTCTAGACAACTTCTTGTGACCCTGGGGAAGGGTCTGGAGAACTTCTTGTGACCCTGGGGAAAGGTCTGGAGAAGTTGTGACCCCATTGAAGGGTCTGGAAAACTTCTTGTGACCCTGCTGAGGGGTCTAGGAAACTTCTTGTGATCCTGGGGAAGGGTCTGGAGGGTTTTCTGAGGAAGGGCTGAGGGACCTGGGGGTGAGAAAAGGATGAGGGGAGAACTTCTGGATCTCTACAATTCCCTCAAAGGAGGTTGGAGCCAGGGGGAGGTTGGTTCTTCTTCCAAGGAACAAGTGATAGAACAAGAGGAAACGGCCTCAGGCTGCACCAGGGGAGGTTTAGGTTGGATATTGGGAACTATTTCTTCCTGAAAAGGGTTCTGATTCCCTGTCCCAGGATGCCCAGGGCAGTGGTGGAGTCCCCATCATCCCTGGAGGGATTTCCAAGCCCTGGAACCTTCTTGAATCCTGATTCCTTTGAGATCACCTCTGCCAAACAGAGGGGTGATTGTCCCAGCATGGAGGTCCCCAAAGCCACTGGGAGTTTGAAGTGAACCCCACTGAGGTTTGACATCTATTTCTGTGGGGTTTTTCTCCCAAACCCTCCTCTGCTCTCAGCAACTTGGCCCCACTTTGTGCCTCAGTTTCCCCAGGGTGGGAGCATAACTGCTTTTTCTTAAAGGCATAAATGAAAATGAATAAATGTATAATTGAATAATGAATAAATTTCTCCCTCCAGAGACAGTTTTCATGTTAATCCCTGCTGCTAGAGGAGAAGGACGAGGATGAAGGAGCTTCAGGTAAAACTTTAGAGGGGTGAAACCACTCGGGAGAGAATTCATTGTTATTCATTTTGGGTATTTTTGGAAGGGAGAGGCAGCCAGTGGCTGATTTTGTTCTTTCCTGCCCAAGCTGTGTGGTCAGTGGAGACAATGAATGCTCCAGCCCAGTTATTTCCACTTCACAAATCCAGCAGCAAACACCACCCTGGGATTTTGGGCTTCTTCTCTGCTAAATGAGACCAGGCTCAGCTTCTCTCCTACACCTCTGGAACCACTTCCACCAGACCTGAGCAAAAATGCTGCTTCCAACACACTTGGGGACACCCTGATCCAGCACCACGAGCACTTGGAACCCCCCAGGATGTCTGCAGGGAGGGGATGGATGCAGCTGCACCCACACCCATCTCCTGGGCTACACCTGACTGCTTGCATCTTGGCCAGATTAACCAAAAAAACCCCAACTGAGCTCTTTGGAAAATAAGGAAAAGATTTGAAAGATTCCATTGAGTTGGTGGCTTCTCAATATCTCATACCCAGGGCATATAAATAGACATTTTGGGGTTTTCTCCTGCTTTTTGGTGATGGGCCACAGCAGAGGGCTCTGAGCATCCTTTTCTTGATCTGTATCACAGGTGTTTTTTCTCTCTTGTGTTTCACTTGGTTTCAGGAGCCACCAGGGCTTGGGCAGCAGCTCCCTGCTGAAGGTTGAGGGCCCTGGGACCTTCATGGACCCGGGGTTGAGCTCTTGGTGGGAAGGGACTGCACAGAACCATGACAGGAGATGGGTTCACCTAAACAGGAGGCCAAAAAAACCCCACATTTTAAGTCTCAGTGAAAAATTTTAGTTTTATTAATCCACGGGGTCCTTAATCCTGCTGCTTTGTCCCCAGAGGGGGGGAGTGTGGTGTCCAGAATAATATTCATGTTATCAAGTGACAAAAATTCCACCCCTAGAACTGGTTGTCCACCCAACCACCCCCATCCACTCCCTGGGCTGATGGGGCTTTGCCTCCCTGGAGGTTGTCAACCTCTGAACCCCAAGGTCCTGGTGCACCCAGGGAGGATGGGGAATGTGGTGTCTGAACCTCTCGGTGCCAAAAGGAAGAGTTTTCACATCCCTGGAGACCAAAGAGCCACCACATCCTTTCCTTTGGCCTCAGGGAAAATTGGAGCAACCAACTGGTGGCCATGCTAGCCACCTCTTTTGGCAAAGGGCTTTGGGGCCAAGAGGTGTTTGGATACTTTGCTGTCTGCCTGCTGACTGTTTCCACCCCATTATCCATCACCAGGCACCAGGAGCTGTGTTCCCTGCTCCCAACAACCACCCAGAGCTTCCAGGTGCTTCTCCTCCTCTTCCCAGGACTTCCCAACACCATCTCCCCCCGAGCTGATGCTGCTCTGCTGGGTGACCCCTGATGCTCAGCAGTGTTTGGTCCTGACCTGGTGTGTAAAACTGCTGGCATTGTCCTGACAGATGTGGCTTCCAGATGTGCAGCTCCAGCCTCTTGCCCTTTCTCTTCCTCTGGAGCTGTTTTGACAGGGAAATGGAGAGAGGAAGTGGGGAAGTGGATGAGGGTGAGATTTCTCCCCTCTCTCCCCTTTATATTTTCCTGGTAACTCCTTGTAGGGGGTGTCAAGGTGGGGATGGAGCCCCTGAGCTCCAAGAATGGGGAGGAAACCTCAGGAAAAAGGTCCCCAAAATGCAACAGCTTTCTGCTGAAGCAACTCAGCTCCAATGAGATGAGCTCTGAGGGTCTCTGGGGCTTCCCTGTGAACCAGGATAGAGCCAAGATCCAGCTCAGGTGGGGAACAAGCTCTCTGCTCAGCAGGACCAGCCCCCAAAACCTCATTTTGACACCCAGTGCTGTATCCCTACCTGAGTACAGCCACACAGCTCTGCACCAATTCCCCTTTCTCAGCTTGCCCACCTTGATACTGGGCTTGCAAAGGGCAAAAACGCAACAGGGAAAAAAACCAAGGGAGTAAAATGTGACCTTGCACGAGGTCACATCCTTCCCAGGGCTTTGGGGCACACCTGGGGTGGATATAATTGTGCTTTTTCCCCAGCAGAGCTTTCCACCTGGCAGCTGAGTAAACACTCGGGATGGATCAGGGACCATAAATCCAACAAAACTCCTATTTACAAACCCAACCCACCAGCTACCTGCTGTTCCCCACCTCCAGGATCCCAAAGCACCCACTGAACCCCAGCACTGACCCCAGGGAGGATGCAGCCCCCATCCTCACCCCTCCCCAGCTCAGCCTCCCAGGACAGAGAAAGGCAAACACAGATTTATCAAAATGCAACATATAATTTTCAGCCTGGCCCCCCCCAATTCATTCATTTTAAGATGTCACATTGCAAAAGCTCCAGCTTCGTTTGGGGATCTGCTGCCAGTCACAGCTCAGAGCTGCTGATGCTCCAAAGGGTCTCACAAATTAGGTACCAAACCACCCAGGAGATAAAAATTGCTTTAGAAACCTTTTCACTGGGTATTTTTCCCAGGTCCCTGCCCTGCTCCAAGCCTGACAGAGCCTGAGCTCCTTGCACAAGTTGTGCAAAACCTCTCTGCACCCCTGGCCACCAGAGCAGCTCAGAGAAAGAAGTTTGGAAGCATCAGAAAAAACAGAGAAGACCCCACAACCACCTTCCTCCTGCAAAACCATGGCAGTAACGTGACCTCAGCCGAGGGGAAATGGGGAAATTATTGCAAGAAGCTTTCTAGGAAATAGGCAATAGAGAGGCTGCAGCTTTGGATATATTTGCTCTAGGATATAATCACAGGCACGGTTCTGAAGCAAACTAAGTTGAGAGCTTTTGTTTTCAGTTACCAAGTGCTGAGACAGCCTCGTCTAGGATAGATTTTAAAGTCAGAAATAAAAGGGCTGCCCCTAAGTGACCCCAGGGAACATGCAAGCATCAGCTTTGTGCCTGGAAAGAGCTGGGAATGGCATTGGAGAACAGAAACCAAATGGATAAAGGGAGAAAAATGCTAAATGCAAAAAGCACATTGCTTCTCGGGGGGGGGTTGGGTTTGGGTATTTTTTTTTTTCTTTTTTTTTTGAGGGGGGGGGGTAGCAGGTGGATGCTTTTCCTCTGTGGTTAGAGAAAAAAAAACCAAAAACAAAATAAATAAAAATAAATAAATAAATAAAAAAAAAAAAAAAGAAAAAAGAAAAAAAAAGAAAAAAGGAAAAAGAATTTAAGTGAAGTTTTGCATCTGTCAAATAGAAATCTAATAGGAAAGAGAGCTGCACATGATCAAAGTCAAATCCAGGCTCCAGGAGAACAGTTTCAGGCAGTGCCCGGGAGGTGCCAAGCAAACACTGGAGTGCTGAGCCCCGCAGGCACCACCGCACCCCCCAGGCACCACCGCACCCCCCAGGCACCACCGCACCCCCCAGGTACCACCGCATCCCGCAGGCACCACCGCATCCCGCAGGCACCACCGCACCCCGCAGGCACCACCGCATCTCCCGGGGCACCACCGCACCCCCCAGGCACCACCGCACCCCCCAGGCACCACCGCACCCCGCAGGCACCACCGCATCTCCCGGGGCACCACCGCATCCCCCAGGCACCACCGCACCCCCCAGGTACCACCGCATCCCGCACCTCACCGGAGGAACCCGGCGCTGGGGAGGAAAAGGGGAAGGAAGGAGCTGGGAATCTTCCCGGGATCACCGGGGCTGGGAGTGCCCACAGCCCACGGGACCCATCTGGATCAGTGCGTGTCCCGGTCCGGATGAGTGTCCCGGTTCGGATGGGTGTCCCGGTCCGGATGAATGTCCCGGTCCGGATGAGTGTGTATCCCGGTTCGGATGGGTGTCCCGGTTCGGATGGATGTCTCGATCCGGATGGGTGGGTGTCCCGATCCGGATGAATGTCCCGGTTCGGATGGGTGTGTGTCCCGATTTGGATGGGTGTCCCGATCCGGATGAATGTCCCGGTCCGGATGGGTGTCCCGGTTCGGATGAATGTCCCGGTCCGGATGAGTGTGTATCCCGGTCCGGATGAATGTCCCGATCCGGATGGGTGTCCCGGTCCGGATGAGTGTGTATCCCGGTCCGGATGAGTCCCGCGGGTGCTGGGCTGGGTTCAGCAGCTCCAGCTCCATTCCCGCTCCTTTCCCCGCTGGAGTCCGCGCTGCGGGACGGAGCGGGACACAAAGCGGGGGGTGCGGAGCATTCCGGGGGGGCTGCGCACCCCCCAGCACCCACCCCAGCACCCACCCCCCAGCACCCACCCCCCAGCACCCACCCCCCAGCCCAGCACCCCCCCCCAGCCATGAATTTTCGGCGCTGCCAGGGGAAGGAGATGGGACGGGGGGAGGTGGATGAGGCCTGGAGGGGCGGCACGGGGAGGGGGTGGGGGGCAGGTTGGGGGGGGGGGTTCGGGTGGGAGGTGCCCTCAGAGGCCGGGGGTGCAGCGGGGGTCTGCATCCTGCTCGTAGCGGTAGTGATATCCTTCCATCTGATCCCGGCAAGCTTCCCGCAGGTTGTGGAGCCAGCGCTTGATGCCGCGGCGGTTCAGGTAAAGCACCATGAGGAAGACGATGGCGATGAGGGCCAAAACGATGCCGAAGAAGACGTAAGAGGCTGTTTCCAGCCTGCCGGGCTCCCCACCCTCGGCTGAGGTGCAGAGCAGCCCCTCGGGTCTCAGCCGGAGCAGCGCAGTCCCGCGGAGGGGGGGGGGGTCCCGCACAGCGCAAGTTGCGGGAGTCGGGGACGCGGGAGGCGGCGGAACGCAACCAAGCGAGGAAAGGGCGCAAGGAGCAATCGCAACGGAAAGGATTGGTTCCCAAAGTCAGCCGCAAACCTTTCAAACCCGGAGCTTCCAAACTCCGCAGCTCGGCGGCTTCCAGCCCCTCCAGGGAATTGTTCCGCAGATCCAACTCCTCCAACCCGGGGGGCAACAAAGTGCTCGGCAGGACCCGCAAAGCGTTGCCCGCCAGCTCCAAACGCCGCAAAGTGAGGTTGCCCAATGCCAAGGCCAACTGGTCCTCCAAGGGGGCTGCCAGCAGCGCTTGGTTCAGCTGCAGAGTCCGCAGGCGCGGAGCCTCGGCGAAAGCGGCGGAGGAGACGGAGAGGAGGGGGTTGTGGCTCAGGTCGAGGGTCTGCAAGGAGGGCAAACCCTGGAGAGCCATGTCCTCGATGATCTGGATGTTGTCGTGGCGCAGCCGGAGCAGGCGGAGGTCCGGGAGAGGGGGGGAAGCGAAAGCGGCTCTGGGGAGGGTGCTGAGGTTGCTGCCGGTGATGCTGAGGTTGTGCACGCTGAGGGGCAGCTCCTTCGGGGGCTCTTCCAACCTCTCGTACCTACACTGCACCAACTCCGGGGTGGCCACGCAGTAACAAGGGGACGGACAACCCCCGGGGGCGGCGGCGGGGGGCAAGGCCAGAGGCAACAAAGCGAATCCCAGCCAGGGCAACCAACCCCCGCGGCTGGTTGCCCGCGTTTGCCTGCGGGCCATGCTCGCTGCCCGGGCATCCAGGGCTAGGGGGTGGGGGGGTGGGAGGGGAAGGGGTGAAGGTGATGGAGGGGTGTCGGGGGGGATGGAGCTGCCTCCTTGCAGCCCCCCCACCCCCCTCCCCCGAGGGCTCCGCTCCCGCACCAGGAGGCTCCGCTTCCCAAATGGGGCTGGGGATGAAGGGGAGGTAAGGAGAAGGAGGAGGAGGAGGGGGAGGAGGAAGAGGGGCGGGTTGGGGCTGCCTGGAGCTGCCGGCTGGGCGGAGGAGCGCTGCGGGCTGCGGGGGGGGGGGGGATGGTGTGATGGGAGGGGGGGTTGCGGGGCAGGGGATGCGTGTGTCACGATTGAGGACGATTTGACACGGCTTGGGAAGGTTTGACACCGTTTCTGACACGGTTTGGGTTCGGGAGGAAGGGGAGGAGGGGGGGAACTGGGGAGGTTCCCTTTGAATCCGGAGAGGGGTTGGGGGGGGGGATGTCCCGGTACCCAGCAAGTCTGGGGAGGAGTTGGGGTTCTATCTCAATCCTTTTCCAGCCCAGGGAAGGGAGAGGGATGTTCCAGTCCCCATCCAGCCCGAGGAGGGGTTGGGGGATGTCCCGGTGCCCATCAAGCCCGAGAAAGATGGGGAGGTGGGGGGGGGGTTTCCCCCTCCCTTTCCAAGCCAGAAAGGGATTAGGGGATGTCCCGACCCCCTGTCAAGCCTGAAGAGGCTTTGAGAGGTGTCCCTGTTCCCTCCCTGCTGGGGTTGGAGGCTATCCAGGTCTCTTTTCAGCAGGGGAGGATTTAGGGGTGGGTGGGGGGACAGTCCCCGTTCAACACGGAGATGAATTGGGAATATCCCGGTCCCTTTCTATCCTTGGGGGCTGGGGAAGGGGGAGGTGGGATCTGTACCTGGCCCCTTCCAACCCTGCGAGGGGTTTAGGGATGCTGAGGTCCTCATCCGGCCCAAGAGAGATTCAGGGTTGTCCCTGTCACCCCTCTAGCCCTGGGAAGGATTTGGGGATTGTCCCGATCCCTTTCATACCCAGGGGAGAGTTTTGTGTCTGTTCTGAGCCCTTTCAGACCCGGGAGGATTTGAAGGTAATTCCTCTCCTTTCCCAGCCCAGGGGGGGAGTTGGGGGCTGATGTGTTTCCCACCCCCATGTTGTCACCCTCCCTCTTCAGCCCAGGAAAGATGTTTCAGCCCCCTTCCATTTTGGGGAGCATTTGGGTCTATCTCAGCCCCCTTCCATTTTGGGGAGGATTTGAAGGTTTTCTCAGGCCCTCTCCAGCCCAGGCAGGATTTAAGGGTTCTCTTGGTTCTCTTTCAGCCCAGGGAGGATTTGGGGGTTCTCCTCATCCCTTTCCAGCCCTGATCTCCATTTCCCATCCCACTCTTCAAGCTGGACACCCCACAGCATCCCTGCATGGTGCATCCTGGAGAGAGGCATGGGCAGGGGTTGTCCCCTCTGCTTCCAAAAAATTTGCTTTTTGGGACTCAATCCCAACATCCCCCATGGATGCCTTTCCCCTCCCCAGTTTTATGGGGAGCTGGGGGGGGATTTAACTGCTGGGATGGGGCATGATCCCAGGACAGGCATCAGGCAGGAGATGGTGGTCCTCCCTTGTGGGCTTTATTTTCTTTTTATTTTACCCTCCAGGCTAATAAAAGATATTCCTACCAAGGCTGCCTTCATCTCACTGCCATCTCAGGGGGCTGAGGGGGTGGCACAGGATGCTGTCACCCTTGGGGGTGGTGTTAGGGTGAGGATGGAGATTTTGGGGTGCTGGAGCCATGCACAGACAGGGGCTGTGTGTGTGTGTTTGGATGCAGATGTAGCAGCTTGGTGGGCAGCAGAATTTGGGTGCTGGACACTCTTTGGGTGTTGGATACTCATTGGGTGCCTTAATACCTCTGCAGACCTGAGCTGGGCATCACATTAAATAAAAACTGGGCACATTTTTCTCTTACATCTTGTTTTTTCTCCTCCTTCCTGCCCTCCTCTCTCATCCTGTCCTTTTTTTCCCCTAGGATTTTTTGTTTCATTTTGCTTTTTCCCCCATGGGGATTCCCTCCCCCTGAAGCTCTCCTGAATTTTGCAGGGACCAAGTAAATTTGGGATGCTGGTGCATGGCTTGAGCTGCTCCAGGCCCACCCTGCACTCCCTAAGTTTGGGCAAGCCCTGTCTTTAAAGTGACAGCAGCCAGGGAATTCAGAGGAACTTGTGGGAAGGGGTAAGGGGAGAGGAATTAATTTGGGAATATGTAAAAAAAAAAAAAAAAAAAAAAGTGTGATGTCAAATTTTGGGGCAGCATTTGCTCTCCTGGAGCTGGATTTGCCTGGTGAGTTGTGCTGAGCCAGCCCTAACCCTAACCCCAACCCCAACCCCAACCCCAACCCTAACCCTAACCCTAACCCTAACCTTAAACCTAACCCTAACCCTAACCCTGCAGTGCTCATGGATGAAGCCTCTGCCCCAACCCCCCCCAAAAAAAAATAATAGCCCTTTGGGGTCCATTAATCATTAATTTGGGGATGTGGAGCCTCTTGGTCTGGTGGGATGATGGTGTCCTCCTTGCCACCTCCAGGGGTGGTTGGTGTGGGGTCTGAGGGGGTGATGAAGTCCCAGGCTGGGATCTGGATATCATCATCATCATCATCTTCATCATCATCTCAGCACCCTCTGAACAAGCAGGGAGCTGGGGCTGTGAACCTCTGAACCTCTCTGTCCTTCTGCTCCTCCCTTTCACCTTGTAGCATCTCTGCTCCTCATTTCAGTCTGGTCCAGTGTCAGGGTGTAACACTGGCCCAGCCGAATAGCAGATTTAAACCGAATAACAGATTTATACATTAATCTCTCTCTCCTCACTGAGAAAGAAAAGAGAGAGAATAAGGGAGAGAGACTGATGGGTTGGAAACTAAACTACAGAACTTTAATGAAACAGGAATGATAAAGAGGAAAAATTATGAGATTTATACAAATCTAGAGGCAAATTGATCCCAGGTTCCTCCCCCTTTCCCCCAATAACTCTCACGTCCCCACCGAGGCTGCAGGGCAGCCCTGGGAAAGTCCAGGCTGGAATCCTGGAGTCAGCAGCAGTTGGGAGCTGGAGGCAGGAACACCCAGATTCAGGCTGGAATGGATCAGAAGCACAGGCAGAGGAATGGATGGGATCCTCCCAGGATGCCCAAGCAAACAGGGAGAGGGGAAGAAGGGGAAGCAGGAAGGGGTTTGACCCTGGTGATCCCTCCAATTTCTCCTGAGGATGAGGTGTATGGGATGGAATCCTCTGTTTGGTCAATTCTGGCATCTCTCTTGTCCCTTCCTCCCCAAAGGAGGGTTCCAGGTGGGACCTCTTTCCTCCTTTTCTCCTTCCGGAGGGCCAAATGTTCCTCAGAGCTGAGCAGTGTCCCTGGTTCTGCACACCAGTCTCCAGCTGGAACTATAACCATGGAGTGTGAGCAGTCCCAGCAGCAGCCACTGCCTGAGAAACTTGCTGTTCATTTCAGCAGTGCAGCTGCTTACAAGAGACCGAAAGCTGAAAGCAAAAGTCCAAACCAGAAAATCCCCTTTATCCTGGCCCAAACCAGGACATCCAGTCCCAGATGAGCTCGGGACTTCTGTCCTTTCAGATTCTCCTGTGGAGGACAGAATTTTCCCCCTTTCTCCCAGCAGCCACTCTTTTCTGACCTCTCTCCAGTGGGGTTCATTGCTTACCTGAAGTGCAGAGTCCAAAAAGGAACTTCCAAGGACCCCAAGGAGCACAATGAGGCCCCTGTTTTGCCCCATCCCCCAAAGGATGGGTCACTTTGGGATTTATGGTCTCCTTTTCTCACCCATCTTGTTGTTTCCTGTGTGTTTATCTCCTTTCTAGCAACATCCCTGTGTCCCTGCTGAATGGCCCTGGGTTGGTTTTCCACCCCTTTGATGATTTTGCACTCTCAGTGCTGGACATCTTGGCACTGACCACTGGGTTGATGCTCTTCCTTACCAGTTGTTAATGGTCCCACTGGATTGACCTCAGACACACAGTTTTGAGTCCTCCTACAGCATCTCCCCCAGACCATAATTCTGGATTTAAAGCAGCATTGAAGACTTCTTGCCATTCACAGCAATGAGATCAGAATTGTCCCAATGCCAGGAGTCCATCATCATGCTATGGGGTAAGATGAGGTTGGGCAGATGTGATTTGTCCCTACAAAATCTGTACTTTACTTATCACCTCCTTATCTTCTGGAGGCTTCCAAAGAGAATTGATTACTTGTGACATGGCTTCAGCACCCTTTGAAAAGCCACTTCCTCTGCTATACTGCTTCTCCTTCCCTCTATTCCATGATGGATTCTACTGTGTCCAGCTCTGGAATCCTCAGCACAGGAAGGATGTGGAGATGTTGGAGTCCAGAGGAGGCCCTGGAGATGCTCAGAGGGTTGGAACAGCTCTGGAGCCAGGCTGAGAGTTGGGGTTGTTCAGCTTGGAGAAGAGAAGAGAAGAGAAGAGAAGAGAAGAGAAGAGAAGAGAAGAGAAGAGAAGAGAAGAGAAGAGAAGAGAAGAGAAGAGAAGAGAAGAGAAGAGAAGAGAAGAGAAGAGAAGAGAAGAGAAGAGAAGAGAAGAGAAGAGAAGAGAAGAGAAGAGAAGAGAAGAGAAGAGAAGAGAAGAGAAGAGAAGGGAAGGTTCTGGGGAGTCCTTGGAGCAGCTTCCAGTGCCTGAAGGGGCTCCAGGAAAGCTGGGGAGGGACTTGGGACAAGGGCCTGCAGGGATGGGATGAGGGGGAAGGGTTTCCAGCTGCAAGAGGGGAGATAAAGATGAGATCTTCAGAATAAATTCTTGAATTTGAGGGTGCTGAGCCCCTGTGCCAGGTTTTACAAGGAAGCTGTGGCTGCCCCATCCCTGGCAGTGTCTCAGCCCAGGTTGGATGGGGCTTGGAGCAACCTGGGCTGGGGGAGGTGTCCCTGCCCATCCAGGGGGTTGGAACTGGAGGAACTGGAAGGTCCCTTCCAACCCAATCCAGTCTCTGATTCTCTGAGAGCTTTTTTCTCCCCCATCACACAGGTGTGGTTAGAAGTGAAGAACTGAGGATACAACAGATAATTTTGGGGAGGAAAAGAATTCATTTCCTGACCTCTGCTCTTTTGCTGGCTGTGTTTTCAAGTCTTGCTCTGCCAGCCCAAAAGCTGAATTCCTTTCTCAGAGGGATGCTCTCCTCCAGCCAGAGGACACCCTGGGGAAGAGCAGTGGGCAAAACCTGATGTGCCAGCTGCAAAATCCTCATGACATGTCGGGACAGAAGGTGAAGGAGCAGAGCAGAGCTCTCTGCCTCCTCCTCCCTCTTGGCTGGGGAAGTTCTGCTTATCCTCCAGAGTCCCTTTTCAGCTTTTTTTTTTTTTTTTGTCCCTTTCAACTGGTGGATTTTCTGCCCCCACCCTATGTTTTGGGGCAGATTCTGTCTTGCTGCTAACAACCCCCATCATCCTTTAATTACAATGCTCAAACCCCACTGTGCAGGAGCCTTTCCAATTTCACAATTTTGCTGCTGAGATTTCTCCTTTCCCTCTGGGAGGCTCCTTGGAAAAACTCTGAATGACAAGGAATATTTTCTGCTGACATTTTCCACATGAAACCATCAGAAGTGCTGCGTCTGTCACCAAGAAAAATCCTCCCACCTGCCTTGGCAAAGGGTTTTGCACTGAAGCAAAAGGTCCCATTTCAGGTTTTACTTCATCCCTAGTGATTTCTCTCCCTCCTTTTCTTGCACTCTCATGGGGCTGCAAAAAGTTTTGCAAAAAGCTGCTTTTGCCCAGGGAAAGTGTGGCTGCCCTATCCCTGGAATGCCATCTTGGAGCATCCTGGTCTAGTGGGAGGTGTCCCAACCCACAAAGATGACCTTGAAGGTCCCTTCCAACCCAAAGCAACCTGGGATTCTGTGGTTGAATGATTTTAGCCCATGGTGGGATGCAGGAGGAGGAGACAATAAGGCCCAAATTTCATGTCTTGCTGCAGGAATGGTGCCAAGAAGTGGTGGGTGCTGGGGGTGGAGGTCAGGATGGGACTCCCTGGTCTCAATATCAAGTTGTTTCCTCATGATCCAGCAGAAAACACCTTCCCCCATCCTGTTTATCCAGCACGAGTAGATAAGGAGTGGGAAATAAAAGGCAGATCAGGACAGGCAGACAAAAGAAAGAGGGGACAACGTGTCCCTGCAGCTGCTGTGGTTATCCCTGCAGGTACAACCTTGTCCCTGGTAGAGACCCACCACAGGTTGGGTGCTTCAAACCACCCCTTTTTATTGCTCCACAGCTCCCATGTCCATCCATCTTGGTCAGGAGCATCCAGATTTCATAAACCACTGGGTTAGAGGAGGAGGAGATGGATGATTTTGGTAGAACAGACACCATCCCTCTCCCAGGGTATCACTCCCAGCCCTCCAAGCTGCTTCTGCTAATGGAGTCATGGGCTGGAATTGGACCTGCTGAGCTCATTGGTGCTTATTTTAAGATGCTAGCAAGGATTTTTGCAGTTAAAAATTGTGGACTTGCAAATGCAGCAATAGGTGGGCAAAACTGCTGGGGCTGGTGGTGGTTACCATGGTCTTTGTTGGGTTGTGGAGATGGTTTCTGATGAGCTGCCAGGGGGAAGGCAGGGAACTGGGAGCCACCTGGGCATGGACTTATCATGGGGTGGGTTTTTTAACCCCAAATAAATAAAACTCTGTGACACTGGGTTGTGGTCAGCATCCAGGTTGCAGCCCCTGGGTTGAGAACAGCTCAGTGGGCAGCAGGGAGTGGGTGCTTTGGGTGCCCATGGCCAGATTTGGCTTTGCTGGGTGTCCAGAACCCTATGGATGGACGGGAAAAATAAAGGGGAAATAAGAAATTGAAAATCCCCCGCTGGAAAAGCCACAAGACCCAGGAGGGGAGAAATGACCCCTCCTGCTCATCAGGGACAAAGGGGACAGCAGAGCCCTTGGTGGGTTTAACTGATTTATTTCTCCTGTGATAGCTGAAGGAGACAGAAACTTCCCCCCCCCCCCCCCAACATCTGCAAAGCACTGTGCATGCTACTAATGCTCTATAAATACATTAACAATAAATAATGAATAACCTGGATGGGCATTAAAGTGTAAACAGGAGGTGAAGGGCTCTCTCCCATTACCAGTCCCCTGAGACTCATGGTCTCTAACCCTGAGCTGGATGCAATTCCCACTGCAGAGTCACAGTAGTGACAGCATCATAGATCAGTGGCTCCATAGTAAAGAAAAAACAAGCCAAAAATAATCCTGAGGGCAGAGTTTTCCTCCTGGTGGTGGGCTGGATTTATCTGCATCAGCATTTCTGCCTCTGATGCTCCTCTGCATCCATGGGGTGACCCTCCCAAGGAGGCAGAGTCCTCTCCTTTCACCATCAATTCTTGAATTTGAGGGTGCTGAGCCCCTGGTTGCCCAGGTTGCCCAAGGAAGCTGTGGCTGCCCCATCCCTGGCAGTGTCTCAGCCCAGGTTGGATGGGGCTTGGAGCAACCTGGGCTGGGGGAGGTGTCCCTGCCCATCCAGGGGGTTGGAATTCAATGATCCTGAAGGTCCCTTCCAACCCAAACCAGTCTGGGATTCTATTTTATGATTCCATAACTCCAGGCAGATACAGCTCCTCACTTGCAAACAATGATTTTTTTTCCCTGGCAAAGGTCAGGGAAGGACATTGCACACATTTCACAAGTGTTCAAACAAACCCACAGGGTGCACGGGGGCCCCGTAGAGTGCTGCAGTGTTTCTGTCATGGTCACAACCATTGAGGAAATTTCCAATTTTATAGCAACCTTCCAATATCTGAAGGGGCTGCAAGAAAGCTGGGGGAGGGCTTTGGACAGGGGGGGGTAGGGAGAGGAGAAGGGAAATGGGTTAAAACTTGGAGAGGGGAGATTGAGGTTGGAGATGGGGAAGAAATTCTTGAATTAGAGGGTTGGGAGACTCAAACCATTCTTTGATTTTATGATTCCATGGTACTTTCCATACCTGGAAAGCTCAGGAGTCCTCTGATTTGGGAGTTTTTATTCCCCTTATACACAGGAAGAGTGGGAAGATGTGCCAGCTGGATGTGGTCCCAAAAAGTCAGTGCCCCTCATAAAATGTCCCTCCCCAGATTTCCTGGAGCCCCTTCAGACACTGGGAGATGCTTTAAGGTCTCCTTGGAGCCTTTTCTCCTCCAGGCTGAACAACCCCAACTTTCCCATCCTTCCTTTGTAGGAGAAGTCCCCATTCCCAATGCTCTTCATCCCTGTTCATGTTTTCATCTGGCTTCAGAGAGCTCCTCTTCCACACTTCCCAGGGTGTCAAATCCATTTCCAGGCTTTTACAGATGGGTTGGGAATGCTGATCTGATCTGCCGGAGGGGGATGAGAGGGATGACAAGGGAGCTCACGTGAGGGACAGCCAAATCCCAGCCAAATCCAAGCTTCTTGTATCATCCCAGATCTTCAGGCCACCCCACCCTCTCTCCATGGGTTTCCCTTGGATATTTTTCATCTCCAGCCAGCTGGGCTCCTGCTGCTCCCCCAAGCAAATAAAAAAATGTAAATTTTCCTGGGGTTGGAGGAGCTGAGAATTCCTACTGGAGATCTGAGGAACGTCATGCTCACCTGCAGTGGAGGGCAGCACCTTGAGGGGATTGAATTAAATCCCTGAGGTCTCCCAGAGGGAAATTTTGGGTTTGATGTCAAAGCTCCCATGGTGAGCACGGAGAGGGCAGGATAGAGGGATGGGGACCCTGGGGACAGGGCTGGCAGTGGGGGACATTGCTGTGGGGACAGCCACTTGGAGCAAGGTGATCCTGGAGGTTTCCTTCTGTATCCCTGCAGGATGGGAGACGGGGTGGAGGAGGCTGATCCAGGCCCCTGTGGGACTGTGATGATGGTGATGGTGATGAGGATGGTGATGGTGATGAGGATGGTGATGATTATGAGGAGGATGATGATGGTGATGATGCTGATGGTGATGATAATGATGATGGTGATGAAGATGGTGGTGATGATGATGGGGTGATGGTGGTGATGGTGATGGTGATGAGGATGGTGATGGTGATGAGGATGGTGGTGATGATTGTGATGATGGTGGTGATGGGTGATGATGGTGATGGTGTTGATGATGGTGGTGTTGATGAGGGTGATGATGATGGTGATGGTAATGGTGATGATGGTGGTGATGGTGTTGATGATGATGGTGTTGATGATGGTGATGGTGTTCATGATGATGATGATGGTGATGGTAATGGTGATGATGGTGGTGATGGTGTTGATGATGATGGTGTTGATGATGGTGATGGTGTTCATGATGATGATGATGGTGTTGATGATGGTGATGATGGTGGTGATGGTAATGGTGATGATGGGGTTGATGATGATGGTGATGATGATGGTGTTGATGAGGGTGATGATGAGGGTGATGATGATGGTGATGGTAATGGTGATGATGGTGGTGATGATGATGACGGTGTTGATGATGGTGATGGTGTTCATGATGATGATGGTGATGGTGATAGTGTTGATGGTGATGGTGGTGGTGATGGTGATGGTGTTGATAATGGGGTTGATGATGATGATGGTGATGGTGATGGATCTCCTTACCCCTGGTCAGGGAAATTGGCTCTTGGAGCATCCGTGAGTGCAGATGGGCTGGAGGCAGTTGTGAGACTTATTCCTTCCTGCTATGGGAACTGAAAAAATAACTGTGGATGACAAAAAGTTTGGGGAGGAGGATACAAGGGAGGTCCTGCAGCTTCACTCTCTCCTGTCTCTGCTGAGTTGTGGAGCTGGAATTTAGGATGAGATGGAGATGAAGGTGTTAGATAGTCCCAGCTGGGCTTCCCTTCAGTGCTCAGTGGTGGCCACCCAAGTTTGGTGTCCCTGGGGTGCTACAAACCTGCAAAAACTTTTCCTCTTGTCTCACAACACTGCATCCCACAGCATCAAAGAGTATTTTAAGTCCTGCCTGGATCTCCTCCATGGTGACACCAGGTCCTGTGATGCTCAGCTCCATGAAAAAGGCTTTAGGGGCTTCTGCCACCCAGAAAGTCCCAAAGTGGGGTGCAATGAGATGGGGAGGTGTCTGCACCCTGTGTCCTCTGGGTATTTCTGTCTTCCAGCTGCTGAAACACTGTGGCAGGACCTGGGATTGCATTTTTCAGGAAGCGAAAGGGATCTCCTGAGTTGAAGGTGGAAAAAAAAGGGTGGCATAAAAAGTATTCATCTGCCATGGCCATGCTGAGACTCTGGATGGGGAATGGGCAAATGTCTCCTCCTTGGAGACAACTTAATCCCAGAGTGATTTAGGTTGGAAGGGACCATTTAATTCAGGATCATTTAATTCCAACCCCCTGGATGGGCAGGGACACCTCCCCCAGCCCAGGTTGCTCCAAGCCCCATCCAACCTGGGCTGAGACACTGCCAGGGATGGGGCAGCCACAGCTTCCTTGGGCAGCCTGGCACAGGGGCTCAGCACCCTCACACCAAAGAATTTCTCCCTCCCATCTCCTCTCCAACTCCCCTCTTGTAGCTGGAAACCCTTCCCCCTCATCCCATCCCTCTATTTCCTTGTCCCAAGTCCCTCCCCAGCTTTCCTGGAGCCCCTTCAGGACCTGGAAGCTGCTCCAAGGGCTCCCCAGAACCTTCTCTCCTCCAGGCTGAACACCCCCAACTCTCTCAACCTGTTCCAGGCTCTCCCCACCCTCCAATTCCAGAATTTCTCCCCCATCTCCAACCTCAATCTCCCCTCTCCAAGTTTTAACCCATTTCCCTTCTCCTCTCCCTACCCCCCCGTGTCCAAAGCCCTCCCCCAGCTTTCTTGCAGCCCTTTCAGATATTGGAAGGTTGCTATAAAATTGGAAATTTCCTCAAGGGTTGTGACCATGACAGAAACACTGCAGCATGTGGGTTTGTTTGAACACTTGTGATATGTGTGCAATGTCCTTCCCTGACCTTTGCCAGGGAAAAAAATCATTGTTTGCAAGTGAGGAGCTGTATCTGCCTGGAGTTATGGAATCACAGAATAGAATACTAGAGTGGTTTGGGTTGGAAGGGACCTTCAGGATCATTTAATTCCAACCCCCTGGATGGGCAGGGACACATCCCCCAGCCCAGGTTGCTCCAAGCCCCATCCAACCTGGGCTGAGACTGCCAGGGATGGGGCAATGTCAGACCTCTGCAAAGGAGAGCACAAAACCTGGAGTCCACACAGACCCTAAATGATTGCTCAGACTTTGCTCCCCATCTCTCATGGGCAGCAGGATTTTCGTGGTGTTTGGGACCAACTTGGATCTGGGAGGGCTGATGGGTCTGCAGCACCCAGCACCTCACCCACCATGAACCTGAGCTCTGGAGACAAAGTTTATGGTGAATTCTTCCTAAGGGAGATTTGATGATGGTTTGTGAGCCATGAATGACAACAGAGATGATTGGGGGGGTTGAAAACTCCTCCTGCTTGCAGATGAGATGTTCTGGTGAAAAGCAGAGGCCAGTGCTCAGCAGGATTATAAATAACGTGCCTTGGGGACCTTCTACCTTCCCTTCTGTGCCATGGTCATAAATTGTTTGCTTAGGGAAGCAGTGGTGCATTAGTGAGAGCTGTAAAACATCAAGGGCTTTGGTTTGGAGCTGCTGTCTGAAACCCCAGCAAAAACCTGAGGAGAAAATGCATCCCATTTTCTTTTAGGAGCCACAATGATCCACCAGCTGACCATGTATTTTAGGAACCTCACAAACTAAAGCCCAGCAAGGACAGACCTGTCCCGGGCTTTCACCCAGGGGGGAAGTTGTTTAAAGAAAGGTGATGGGTCCCAGGAGAGCACAGCATCCTAAACTAATTTGGGTTGGAAGGGACCTTCCAGCTCCTCCAGTTCCAACCCTTGCATGGGCAGAGACACCTCCCCCAGCCCAGGTTGCTCCAAGCCCCATCCAACCTGGGCTGAGACACTGCCAGGGATGGGGCAGCCACAGCTTCCTTGGGAAACCTGGAAGAAGTGGA
Source organism: Phaethornis superciliosus (assembly GCA_023637945.1). Classification (NCBI taxonomy): domain Eukaryota; kingdom Metazoa; phylum Chordata; class Aves; order Apodiformes; family Trochilidae; genus Phaethornis; species Phaethornis superciliosus. Next base: position 195,901,231 of record JAJQWJ010000001.1, read on the forward strand.
AGAGAAGAATTTAGGAGGACATCAGGGTGGGTTTGGTTTTGTTGTTGTTTTTTTTTTTGGATGCTGTTGAGCTCCTCCCCTATGGGCAACCTGAGAAAAAGTTGCAAAGTGGAAGTGGGAAGAGATGTTGGACTTCCATGGCTGTTGGCAGGACTCAGCTCAGCAGTGCCAACTCCTTCAAGGGGGATAAATTCTGCCTCCAAAGGGGTTCTGGGGACCTGGGTTGGTGGCCAAGTGGTTACTGCAGAGTTCTGGGTGCATGTAGGATGGGCAACCTGCCCTGGTTGGTCTCCTCAGTATGGTGATAGGTGCTTTGTATATATAAATATAAATATAAATATAAATATAAATATAAATATAAATATAAATATAAATATAAATATAAATATAAATATAAATATAAATAATATCAATATAAATAATACAATATAAATATATAAATATATATTTATTATATATAATATCTGTGTATATATCATATATAAAATATAAATATATTATATATGCATTTATATATATTATCTATTTTTATTTATATATGCAAAATGTTGCAGGCAAGATATTTCTGCAGGAGGAAAAGCAGAGAAGGTGATAACATCTGGTGAATGAGCCTTCTGTTCCAGCTCTTTTATTGCTGTTGAATGGTTGGGGTGGGAAAACCTAAGCAGCTTCCTCAAGGCTCAACCTGAGAATCAAAGCAAAAGCTGCTCGGAAATCACTGGGTGGGAGGGGGAGCATTGAGAACCCCCCACTTCTGACCTCTCAAAGACAATTTTCTGAGTCACCTCTCTGGGGGACCTCTCTGCTGATGACGTGGGAGCTGATGGAGATATCATCTCCAGGGGGTTCCTACACCAGGAAGGGCAAATATCTCCCAGGAGCCCCCAAAAAGCTTTTATGCTGGGTTTAGAATAGAGGTGTTTTTTTAAAAAAAAAACAACAAAACCAAAAACCACCAAACCACAAACATCCCTGCTACATGGAGAAGATTTTAGAGGTGAGCAAGCCTGATGTGAGCACATCCAGAATTATTATTAACTCCAGAGCTGCTGGACTTTAGTGATGCACCAAGGATGTAAGCTGGCCTGGGAGCAGAGCCAGGTTGTCCTGGTTTGGGCCAGGATAAAGGGAATTTTCTGTCTTGGACTTTTGCTTTCAGCTCAGTCTCTTGTAAGCAGCTGCACTGCTGAAATGAACAGCAAGTTTCTCAGGCAGTGGCTGCTGCTGGGACTGCTCACACTCCATGGTTATAGTTCCAGCTGGAGCCTGGTGTGCAGAACCAGGGACACTGCTCAGCTCTGAGGAACATTTGGCCCTCCAGAAGGAGAAAAGGAGGAAAGAGGTCCCACCTGGAACCCTCCTTTGGGGAGGAAGGGACAAGAGAGATGCCAGAATTGACCAAACAGAGGATTCCATCCCATACACCTCATCCTCAGGAGAAATTGGAGGGATCACCAGGGTCAAACCCCTTCCTGCTTCCCCTTCTTCCCCTCTCCCTGTTTGCTTGGGCATCCTGGGAGGATCCCATCCATTCCTCTGCCTGTGGTTCTGATCCATTCCAGCCTGAATCTGGGTGTTCCTGCCTCCAGCTCCCAACTGCTGCTGACTCCAGGATTCCAGCCTGGACTTTCCCAGGGCTGCCCTGCAGCCTCGGTGGGGACGTGAGAGTTATTGGGGGAAAGAGGGAGGAACCTGGGATCAGTTTTCCTCTGGATTTGTATAGATTTAGTAATTTTTCCTATTTATCATTCCTGTTTCATCAAAGTTCTGTAGTTTAGTTTCCAAGCCATCAGTCTCTCTCCCTTATTCTCTCCTCTTCCTTTATCTTGGAGGGGAGAGGCATTAATAGAGAGAAGCTGTTAATTGGTTTAATTGCCAGGCAGTGTTAAACCCTGACAAGTCTCATCCCTTCCCAGTGTCTGTCCTCACCTGGAGGCTGCTCCACATGAGGAATGGGAGCAGGGAAAGCCACTTCCCTGAGCTGGCACAAAGTTGTCCCTGGTTTCTTTTTCTGGGCAGGGAGAATTAATTCTTTGGCAGCCCTGCTCATCTCTGAGCCATGAGAACCTCTCCATGCTCCTTGGCATCTTCTCCTTGGGCTTTTGTAAAGGGGAATGCCTGAAGCAACTATTCCTGCAAGAGGAATTTGTCCATCCCCCTTCTCCCAGGCTTTCCCCATCCATCTGCCCTTTAAAAGTCTTTCTCCAGGTGCCACCAGGCTCTAGGCTCTTGCTCAAAGCAACCACCTCCAGCACCTCTTTTGAGGAAACATCTCCCCCCCCCCTTTCCAGCACCAACCCATGAAGGTTCTTCACCTTTTTCCAGAGCCACCCACTCGTACTCTGCCTCTATCCTCAGGACTGGAAGGAACAACTCATTCCTGAAGATCCCAGGACATGGTTCCAACCCTGCAGAAAGCTGCTGGGTTGTCTGGGACCAGCTGGAGCCACGGTCACCCCGTGGTAGTTCTTGTTTCCTGGTCTGAAGCCTGAAAAAGATTAGGAGCAAACAGATGGCTCCTAATTGGCAGCGCCAGCTTACTTTCTGCTTTCCAGATAAACCATTAAATTAAGGCTTCAATCAAACTTCATGCAAGTTAGGAAGATGCTTGTAATTATTCTGAAATCCAGACAGGCTGAAAGGCCTGGATTAGGGGTGTTTATTGTCAAGGATAAAAACCACATGGTCCTTCCTGTAAAGCTGAGCAGCAAGGGACTGAAGTGATAGAGATCACAGAATCCCAGAATGGTTTGGGTTGGAAAGGACGTTCAGGATCATTTAATTCCAACCCCCTGGATGGGCAGGGACACCTCCCCCAGCCCAGCTTGCTCCAAGCCCCATCCAACCTGGGCTGAGACACTGCCAGGGATGGGGCAGCCACAGCTTCCTTGGGCAACCTGAGCAACCAGAGGGCTCAGCACCCACAAATTCAAGAATTTTTCCTTCCCATCTCCTCTCCATCTCCCCTCTTGCAGCTGGAAACCCTTCCCCCTCATCCCATCCCTCCAGGCCCTTGTCCAAAATCCCTCCCCAGCTTTCCTGGAGCCCCTTCAGGCACTGGAAGATGCTCCAAGGGTTTCCCAGAACATTCTCTTCTCCAGGCTGAACACCCCCAACTCTCTCAACCTTTTCCAGGCTCTCCCCACCCTCCAATTCCAGAATTTCTTCCCCATCTCCAACCTCAATCTCCCCTCTCCAAGTTTTGACCCATATCCCTTGTCCTCTCCCTACCCCCCCGTGTCCAAATCCCTCCTCCAGCTTTCTCAAATGAAAGTGATACTTTTTTTTTTAAAAAATGGGTCCCAAACTCCTTTTTCAAGGTCCCACGGGGTGTCTTTTAAGGTCTTATGCACCCATAAAGCACAGGAGATGCTGAGCACAACGAGTTATGGGAAATAAAGACTCTTGATTCCCTACTTCATCTTTTTGCAGCTCGTGGTCACACACCAAGATTAATGGAAGGGTTTAGCAAGTGTCAACGCTTTATCTGGGGGGCGGGGAAAAGGAGGGGGGGGGAAGTAATTAAAAAAATTATTTACTCGAGCATGGCATGAAATCTCCACCTCGAGTGGTTCGTGCTTGGCGACGTCTGTTATCCGCCAGCGTTGGAAAGGCTGCAGCTGCTGTGATTTGTGCCCCACAACCCCCCGGATTAGCTGCCTCTCCTGCTGTCTGTTTTGCTCTCTGCAATGCCCATTAATAAAGTTTCTTTTTATCCCAGCTGCTTGGCAGGCAAAGGGGGGGGGAGAAAGTCAGGGGGTGGAGAAGTGCAGCCAGAGCCTGGTTAGCAGCTGAGGTCACTCAAAGGGAGCTGAGTCCCAGGGTTGCTTTTCCTTTCTCCCTAAATGGGCTTAGGGAATAGCTACATCCCATCGGAATCCACCGGGAAAGAGAGAGCTCGGAGGGTGGGTTTTGGATCCTATCCCAAGCCCAGGAAGGGGTTTCCTGTCGGGGGTGGTACTACGGGCAAAGGCAGCATCTTACATCCCCTCCCCGTGCACCCATCCTCCCTCTTCCCATCCTTCCTCTTCCCATCCTTCCTCTTCCCATTCTCCCTCTTCTCATCCTTCCTCTTCTCATCCTTCCTCTTGCCCCCTGTTGAACTTTCCTGCCAGGGCAGCTTTACCCTGTTTATTTGGCAGCTTGCTGCAGCACTAATCACCCTTCTGAAATGGCAATTAGATTTGTTGTTCATGTGCAGAGAACAAGCAGCCAGATGTAGCTGCTTCCTCCTCCTCCTCCTCCTCCTCCTCCTCCTTCTCCTTCTCCTTCTCCTTCTCCTTCTCCTCTTCTCCTTCTTTTTATCTTTCTCCTTCTCCTCCTCCTCCTCCTTCTCCTTCTCCTCCTCCTCCTCCTCCTCCTCCTCCTCCTCCTCCTCCTCCTCCTCCTCCTCCTCCTCCTCCTCCTCCTCCTCCTCCTCCTCCTCCTCCTCCTCCTCCTCCTCCAATACCACTCTGCTCAATCTTCATTAACAGCTCCGGATGTGTGTGTGTATGGGGGAGAGGTTCAAGGACATCAAAATTTCAAGGTGTTTGCCCAGGAAAGGGAAGGACCCCCCGGGTTTTCTTCCCAAAGGGTCCATCTCGGGTTTCCCTTCAGAGCCAGGAGGAGGAGGAGGTGGAAAGCTCAGGAGTTCTGGCTCAGCCACCCCCCCCCTCCCCAAATGAATTTATTATTTTTTGGGTGACCCGGTGAGAAGAGGAATAACGCAAGAAGTGAGGCTGAGGTGTCACCTTGGTGCCCCACCACGACGGCAGAAAAGAGACCTTCTGTGCCACCACCCCAGAGCTCAGACCCCACAGGGTCCCTTGGAGCAGAGAGGGGGAAAATTTGGTCTCTGTGGCCAGGGGGGTCCCAGATCTCTCTCCAGCAGTGACAGGACCTGGTGCTACAATTCCCTGGCTCAGGGGAACCCTGTGCTGTTGGATGTGGTCCTGCATCTGCATCATCCACACCTTCCCAAGGTTGGAGCAGGGATCTTCCTCTCAGACATCCCCCATGCAGGGATTTTAGCTCAGCACTGGGCTCTGCCTTTGGCCGAGTCACTCCTGGTGTTCCTTGTGCTGCAAAAAGGCTTTGGAGCAATGGTGGCTGCAGAAAAGGTGATGTAGGGTTGAAGGGAGGATGGAGAGTTGCAGGAACCAGGCTGGGATTGTCCTGACCTACCTGGGACTGATCCCAGGGAAGGTGAAGGCTGAGGTGTTCCCATCTTGTGTGCTGTCACCCTGCTTGTGCTTTGCTTTGAGTATCTGTAGTTATAATCACAAAAGGGTTTGGGTGGGAAGGGACCTTCTAGCTCCTCCAGTCCCAACCCCCTGGATGGGCAGGGACACCTCCCCCAGCCCAGGTTGCTCCAAGCCCCATCCAACCTGGGCTGAGACACTGCCAGGGATGGGGCAGCCACAGCTTCCTTGGGCAACCTGGCACAGGGGCTCAGCACCCTCAAACCAAAGAATTTCTCCATCCCATCTCCTCTCCATCTCCCGTCTTGCAGCTGGAAACCCTTCCCCCTCACCCCATCCCTCCAGGCCCTTGTCCAAAGTCCCTCCCCAGCTTTCCTGGAGCCCCTTCAGGCACTGGAAGATGCTCCAAGGGCTCCCCAAAACCTTCCTCTTCTCTTCTCTTCTCTTCTCTTCTCTTCTCTTCTCTTCTCTTCTCTTCTCTTCTCTTCTCTTCTCTTCTCTTCTCTTCTCTTCTCTTCTCTTCTCTTCTCTTCTCTTCTCTTCTCTTCTCTTCTCTTCTCTTCTCTTCTCTTCTCTTCTCTTCTCTTCTCTTCTCTCCTCTCCTCTTCTCTCCTCTTCTCTCCTCTTCTCTTCTCTTCTCTTCTCTTCTCTTCTCTTCTCTTCTCTTCTCTTCTCTTCTCTTCTCTTCTCTTCTCTTCTCTTCTCTTCTCTTCTCTTCTCTTCTCTTCTCTTCTCTTCTCTTCTCTTCTTCTCTTCTCTCCAACTCTCTCATCCTGGCTCCAGGGCAGAGCTCCAGCCCTCCCAGCATCTTCATGGCCTCCTCTGGATGTGCTCCAACACCTCCATGTCCATCTTGTGTTGGGCTGGAGCAGCTCTGGAGTGAGGAGACTGAGAGAGTTGGGGTTGTTCAGTCTGGAGAGGAGAAGGCTCCAAGGAGAGCTCAGAGCAACCTTCATAGATCTGAAGGGGCTGCAAGAAAGCTGGGGAGGGACTTTTGAGGATGTCAGGGAGGGATAGGACATGGGGGAATGGATTCAAACTGGAGGAGGGGAGATGGAGATTGGAAGTTAGGAAGAAGTTCTTCACCATGAGGGTGGGGAGAGCCTGGCACAGGTTGTCCAGAGAGGTGGTGGAAGCTTCCCTATCCCTGGAATTTTTTAAGTCCAGGTTGGATGGGGCTTGGAGCAACCTGGGCTGTGGGAGGTGTCCCTGCCCATGCAGGGGTTGGAACTGGAGGAGCCTGAAGGTCCCTTCCAACCCTGACAATTCCATGATTGATTCTACATCTCCTTCAAGGACTGTCAGCCTGGCACTGAGCAGAGGCTGTGATAAATTTTTCTGCATCCCCAGAATCCTCATTTCCAGCCTCTTCAGCCATCAGTGATCTTAGCTCAGGCTGAGCTGAAAAAAAAAAAAAAAAAGAAAAAGAAAAAGGAGGGTTTTGGTGGCAGCTCCTCTATAATCTCATGAATAACCCATGCAGGGACCATATTAACCTCTCAGCATGAACAATGATTGTTGCTAATGAAACCTTTTTGTAGAGCAAATGGCTCCCACCGGGGCATGTGCCACACCATGTGCCTTGACTCCTCAGAGATGGGATCATCAAGGGATGTTCCAGCTCCTGACAGCCTCTGTCCCAAGAAATTAATGCCTCTGAAAGGTCTTTCAAAATGTTCTTCTGAGCTCAGTGTGGTCTTCACTGGGGGAGATCAACTTCACAAAATAATCTCCAGAGGTCCCTTTCAACCCCTGATACTCTAGGACCCACCCAGACCCAGGAGTTGACTTATGTTGTAGTAGGAATATGTCCACATTTTGTCTGAGTCCCCTGGCAATAAAACAGCCACAGCTGAAATGAGAGATGGCCTTATGCCAAGCTGGACTCTGCCAGGGCTGATACCACAGAATCATAGAACACCTCCCCCAGCCCAGGTTGCTCCAAGCCCCATCCAACCTGGGCTGAGACACTGCCAGGGATGGGGCAGCCACAGCTTCCTTGGGCAACCTGGGCAACCAGAGGGCTCAGCACCCACAAATTCAAGAATTTTTCCTTCCCATTTCCTCTCCATCTCCCCTCTTGCAGCTGGAAACCCTTCCCCCTCATCCCATCCCTCCAGGCCCTTGTTCAAGTCCCTCCCCAGCTTTCCTGGAGCCCCTTCAGGCACTGGAAGCTGCTCCAAGGGTTCCCCAGAACCTTCTCTTCTTTTCTTTTCTTTTCTTTTCTTTTCTTTTCTTTTCTTTTCTTTTCTTTTCTTTTCTTTTCTTTTCTTTTCTTTTCTTTTCTTTTCTTTCCTTTCCTTTCCTTTCCTTTCCTTTCCTTTCCTTTCCTTTCCTTTCCTTTCCTTTCCTTTCCTTTCCTTTCCTTTCCTTTCCTTTCCTTTCCTTTCCTTTCCTTTCCTTTCCTTTCCTTTCCTTTCCTTTCCTTTCCTTTCCTTTCCTTTCCTTTCCTTTCCTTTCCTTTCCTTTCCTTTCCTTTCCTTTCCTTTCCTTTCCTTTCCTTTCCTTTCCTTTCCTTTCCTTTCCTTTCCTTTCCTTTCCTTTCCTTTCCTTTCCTTTCCTTTCCTTTCCTTTCCTTTCCTTTCCTTTCCTTTCCTTTCCTTTCCTTTCCTTTCCTTTCCTTTCCTTTCCTTCCCTTTCCTTTCCTTTCCTTCCCTTTCCTTCCCTTTCCTTTCCTTCCCTTTCCTTCCCTTTCCTTCCCTTTCCTTCCCTTTCCTTTCCTTCCCTTTCCCTTTCCCTTTCCCTTTCCCTTTCCCTTTCCCTTTCCCTTTCCCTTTCCCTTTCCCTTTCCCTTTCCCTTTCCCTTTCCCTTTCCCTTTCCCTTTCCCTTTCCCTTTCCCTTTCCCTTTCCCTTTCCCTTTCCCTTTCCCCTCTCCTCTCCTCTCCTCTCCTCTCCTCCAGGCTGAACACCCCCAACTCTCTCAACCTGTTCCAGGCTCTCCCCACCCTCCAATTCCAGAATTTCTTCCCCATCTCCAACCTCAATCTCCCCTCTCCAAGTTTTAACCCATTTCCCTTCTCCTCTCCCTACCCCCCCGTCTCCAAAGCCCTCCCCCAGCTTTCTTGGAGCCCCTTCAGATATTGGAAGGTTGCTCTGAGCTCCCCTGGGAGCCTATTTTTCTTTTTCTATTATCTTTCCCCAGCACATCCCATGGGCCCATCTCTGGGAAGGAGGAAGGGGCTGAGATGGCAAATGCAGAGATGCAGAAATGCAGAGGTTTCCGTGTTGTCCTCAGCCCATTTCCCATGCTGAGCCACTTTGCTGCTGGGGAAGTGTTGATGCATTTCTGCCATTGCCCAGAGAGGAGGTGATAATACCCCAAAAGTGATGGTAATACACAAAAAGTGGATTCTGTAATCCCAGCAATTTCCGAGCAATCTGGAACAGTATTGATTGTGCCCCCTGCAATATAATAAATAAGTAAAGGGAATTAATGCTGCTTCTCAGAGTGAAAAATTTGGTTCTTCCATGCAGTAAACTCAGCAAATGATGTGCAGTTCCTGGCTGTGCCTTTTGGGTAAGCTGCCACGGGCTGATTGATAATAGAAATTTTGCTAACTGCTTTCAGGAGCAAATTAAGGAACAAGTTAAAATATCTGTGCTTTGGTATTGAAAAATAGCCTCAGTAAGTCAGCTTGAAGAGTGCATTAGTCAAGATGAACCTTTCAGCTGTAGGATCTGCCTCTTCATCCATCCCTCCTATCAGCCCCATTAAAAATAAATAACATCCATGGGGGGAGGAAAAAGCAAATTGAGGGCTCAGTTCTGGCTCCCATGGGAGGTTTCAAGATTCAAACTCATGCAAGGGCTTTAAACTGGAAAAAGGGAGAATTGGGTGAGGTCTTAGGAAGAAATGAGGTTGGTGAGATGATGGAATAGGTCCAGAGAGGTTGTGGCTGCCCCATCCCTGGCAGTGTCTCAGCCCAGGTTGGATGGGGCTTGGAGCAACCTGGGCTGGGGGAGGTGTCCCTGCCCATCCAGGGGGTTGGAATTAAATGATCCTGAAGGTCCCTTCCAAACTAAACCAGTCTGGGATTCTATCCTACAAAGTTATTTTTGACATTTTGGGGTACAAAAGTAGCAGTTGTGCTTCAGGAAGATGAGTTTGCATTGGGGGACAGCACACTCTGAGCAGAACTGGATATTCAGAGAATGATGGAATGGTTTGAGTTGGAAGGGACCTTAAAGATCACCCAGTTCCAACCCCTCTGCATGGGCAAATATCTCAGTGCTATGTGTGGCACAGCTCCTGGCACACCAGGGGACAGACAGAACCCTTTTGGGGACACCACCATCTCCTGTAGACCCTGTCCCAGGTTGCCCAAGGAAGCTGTGGCTGCCCCATCCCTGGCAGTGTCTCAGCCCAGGTTGGATGGGGCTTGGAGCAACCTGGGCTGGGGGAGGTGTCCCTGCCCATCCAGGGGGTTGGAAATGGAGGAGCTTGAAGGTCCCTTCCAACCCAAACCAGTCTGGGATTCTCTGATCCCAAATGCTGTCACCCCAGCACTCTCCTGCTCACAACTCCCCTGTCCTGAGTTGTGGATGAAAATCTACGAGGTGCCTTCCCTGGTTATGCTGGTGGGAAGAGACAGGATCTGGGAACAGAAAGGATCCCCCAGTGCACACAGTGGTGGGGAATATAGAATCCCAGAATCATTTGGGTGGGAAAGGAGCTCTGGGATCATCAAATCCAACCCTTGATCCACTCCCCCCGTGGTTCCCAGCCCATGGCACTCAGTGCCACATTCAGGCTCTTCTCCAAATCCTCCAGGGATCATAGAATCATAGAATCCTAGGGGTTGGAAGGGACCTTGAAAGATCATCTAGTCCAACCCCCAATGGAGATGGAGAATCCACCCCCCTGGGCAGCCCATTCCAATGCCTCAGCACCCTCTCTGGGAATAATTCCTTCCTAATATCCAAACTAAAGCTCCCCTGACAGAGCTGGAGAGTGGTTTAGGTTGGATATTAGGAAAAAATTCTTAATCCCATGGCTTCTTGTCTGACTGAGAGCTGCCTGGGAGCAGAGCCCAACCCCCCCCTGGCTCCAGCCTCCTTTCAGGGAGTTGTAGAGAGTGATGAGGTCTCCCCTGAGCCTCCTCTTCTCCAGACTCAATGGGTCTTGGCCCATTTATCCCAGCATGGATTTCCTGGGTGACTTGCTGCTCAGTTTCTTTGTTCCCATGGGATGCTTTTAAAATCCCACCTGAAACCCTCTGGAATACTGGAGATGTAGAACTTGGAAGTGCTGGGTTAGTGGCTGGATTTGATGATCTTAAAGGTCTTTTCCAAGCTACAGAATTGTAGGATTCTCTGAAGGGCTCCCAGGAGATGTTTTTCCATGCAGGTTTTTTCCTCAGACACTAAGCCCTGCCCAGTATTTTCCTATTTCAGCACATCCAGTCCCATCACATTCCACATCCCATCTGCTTTCCTTCTGTAGACACAGCTGATTTATTCATCCCCGTGTCCTCTGGCTGATGACCACATATTTCTTTTTTCCCCATCACATCTCATTGTACTCTGTCACATCCAGCCTGAGATGCAGAAAACCTCCAAGGCAGAGATTATTTGTTGGGTTTTTTTTTTTTACATAGTGAACTCTCTTTCTCCAAGTCCTGGCTGGCCTCTGAGATCTATGGATAAGGAGATTTTAAGAGCAGAGTGTTGCAAAATAATAAATACAATAAAGAAGATAATAGTAATAAAGATGATCCTGATGGGCTGGTTTCCATCACCTTGGCCAGACCTTCTGTGGGTCTGTGAGAGATCTGAGACTCTTTTGCTTTGTTCTCAATGTCCTACAGCTTCCCTGGCTCTCAGTTTTCACTCATGCCCAGCACCTGTCTCATACAAAGTGCTGCCCAACTGTAGCTGTGTTTCATGGGAGCAGAGAAGCCCAAAAAAACACCTTTGGGTCTGGGAGAGACTGGGATCACTGAGTCCTTGGAGTAGAAAGCAGCTGGGAAGGCAGGATCAGGAGCAACGAGGCCATCTCATCCCTGGGATTAGACACCAAATCCATTTTGAGTTCAACCAAGGGGTGCCTGAGACCCCTTGCATCATCCAACAGCCTCAAAACAAAGAGGTTTGTGCCATGAGTGAAGGTGGAAATGGGCAGGCTGGGATTTAACCCTCTTAATCCAGGATTGCTTTTGGCTTCCCCCAGGAGCAGATGTAGAGATTTATTCCTGGAAAACCATCAGCATGGCTCAGAGATTGAACTCCAGAGGTAGGACCTGGAGCAAATATTCAGGGAGTTTCGTGGAGGGAAATTAAAATCATAGAATCACCAAATGGGTTGGGTTGGAAGGGACTTTCCAGCTCCTCCAGTTCCAGTCCCCTGGATGGGCAGGGACACCTCCCACAGCCCAGGTTGCTCCAAGCCCCATCCAACCTGGCTTTCAAAAATTCCAACCATGGGGCAGCCACAGCTTCTCTGGACAACCTGTTCCAGGGGCTCACCATCCTCAAATGAAAGAATTTCTACCTAAGATTTGCTATAAAATCCTTGTTTTTTAGCTGGAAACTTTTCCTCCTTCATCCCATCACTCCATGCCCTTGTCCAAAGTCCCTCCCCAGCTTTCCTGGAGACCCTTTAGGCACTGGAAAGTGCTCTAAGGATCTCCCTGGAGTTTTCTCCAGGCTGAAAAACCTCTTTCTTGACTATCTTACTCAGACTGGAAATGCTCTGGGGTCAGCATCATGACAAAGCCTCATTGATCACATTCCCTTATAGCATGGGCAGTGATGGAGGAGCACAAGGAGGACACAGCTTTGGTCAGGTGGATACCCAAGCATCCCCTTCACACTCAGGTTCCTCTACAGATGTGTAACACTGTGAATTTCATGGGCAGGGGCCAACTCTTCCCATCTTTTGCTGAATTATTTCCTGTCCTGATATGGTGGTGGTCACCTTCCTCGTGCTGGCTGCTCTGGTAGAGGGGTCTGTGAGACTCCAAATGGAGATGATGATGGTAAGGAGAGGATTTGTGCACTGAGGGAGAGGATAAGAAAGGGGAAAAGCAGCAGATAACTGGAGTGGAAGGATTTACAGCTCCTGCACAAAAAATTCCATGCAGGGGAGAGGCTGGGGGGGAAGCTGTTTGGGGTCAGTAGGGAAAAGACAGGGATGATGCCACTGGATTTTGCAGCTGTTTTTTCAGGAAGGTGACCCAGCTGCCAGACACTCCAGACTTAAACAGCTTCCCTTGGTTGTTGGTTTCTGTCACAGAAAAGTGATTTTTGGGGGGAAAAAAACGTGTTTTTACAGTCTTAACGTTGACATTTTTGGACCTACAGTATTCCCCTGGTAGCAAAGCACTGGGTGAGTGGCATTGCTGGTGAAGTCCAATGACCTCTCTGGTATTTAAGGGAGAGTCTTCCAGTTGGAGGAGGGGGAATTTCATAAAATCATAAGAAACAGCCCCAGATCCTGGGAGGCATCAGCAGAAGTCCAGAGAGAGGTGGAGGGAGGGGATTCTCCCCCTCTGCTCTGCTCTGCTGAGAGCCCACCTGGAGTCCTGGGTCCAGTTCTGGAGTGCCCAGCATCAGAAGGACACAGAGCTCCTGGAAGGTGTCCAGAGGAGCCACTCAAATGCTCAGAGGGCTGAGCACCTCCCTGGGAAGCCAGGCTGAGGGATTGGGGTTGTTCAGCCTGGAGAAGAGGAGGCTCCCAGGGGAGCTCAGAGCAACCTTCCAATATCTGAAGGGGCTCCAAGAAAGCTGGGGGAGGGCTTTGGACACGGGGGGGTAGGGAGAGGAGAAGGGAAATGGGTTAAAACTTGGAGAGGGGAGAGTGAGGTTGGAGATGGGGAAGAAATTCTGGAATTGGAGGGTGGGGAGAGCCTGGAACAGGTTGAGAGAGTTGGGGGTGTTCAGCCTGGAGGAGAGGAGAGGAGAGGAGATAGAAGAGAGAAGAGAGAAGAGAGGAAAGGAGAGGAGAAGAAAAGAAAATGTTCTGGGGGTGTTCAGCCTGGAGAAGAAGAGAAGGAGAAGGAGAAGGAGAAGGAGAAGGAGAAGGAGAAGGAGAAGGAGAAGGAGAAGGAGAAGGAGAAGGAGAAGGAGAAGGAGAAGGAGAAGGAGAAGGTTCTGGGGAGCCCTTGGAGCAGCTTCCAGGTCCTGAAGGGGCTCCAGGAAAGCTGGGGAGGGACTTTGGACAAGGGCCTGGAGGGAGATGACAAGGAGAGATGGTTTCAAACTGGCAGAGGGGAGATGGAGAGGAGATGGGAGGGAGAAATTCTTGAATTTGAGGGTGCTGAGCCCCTGTGCCAGGTTGCCCAAGGAAGCTGTGGCTGCCCCATCCCTGGCAGTGTCTCAGCCCAGGTTGGATGGGGCTCGGAGCAACCTGGGCTGGGGGAGGTGTCCCTGCCCATCCAGGGGGTTGGAACTGGAGGAGCTGGAAGGTCCCTTCCAACCCAAACCATTCCATGACCCTATGATAATTAACTTCTTCACCCTTTTGCTCCAACTGTGCACTGCATTCCCTTTGGATGTGAGATCCCATGGATTTTTTCCTCCCAGAAGGACCACCACAATGCAGATCTTTAGAGGCAGAGCACAGCCCATCATCCCCATTTCTGGGAGAGTTTCCACCAGGGCACCTGCCAGCAAGAGGTACAATTGCTGAGCACTTCAGGATGAGTCCCCTGTGTCCCATCTGCACATCAACATCCACAGTGCTCAGCTGTTATTTCTATTACCCAGCATTTAAATTCCTCATTAAAACATTTAAACTCCCATTTAACTCCCTCTCAGGATGGCAAGTGCTTGTGTGGAGTCAACTCTCTGCAGAGTCAATCCAGGAAATTGAAAATAAACCTTGCAGCAGCTGCTCAGGGGGTGAGTAAAGGTGGTTCTGGGCTCATGGAATCCCAGACTGGGAACCAAAAGCTCCTCCAGTTCCAACCCCCTGGAGGGGCAGGGACACTTCCCACAGCCCAGGTTGCTCCAAGCCCCATCCAACCTGGGCTGAGACACAATGATGGTTCATCCAGTAAGTGAATTGAAGTGTTTTTGCAGTGTCCTGCTAATGAAAAAGATGGGGAGGGAGGAAAAGAGGAAAGAGAAAGAGAAGTGGTCAGGGACTGGCAGTGCAAGCTGGAGAAATCAAAGGACATGCTAAGATTATGGAGGGAAGCAATGGGATGGCCACAGAAACAGCATTGTCCCCCCAGAGGGCAATAAATTCTTGATCTGCTTGGATGTTACTTTGCTCCTATGTTTAATCTAAAGTTAACAAAGCTTAACAAGGAAGATTCTGGGCTTTGGCAGAGCTGTTGGTACAGCTCAGACAACTTAAGGTGGAGCTGGAGCTGTGTCCTCCAAAGCAACATTTGCACCTTGGTTAACATCAGATGGTAACTCTCTGCTGGTAGCCTGGCCCAGGTAATTAATTAATTGGTTCTGAATGTTGTTAAGGAATCCCTTGAAGTTAAAAACTTCTCCAGAGAGGGTTTTCTCACTATTTCCCTCCCTTTTGGTTGGACCCCAGGGAATTAAGCTCAGGTCTGGGTACTCTCAACCTTTTCTTTTGCTTTGCAGAAGCAGCAGACTTGTATGAGAGGGCTGTTGCTCTTGGCTTATCAGCAAGCCAGCTTAAAAAAAATAAAGAAAAAAGACTGAAAAGGAGTTTTAAAATGTGAATGTCTTCTTTTTTTCTGATGTCTATCTATCAAGGGGCTGATAAATATTTGCATTTCTCTTGCCAACATCCAGTCCTTTAGAACTGAAATCGGAAGTGGGTCTGCTTGGTGGTGGAGGAGAGATCTTGATAAATTCAGATCAGCTGCTGGGGAATAGACTTGGGGTGTGGGGAATTGATAGATAAAGCATCAGCTATTAAAAGATAAACCACAGAGCTTTTCTGGGCTGGGTAAATCAAATAACCCTTTATGTTCACATTCAAGTGTAACCAAGGAAGGGGAATTGATGAGGACTTGAGTTGTACTTTTGTGTGGGTCTAAAGTTTGATTTATGGCCGGGAAAATTACATTTCAATAGACCTGATGTGGCATACTCTTGTCTACATTTTTAGCTCTGTTTCTTCCCTACAAGCTAGGCAGTGAGTGAAGAAAATAATGTTGTCCTCATGGAATCCTCTGCTTCTCAGAGCTGATGCTTTAAGCCAACTTTTGGTGTCACAGCTGGGGACAGTCCAGGTGTGTGCTCTCGTGCTCTCTTCCCCAGGGATGGTTCAGGTTGGTGGCAAAAGGAGAGTGAGGAATTGATGTCCCTGCAGTCTGATCCCCCAGCCAGAGAGTTGGGAAGAGAATGGCTTAGGTTGGAAGGGACTTCAGAGGGGGTCTCCCATGAGCCACAACCCCCAGCTCTCTGCTCCTTGGGTCTGTCCCTGAGCTCAGAAACCTCATGTGCCATCCAAAAGACCATGAAATGTTTTTGCCTGGCCCTGGCTGCCCAGTTGATGGTTGCTTGACCTTTCTTTCTGCAGACCACGAGCCTGGTTGTCCTGGTTTGGGCCAGGATAAAGGGAATTTTCTGTCTTGGACTTTTGCTTTTCAGTCTCTTGTAAGCAGCTGCACTGCTGAAATGAACAGCAAGTTTCTCAGGCAGTGGCTGCTGCTGGGACTGCTCACACTCCATGGTTATAGTTCCAGCTGGAGACTGGTGTGCAGAACCAGGGACACTGCTCAGCTCTGAGGAACATTTGGCCCTCCAGAAGGAGAAAAGGAGGAAAGAGGTCCCACCTGGAACCCTCCTTTGGGGAGGAAGGGACAAGAGAGATGCCAGAATTGACCAAACAGAGGATTCCATCCCATACACCTCATCCTCAGGAGAAATTGGAGGGATCACCAGGGTCAAACCCCTTCCTGCTTCCCCTTCTTCCCCTCTCCCTGTTTGCTTGGGCATCCTGGGAGGATCCCATCCATTCCTCTGCCTGTGCTTCTGATCCATTCCAGCCTGAATCTGGGTGTTCCTGCCTCCAGCTCCCAACTGCTGCTGACTCCAGGATTCCAGCCTGGACTTTCCCAGGGCTGCCCTGCAGCCTCGCTGGGGACGTGAGAGTTATTGGGGGAGAGGGGGAGGAACCTGGGATCAATTTTCCTCTCCATTTGTATATATTCAGTAATTTTTCCTATTTATCATTCCTGTTTTATTAAAGCTGTGTAGTTTAGTTTCCAGCCTCTCTCTCCCTTATTCTATCTCCTTTTTTTGTCAGGGATGGGGATTAATAGAGAGCATCTGTCATTTGGTTTAATTGCTGGGCTAGTGTTAAACCATGACACATGGATAAAAAAAAAACAAAACAAAACCAAACCAACTCCCAGCCAACTGCATTTGCAATCTCCAAACAGAAGGGAGAGGAGAAAATTGCAAATCGTTGGTTGGAGCAGGGAAAGACAAGGAAAAATGAGGGTGATTGGATATTAGATGGGGCAAGGGTCTATCCCTGTATCCTTCTGGAATTCTTGCTGGAACATTTTGCCCACCTGGAGCCAGAGGCACTTGGCTGTGCAAACACCAGTCCCAGGGGGATCACCTAAGGATGAGAACAGCCCAAGAGATGCTTCACCTCTGGAGGATGCAGGAAGCAGAGAAAAAGAGT
The DNA here is from genome assembly GCA_023637945.1 of Phaethornis superciliosus. Lineage (NCBI taxonomy): Eukaryota > Metazoa > Chordata > Aves > Apodiformes > Trochilidae > Phaethornis > Phaethornis superciliosus. Next base: position 195,917,981 of record JAJQWJ010000001.1, read on the forward strand.
GATGTGTGCATTTTAAAGCAGCAATAAATCCATATTCTGCATTCTCCACAGCAGGGGGGGTGCCCAAAGCATTTAACTCCCCCCAAAACTCTGCTGCTCAAGCTCTGATTAAAGCCTGACAGTCATGGCAGCAGTGGCCACACAGAGGAGAACCCAGCCAGCTCCTGGGTTTTGTCCTCCCCTCTCCCTGCAGATGCTGAAACCCCCTGGATAAAGCCAGAAATTGCCTTTGCACTGCCCAGGTCCCCCCCTGAGCTCAGGCAGGGTGCTCAGGCAAACATCCCCCGCTTGGTGTCATTGAGTGCCAGTGCTGGAAACCACCACCAAAACCACCACCAAAACCTCCAGTGCAAGCACTGCCCAGCTCTTACCCATCCCTTCAGCCCTATTTTATGGGGAAAAGTGGTCTGGGATGGGTCAGAGCAGCCCTGTGAGAGCAGCATCTCCAGAGAAATGATACCCACAACACCACAGCCTTGGTTAGAAATTAGAATTGTATCATAGAATCATTCAAATTAGGAGCATTCTGAATGAGGGAAGAAGCTGTTTGCCTTCTGCTGATGAAGAGCTCTCATTTCCATCTCCATCAATGTGGAAATAGCTATTTGCTAAAGGAACTGGCTGAGAGAGGGACATTAACCATTCGCCTCCCCCCCCCCACCTTTTTTTTTTTTAATTCCAGTGTCTGTAACTGATCCTTCAAGGCACCTGCTGCATGCAAAATGCATTTTCTTGCTGGTTTCCAGGTCAAGCTCTGTCCTTAAGACTTGCTGCAGTATCAGAAGCTTTTGCTTTGGCTCAGATCACGTTGGGAGAAGGGAAGAAAAATGAGAGCAGCTTTTTCTCTTCAAACCAGAACCTTTGAGTCACTTGGTAATGGAGATAATGAAGAGCTCAGTGCCTGTAAAAAAAGCTGCTCAGTTATGGGCAAAAACAAAAAAACCCAAACCCAAAAAACATGGTTCAGAACAGCCTCAGGTGATCTACAGCTCATCCAGGACCAAGGAGAAAAAAAGATCTCACAGACTTGTCAGGAGGTGATGGAAACCAGGAGGGATTTTCCACCTTGGTTTGCTCTTCCCTCTGAATGCCATTTCCAAAGGAAACCTCCAGTGGTCCCATTTGTTGGCTGGGTTTGCAGAACCATCTTGTGGCTCCATTCTATGATTTTATGCCTTTTGATGAAAAAGAAATCAATTGGTTGGATTTGAATCATTCTCACCTGCAGATCTGCTGGCTGGAAGTGGAGCCATCAGCTCTGCTGCTGAGGAGCTCCAGGGGCAGAGCTGAGAACAAAACCCTAATTCCTTCATCCCCAAAGTTGTTTTAACCACGAGATCACTTTTTCCCTGAAAAAAAAAAGTTTCAAAACATCAGTAGATGGGGTAGAAAGAGAGGTCCCTGCTCCCCTTCCTGCATCTGCTCAAAGAGGGGCAGGGGACTCCCCTCATTTTGGGACACAGCAGAGGGTTGGGGACCTTCTGGCTTTAGAAAATCTGGGTCTGTTTTTTTGGGAGCTCACTCTCCTCATTCCCTCTCTTCCAGAGCTGAGCAGAGAGTAGAATCTAGCCTGCAAATCACAGAATTATGGAATGGTTGGGGTTGGAAAGGACCTCCAGCATCATCAAACCTCTCCCACTAGACCACGTTGCTCAAAGCTCCATCAAACTTGGCTTTGAACACTTCCAGGGAGGGAAATCTCCTCCAACTTCAGTTTTACCAAGAAAAAAAAGATGGTTTTATTCAAGAGGACCTGAATATTCATTAGAAGCTTGGCAGAGGAGGATAGCTCAGCTTTCAGCCTCATTAACTAACGAAGCTCCCCACAGCTTTGCTGTTGCCCAAGAAGGTCAGGTTTTCACTGGGGGGTCAGGAGAGAGCTAATTTTGAGCTCTGCTCAATAATAATAATAATTATTGAGCATAATAACAAAGCTCAGAGGGGAGTGAGATCTATTTAATCTCTCTTTGGAGGAAGTTCAAGCAGCCAATGGACCCAATGAGCTCTCTGGGATGAACACTGGGAGCACTGGGAGGGAAGAATGGATTCACCAGAGCTCATTTCTTTCCATTTCTCCATGGGGAGAAAGTCATCACTGCTCCATCTGCCAGCACCCAAACCTGAGTGAACTGTCCCCTGGGTGCCAAGGTCCCAGGGCCACCCTTCAGAAGGTAAAGAGATGATGGCCTTTGGCTACCACCCTTCAGAAGGCAAAGAGATGATGGCCTTTGGCTACCACCAGCCTTGTAGAGATGAGGCAGCTCAGCTTGGCTGCAGGGTCACCAAAGATGTTGCTGATGGGAAACATCCCATCCATCCCTCTGGAGTTTTTCTGTTGTGCTCAAATCCTTTTCAATTTTAGCAGGGAAGGAGAAGTGGAGTTTTTCACTGCAGGATGAGGTGACCCAAAGTGAATCACTTCTGGCTGCTGAATCACAGTCCTGTGTTTTTCTGGCTTGGTTTGACATATATCAGCAATATTTCCTGGGATGACTTCAGAGGAGATGAGGAGCTGGGTTTTTCTCTGTACCTCCACTTGCAGACTATGGTGAGCTCCACATGAGGATGTGCTGTGCTCTGAAAGAGAGAAAAGCCCAGAAAAGTTCTGAACCACCTGAATTTCTACTCCTGTGACTTGCTGGAGCAGTCAGATGGATTTCATTCAGGACCAAATAAACAAAACCCAAACTTTTGGGTATTGCTTAATAATCTGCCCTTGTCCTTCTGTTCCGTGGGGAGTTTCTCTATTTCAACATTTCTATTTGGGACGGTGGTGGGTGCTGGAATTTCCCCAGGGAGATGAATTCCTCTTTCCCTTCAGCCAAATAACAAATCTGCAACTCATTAAATCTCCCATCTCCTCCCTATTCCAGAAACCATGACCTCTGGGAATTTCATAGCTCCAGTTGAGATGAAACTCCTCCACTTCTCTCACTCCAAAGGATGTTGCCCCTAGAGGACCCATTTTCCTGGGGTTTTGGGGGTTTTTTGGTGATTTTATTCCAGTCATTTACCTGGTTTCATTATACCACCTCTAATTTCTAGCCCATGACTTCTCTGGTTTACCTTCACAAGGCTGCCAGCAACCACTCTGGATTAATCCCACATATTTTCCTTGCAAACACAGCTTTGTTGGCTGATGGTTGCAATCATTATTCTTGCAAGGACCAGGAGCTTTTTAGCCTGCTTTGTTTATTTTTGAAAGGTCAGAAGAAATCAGTGCAAACACAGAGAGGGAAAGGGTGACACAAAGGTCCCATCCTGATGTTAAAGACAGGAGCTGGAAGTAAACTTAAAGACTTCCAAGACCAGAGAAAGGGTTGGGGATGAAAAGAGCTCAACAGAGAGGAGAAAGGGTGGTGGGAAGTGATAGAGACTTGAAGACATTTTTCTTGAACATGACACAGTGCAGATAATTGCTGGGTCTGCCAGTAAATTCCTTGGCACTTGGAGAGTGATCCTTCTAATCTTTGCACTTAAGAAGGGATTTTCCTGGTAATAAGTTTTCAGTGAGTTTGCACTTGGAGGACAGCAATGCTCTGCTTCTGAAGAAGGGTGAGGTGAGACCTGGGTCCAAAATGCTCCAAAAGCATCAAATCACTGAACTGGAACATAGACAAATCCATGCTAGAGATGGGGAGTGCTCAGGTGGTGAGGGTCCTGCTGCCATTTTGGGGTCCCTGGTGCTAAAGGTGACAGTAGTCAGGATGGAGAGTATAGACTCATAGAAACAGCAAATGTTTTAATTTTATTTTAATTGGAAAAGAGCTTTGAGATCATCCCTAGCACTGCCAAGGCCACCACTGCCCCATGGCCCTCAGCACCACAGCTCCAGAGCTTGGAAATCCCTCCAGGGATGATGGGGACTCTACCACTGCCCTGGGCAGCCTGGGACAGGGTCTGACAACCCTTTCCAGGAAGGAATTGTTCCCAATATCCAACCTAAACCCCTCCTGGTGCAACTTGAAGCCATTTACTCTTGTTCTATCACTTGTTCCTTGGGAGAAGAGTCCAACCCCCCCTGGCTCCAACCCTCTGATCCAGAAGTTCTCCCCTCATCCTCCTTTTCTCCAGGCTGAACACCCCCAGGTCCCTCAGCTGCTCCTGCTCAGATTTGTGCTCCAGACCCTTCCCCAGCTCCATTCCCCTCCTCTGGAGATGCTCCATTCCTTCGTCTTGTTGTGAGTGGCCCAGAACTATGGGAGAGAAGGGAAAGCTCCAGGTAGAAAGAGGCACAAGAAAATGGAGAAAAAATACATGGAAATGGGGCTGTAAGGTGCTATTGCTGACTGCAGCAGCAGCTGGGGCTCTGCCTGGGTTGATATCTTATCTCAGGGTCATCATGTTGGTCTCTTCTTCCAAGGAAAATAGTGCAGCTGATCCTGCTGGGAGAGGGATCCTGTCCTGGGGGACAGAGAGCTATGGATATAGGGATGTGCCCAGCTCAGCTCACCTTACAAGATGGCTTTGGGCTATGGTGAGGGAGATCTTGGGTGGTTTTATGAAGGATTTTGTCACCTTGAAGGAGGAAGAACATGATTCCTTTGCATATACCTCCACTGCTGAGCTCAGTCAACGACCACAAGCATCAGCATCTTCTGGGTTAAATCACCACCAAGGACCCACATTGCCTGGAAAAAGATAAAATCAGAATTGTTTGGGTTGGAAGGGACCTTTCAAGGTCATCTAGTCCAATCCTGCTTCAATTAGATGAGAGCCCCATCCAACCTGACCTTGAATGTTTCCAGGGATGGGGTTTCTACGGGACTTCCCATCCAGTCCCCATAAACCCACACCATGGAACCTGGCTGCTGTGGGGAGGGAAGCATTCTGGGGTCTCCTGGAGCTTCCTGACATCTGATTTATCATCCCAAAATGCTGCATCACCGTGGGTGGTTGGCACTTAGTGACAGATGCAGCAGAGCACTTGGGGACATGCAAGCAGTCAGTGTTATGACTGTGCAAAACATGACTCCAACCCCAAGGTGGAAGAGAAGTGGGGGCATGAGATCTACTGGGGACCACATCTCCAAGGTCTACCACACACCACTGAGCAGTGGCAGAAAACCTGCAAAACCTCCCTTGCAGAGACAGCAAAGAGACAGCTTGGGGAAAGGAAAAAGGGATGGAGGGAGATGACAACTGATAAATCACAGCCAGGACTCCAGAAGGACATGGTGGCTCTGAGACTTCTGCCTAATGCCCAACTTCCAACCCATCCCAAATGGGTCACCCACGATGTATGACCCCCTGTGCCCCAGGTGTCAGCTATCCTTGGGGTTAGGAAGTCGTTGAACCCCAAAAGACATCAGTCTCAGGCTTGTTTACACAGGCAGGACCCAAAGAGATGGATTTGGGCCTCAGGACATTGAAATTAAGGTTGTAGATTGTTCTTTTAATTTTTTTTAATAGCTTTTCTCTTCCCAATCTTTACTCAAATGTTTCTTCTTGTTTTTTACTTAGTCCCTGTAAAAAAAAATCTGTAGAACAGATTTTCCCTCATTTCTTCTTTAATTTTTTTCTTCCCTGCAAGTGACAAAATGTTCTTGTCTGAAAAATGTTTAATGACTCTTCCTCCACCACTTGCCTCTATTAGCTGTGATTTCCTATTCCTGGTGACGTGCTCTGCCATCCCCATGTTCCTGACTCAATTATTCAACTCATTTATTTCTAATTTCTGAGTCTTTTTCTGATCTCCAAGTATTGTATAGTCAGAAGGGAATGGGGAAGATTTTCTTCATCAACCTGACAGGAGTGGATGGGACTCTTTGTGCCGAACCACATTGATTCTTGGGAGCTCAGCTGCAACACCTCTACTCTGCTCAGTTCCTTCCCATATAAGATGTTGTGACTTTGGGTGGCAAGAAAAAATCCTGGCTGTTTACCTTCTGTGTTCCTTTCATACCGTGGTCAGAAAAAGTTTATACTGTGGACATGGAGATCTTGGAATGAGTCCAGAGGAGATCATGAAGGTGCTCAGAGGGCTGAAAGAAGAGAGAAGAGAAGAGAAGAGAAGAGAAGAGAAGAGAAGAGAAGAGAAGAGAAGAGAAGAGAAGAGAAGAGAAGAGAAGAGAAGAGAAGAGAAGAGAAGAGAAGAGAAGAGAAGAGAAGAAGAAGAGAAGAGAAGAGAAGAGAAGAGAAGAGGAGAAGAGAAGAGAAGAGAAGAGAAGAGAAGAGAAGAGAAGAGAAGAGAAGAGAAGAGAAGAGAAGAGAAGAGAAGAGAAGAGAAGAGAAGAGAAGAGAAGAGAAGAGAAGAGAAGAGAAGAGAAGAGAAGAGAAGAGAAGAGAAGAGAAGAGATGAGATTCTGGGGAGATTTTTGAGCACCTTCCAGTGCCTGAAGGGTCTCCAGGAAAGCTGGGGAGGGACTTTGGACAAGAGGTGGAATGAGGGGTGGTGGTTTTAAAATGGAAGAGGGGAGATTGAAGTTGCACATGAGGAAGAAATTCTTGAATTTGTAGGTTCTGAGCCCACTGGTTGCCCAGGTTGCCCAAGGAAGCTGTGGCTGCCCCATCCCTGGCAGTGTCTCAGCCCAGGTTGGATGGGGCTTGGAGCAAGCTGGGCTGGGGGAGGTGTCCCTGCCCATCCAGAGGGTCAGAACCGGAGGAGCTTTTGGGTCCTTTCCAACCCAAACCAGTCTGTGAGTTTGTACTGGGGGATTTAACCAAAGCAGGGATGCTTTAGGGAGCAGGCTGGGTTTTCATGACCTGGGTCAGGACATCTCTTCCTTGTGCTATGGAGAGATCCCCTCTGTGTGCAGTTCCCCAGAAATTCCATGTCCTACCTGCTCTAAAGCACACCTGGATGTTGGTAGGAAGGGGCTTGGCTGGGAAGGGAAAGCAGCCCCCATGCAAATAAATTCTTTTCACACACTTCTTTTTAGATATTTGTTTGCCAGGAAAGGAATATACCTCCAGGCACCAACCAAATTGGTCCTGATTCTATATCCTCTAACTGCACAGCAATCATTTGCTTGCTAAAAAACTCAGAGCTGTTGCAGAAAAGGACTTAATTTTTAATTTTTTTTTTTTTTTTTTTTCTTAGAGGAGGAGATCGTTATCAGAATTCAGGAGCTGAATGGAGATTTATCCCTAGCTAAATGTCTGGTATTAAGAGGGCTTCTGTTTATTGACAGCTGTGCTTTGGGCTGGCAAAAAAAAAAAAAAAAAAAAAAAAAAAAAAAAAAAAAAATTAAAAATCTCTGTTTAACAAAGGTACAAAGTGTAAAGTGGTCAATAAGATTTTCAGCTGTGTGCTGCTTTTGATCACCCAGCAGCCAACCTTTTACAAAGATATTTTGCTGCAAGAAGGACCAAGAGGAAGAGGCTGAGAGAAGCAGTGAGACAAGAGGCCACTGCTCCTCCTTTTGCCCTAAAATAAAGAAATTAGAGTCTTGCATCTGAAAAAAAACAACAGACCCCACCTGGAGTCCTGTGTCCAGTTCTGGAGTGCCCAGCATCAGAAGGACACAGAGCTCCTGGAAGGTGTCCAGAGGAGCCACTCAAATGCTCAGAGGGCTGAGCACCTCCCTGGGAAGCCAGGCTGAGGGATTGGGGTTGTTCAGCCTGGAGAAGAGGAGGCTCCCAGGGGAGCTCAGAGCAACCTTCCAATATCTGAAGGGGGCCATGGTCCCCTCCATTTCATGGTCATCCTTGAACCATGGTCATCAGCACCCCCAGGTCCCTTTTCACCTTTGCTGCTCTCTGACAGCTCAGTCCCCAACCCATACTGGTGCTTCTAGAATCCCAGACTGGTCTGGACTGGAAGGGACCTTCAAGATTTTTCAGTTCCAACCCCCTGGATGGGCAGGGACACCTCCCCCAGCCCAGGTTGCTCCAAGCCCCATCCAACCTGGGCTGAGACACTGCCAGGGATGGGGCAGCCACAGCTTCCTTGGGCAACCTGGGCAGCCAGAGGGCTCAGTACCCACAAATTCAAGATTTTTTCCCTCCCATCTCCTCTCCGTCTCCCATCTTGCAGCTGGAAACTTTTCCTCCTTCATCCCATTCCTCCAGGCCCTTGTCCAAAGTTCCTCCCCAGCTTTCCTGGAGCCCCTTCAGGACCTGGAAGCTGCTCCAAGGGCTCCCCACAACCTTCTCTTCTCCAGGCTGAACACCCCCAACTCTCTCAACCTGTTCCAGGCTCCAATCCTCAATCCAACCTCAATCTCCCCTCTTCTTCTTCTCTTCTCTTCTCTTCTCTTCTCTTCTCTTCTCTTCTCTTCTCTTCTCTTCTCTTCTCTTCTCTTCTCTTCTCTTCTCTTCTCTTCTCTTCTCTTCTCTTCTCTTCTCTTCTCTTCTCTTCTCTTCTCTTCTCTTCTCTTCTCTTCTCTTCTCTTCTCTTCTCTTCTCTTCTCTTCTCTTCTCTTCTCTTCTCTTCTCTTCTCTCCTCTCCTCTCCTCTCCTCTCCTCTCCTCTCCTCTCCTCTCCTCTCCTCTCCTCTCCTCTCCTCTCCTCTCCTCTCCTCTCCTCTCCTCTCCTCTCCTCTCCTCTCCTCTCCTCTCCTCTCCTCTCCTCTCCTCTCCTCTCCTCTCCTCCAGGCTGAACACCCCCAACTCTCTCAACCTGTTCCAGGCTCTCCCCACCCTCCAATTCCAGAATTTCTTCCCCATCTCCAACCTCAATCTCTCCTCTCCAAGTTTTAACCCATTTCCCTTCTCCTCTCCCTACCCCCCCGTGTCCAAAGCCCTCCCCCAGCTTTCTTGGAGCCCCTTCAGATATTGGAAGGTTGCTCTGAGCTCCCCTGGGAGCCTCCTCTTCTCCAGGCTGAACAACCCCAATCCCTCAGCCTGGCTTCCCAGGGAGGTGCTCAGCCCTCTGAGCATTTGAGTGGCTCCTCTGGACACCTTCCAGGAGCTCTGTGTCCTTCTGATGCTGGGCACTCCAGAACTGGACACAGGACTCCAATGCATGATGAATTTTCCCACCAATGACCACAACTGTCTCTGTGCAACTCCACCTGGCTGCACATGTCACCTCCAGCCTCCTGGGACATTACTTGCCCATTAAAACAAAACTTGCTTTTCCATCCAGCATTTGTAGATCCCCAGGAATGGGATTGAGTCCCCCAGGGAACTCCTCACCACTGCAGCAGCAGGGAGAACTTCACTGGAGTTCACCCTCCATTGCCCATGAGCAACTCATCTTCTTTGAAACCAAACCCTGTCCCAGGTGAAGACACTTGGATGCCATTGTGAGTCCTGGAGGGATGATTTTCTCTATCCACAAGCAGTTTTTCTGCATGGGACCTCCTCAGCTTGGAGCCCCAGCTTGGAGAAATGATGCAGAAGATCCCAGGGATTCTTCTTTGTCTCTGGAGGCCTCCAGGGCCAGACTACCTCTTGATCTATGCACCACATCCTGGAAGAGTTCCAAAGCTGGATGCACTCATTGAGGACTCAGAGAAGTTATTTCTGAACCTGAGCATCTTCTTGTGTTTGAGTGATGCAGCATCTGAGATCATAAATCCTCCAGGAACAAGGTTGTGCTGCAGAATGCATCAGTGAACACCCAGGCTGGGTCTGGAAGCAGCAGAGATTATATTATCTAGCTTTTTTTTTTTTTTTTTTTCCTTTCTTATTTGCAGAATTCATTCTCCTGTTAGCCTGAATGAGAGAGAAGCTGTTGCAAGGATAATTAAATGTTACATGGATTTAACAGAACACACATCTCTATTCCACACTCCCTCCCCCATCTGGCTGCAGCAACAGCTCAGCTCAGATTTTTCACAGCCTGGGAGATGATATTGGGGCACTTTGCTTTGATCACCACTTTGATGGATGCCTGCAGTCAGCTCATGAGATAGTGAAGGGAGCTCAGGCAGTACAATGGGGGTGGATGTTTAGAAGATGAAGCAGCACCTTGTGAACCCTTCAGGATCGTAACATGAGCACCAGAGGGTGGAAATAAGAAGCTCAAGATAAGGGTTGGTGTGTCACCCTCTGGGCCTCATTTCCTTGCTCCTGCCAACAGCCTTTTCAAAGCATGTTAGATCAGGTTTGCCATTAAGGTCAGCAGGAGCTGGTTTATGCCAGGTAATCATCAGGCTGCTGCTCATAAGTAGTAACAGACCTCACCCATCACAGATAATTTTGATGTTTATCTTGCCACAAGCCAGTTTGTGTCTTCATTTCAGCTGCTTTTTCCATGTTTGAGCTGACAGAAGCTCTCCCCATCTGGAGAGAGGTGTTCTGCTCCTTGGCTGAGCTGTTCAGGGGGAAGTTGCAGGGTATTGTCAGCAAAAAGCAGAAACTGGAAGGCATCAGGTGTTTATTTCTCCACAAGATCTTCTGCGAGGTCTATAAATAGAAAATTTGCTCCAAAGTGACCTGAGAGCAAAAACAAGTTAGATGTGTATGGGTGGATCACCTGAGGACAAAAAAATTGTTGGGTGTCCATGGTTGGATAATCTCAAAAAAATCTTGTTGGATGTCCATGGTTGAGTGACCTCAGGACAAAGAGTTTGTTGGATGTCCATGGCTGAATGACTTTAGGATAAAGATCTTGTTGGATGTCAATGGTTGAGTGACCTCAGGACAAAAATCTTGTTGGATGTCCATGGTTGAATGACCCAAGGAGAAAGAGCTTGTTGGATGTCCATGGCTGGATAATCTCAAAAAGAGATTTTTGGGTGTCCATGGTTGAGTGACCTCAGGACAAAGAGTTTGTTGGATGTCCATGGTTGGGTGACCCAAGGAGAGCTTGTTGGATGCCTATGGTTGAGTGACCCAAGGACAGAGAGCTTGTTCAATGTCCATGGTTGAATAATCTCAAAAAAATCTTGTTGGAGTTCCATGGTTGAGTGACCTGAGGACAAAAAACTTGTTGGATGTCCATGGTTGGGTGACCCAAGGACAGAGAGCTTGTTGGATGTCCATGGTTGGGTGACCCAAGGACAGAGAGCTTGTTGGATGTCCATGGTTGGGTGACTCAAGGACAAAGAGCTTGTTCAATGTCCATGGTTGAATAATCTTAAAAAAATCCTGTTGGATGCCCATGGTTGAATGACCCAAGGACAAAGAGCTTGTTGGATGTCCATGGTTGGATAATCTCAAAAAAATCTTGTTGGATGTCCATGGTTGGGTGACTCAAGGACAAAGAGCTTGTTCAATGTCCATGGTTGGGTCAGCAGTGGACTCTGCCTTTGGAAAATGTCCTCTTCTGGAAATCCTTGGCCATGCCTCTCCCCCATTCCCTGGTCTGGTGCAGGTGTGGGTGGGTTTTTTGGGGGTTTTTCTGGTTTGTTTTTTTTTTTTTGGTTGATGAGTATTTTTCCCAGAGGGTGTTTCAGCCACAGTTCCATGGTGAAGGTCTCTGGGTCTGGTAAGGAGGGGGTTAGAAGAGGGCATCTGGGGCTCCTTTCTTGGGGTATCAGCTTTTTGGGGGAAACATCCACTTGTAGAGTCTCCTTGGGAGTATCATGGCCATAGAGGAACTTTTGATTTGTCCATGCACCAGGGTCAAAGCCCGTGGGCTGAAGAAAGCTCAGCTGACTTTAGAAATGGTCTTCACCTTGCAAATGTCCTCTACAAACCACTTTGTGGTTGGGGGAAAAAAAAAAAAAAAGATGTACCAGAAATCTCCCCACCTGGAGGTGACCAAAACATTGAAAAATCAAAATGACCACAAATTTCCTCTCTGGGAAGGAGAATTAAATATCAAAAGATGGAAACAAGGTGACCCACCAGGTCTTTGCCATATTCCAGGGCTTATTTCCATGATAATTCCAATGACATCTAAATATGGTTATGGGAAAGAGCTCATCAGAAATGTTGATAATGATCTTGTGCCTGCAGGGGAATTCAGTGAGCAACATTTTACAGATCTGTTGAGCTTCAACAAATAATTGAAAAATCCCCTGAGTGGAGTGTTCTTGTAAAGCTGAAATGGAACAGGCTCCTTTTTCCTTTTGGAACTGTTTTTGGGGGTTTAATTTGAGCATGATATAATAATAATAATTTAAAAAAAAAAAAAAAAAAAAAAAAAAAAAAAAAAGGAAAAAGAAGTCCCAAAGCAGATCAGAGCATTGTCCTCTTTAAATCAAAAGCAGAACAAGATCATTTTGGCTTCCTGACAATTTTTAAAGAAATTATTCTGCACAGGCAAAAAACTGCAAATATAGACTATTTCAGAAGAGGAAAAAAGATTTATTTTTTGTTTGCTTGGAGGTTTTTTTGGTGGGGCTTTTGTTTGGGGTTTATTTTTTTTCCTTTTTAATTTTTTTTCCTTTTGGTCCAAATCTGATTTTGGGTATAATCCATGGGCTGGGAAGAACTGGATAATTTTCTAGCATCACCCAGCAGACCACACCAACCCTTCCACACCATGGAGCTCAACCTGATTCAGTGGAGAAAAGTGAATTATCCCAAGAGCTCTTTTGTCCTTCTGGCTTGATTGAAGGCATCAAACAAGAAACCAACGTTGCTGAATGACAGAGAAAAGAAAACCTCCCAGAGCAGGAACAACCACAGAGTTTATAAACCCTGTCCTGACCTTATCTTCTTCCCATAAACTTCTTGGCTGAGTCAGGATAATAAATCTGCTGCATCTCATTCAGGAAGGGCAATGATTATCCATCTCGAGGTAATGAAAAAGGTTTTATTGTGGTGGTGATTTGCAAACCTGCCATGGGATTTATACAGCAATCCCATGGTTGTGTGTTGGGGTGCATCAGTGGGATATTTTCCTACCTCCCAAAAGGCATCCAAGTGATTTTTGCATTGGTCATGGGGAAAAAAAAAAAATAAAAGAAACAAGAAGAAAGATCTCGGCTGAGTTCTAGAAACAAATGGGATATGGAGAGAGAAAGTGGAGCAAAAGGCTGGGGAAAAGAGGATGGATTTTGCAGCCTTGCATAAAAATCAAAAAAGAAGGAGCAAAAGATATATAAGATAAAGATAAATAAGAATCAAAATCAAGAAGAGACAAGGGGGCAAGAAGCAGGGTCTGTTCAGATATTATTCCTTGATCTCATGGAACAAAATGGTTTTGCACCTTTGGTAAAGACCCCCGAGGACTTTTGGGGAGTGAGGCAGAAAATGGGAGATGTGCTCACGAGGACCTAAACCCAAAAAGAGGCAGAAGAAGGGTTAATTTTCCTGATGGTAAGAACCAAGAGCTTATTTCTGGTGGACAGCAGCTTAGTGGAGCCATGTATGAAGAGCCTTATAAAGACCAGAAGAGGATTGAAAGCTCTGAGTGAAAGCCAGGACAGGAATTCTTTTTTTTTTTTTTCCTTTTTTCTCATAAAGCCTCAGCAGGTTCTAAGCGGAGTCTGTCTTTGGTGCATGGCAGATGGTTCAGGAGATGTTTCTCTGCTCTAAACATAGTCATTTTTGACCTAAATCTATTTTTGCCTCTCCTAGAGAAAACACCTGTATTTTTACTGCTGTGGGAGATTTCCACAGCTTTTCCAGGACAGATCTTCAGGGAAAGGAGAGGGAAAAACCCCACTCCCATCCCCTGGGAGGACAACAACCCATCCCAGAGACCACTCCAGGAGCTGTGAACAGGTCTAAATCCCCTGGGACAAGAAAGACATGGAAGTGGTGGGATGTGTCCAGAGAAGGGCCAGGAGGATGCTCAGAGGGTTGGAGCAGCTCTGGAGTGAGGAGACTGAGAGAGTTGGGGTTGTTCAGTCTGGAGAGGAGAAGGCTCCAAGGAGAGCTCAGAGCAACCTTCATAGATCTGAAGGGGCTGCAAGAAAGCTGGGGAGGGACTTTTGAGGATGTCAGGGAGGGATAGGACATGGGGGAATGGATTCAAACTGGAGGAGGGGAGATGGAGATTGGAAGTTAGGAAGAAGTTCTTCACCATGAGGGTGGGGAGAGCCTGGCACAGGTTGTCCAGAGAGGTGGTGGAAGCTTCCCTATCCCTGGAATTTTTTAAGTCCAGGTTGGATGGGGCTTGGAGCAACCTGGGCTGTGGGAGGTGTCCCTGCACATCCGGGGGGTTGGAACTGGATGATCCTAAAATTCCCTTCCAACCCTGAAAATTCTATGATTCTATGATAACTTTCCCTCTCTTGAGGACATGGGTACAAATGTGCCAAATTTATCCCTAGAATCATAGACTCACAGACTGGGTTGGGTTGGAAGGGACCTTCCAGCTCCTCCAGTTCCAACCCCTGGATGGGCAGGGACACCTCCCCCAGCCCAGGTTGCTCCAAGCCCCATCCAACCTGGACTTAAAAACTTCCAGGGATGGGGCAGCCAGAGCTTCCTTGGGCAACCAGGGGCTCCCCACCCTCAAATTCAAGAATTTCTTCTTAATTTCTTCTTACTGAACTACTTGAACATCTTTCTGCACCACAGTGATGCTTTGGTAGATGTTCCTATGGTGCATCTCAAGGCTCAGGGAACAAAACCCTCTTGGAGTCTGGCTCTCTACAAACCTTTGAAATGTATTTCCACTTTTTCCCTGCATCTGCCCCTCCACTGCAATGCTGATGACAGATATGTCATGATGGGACAGGGCCACACAGAAGATCAGACCAGCATCTGGCAGCGTGGCTGCTTAAAAACAAGATACACATGAAAAAAGGAGGAGCTGCAGCTTCATTACAGCTGTATCCATGATGAGCAAAGGAACTGGAAAACCTCTGGGTGTGTAATGCTTCATGTCTGCAAGCACTGCCTTTTAGGCTGGTGCCTCCAGGGGTTTATTTCCATCCTTGGTTGCTTATCTACAGTGCTGTGAGAAGCCTTAGAGGTGGACACCTTAGAGGTCACCTTCCTCAGGAACAGATGTAGTGTTTATTTGAACCATCATAGGAGCACTTCTCCCATGGAGCCAGGCTGGGGGAGTTGGAGTGGCTCAGTCTGGAGAAAAGAAGGCTCCACGGAGACTTTAGGGACACTTCCAGTCCCTGAAGAGGCTCCAGGAAAGCTAGGGAGGGACTTTGGACAAAGGTATGGAGTGATAGGATGGGGAGGAAGGGTTTCAAGCTGAAAGAAGGGAATTTGGGATTGGGTATTTGGAACAAATTCTTTCACTATGAGGGTGCTGAGCCCCTGGTTGCCCAAGGAAGCTGTGGCTGCCCCATCCCTGGCAGTGTCTCAGCCCAGGTTGGATGGGGCTTGGAGCAACCTGGGCTGGGGGAGGTGTCCCTGCACATCCAGGGGTTGGAACTGGAGGAGCTGGAAGGTCCCTTCCAACCCAAACCAGTCTATAATTCTATGAAACCACCAGGTCTTTTAGTTCTAACTGGTTTGAGAACAGTTCCAAACAGTATTAGAAGAGAATTTTCCTTGCATCTTTTAAGGACTGTTTATTTATCAATGAAAGATCATCCCTAGCAAAAGGGAAGAAGTTTCCTTTCCCACTCCTGCCTTCTCTGTTGATTACAGGGACTTTTGTCATGTGGACAACATCCCCTTCAGATTGATGTAAAGAACATATTTCCAGAATTTCTTCAGCCCTATGGCAGCTGTCAGCACGTTTGCTGTCACCAGGACCTCCTCATGCAGGAGGTGCCCTCAGATTCAAGATCTTGTGTTTTACCACCTGCTTCAGGTCACCCACCTCAAATCCTGAGGATGGGGCTTGGAGCAACCTGGGCTGGGGGAGGTGTCCCTGCCCATCCAGGGGTTGGAACTGGAGGAGCTGGAAGGTCCCTTCTGGATCTGGACCCAAACCACTCTGGGACCGAGAGAGTTGGAGGAGAGAGAGGAGAAGAGTGAAGAGAAGGTTCTGGGGAGCCCTTGGAGCAGCTTCCAGTGCCTGAAGGGGCTCCAGGAGAGCTGGGGAGGGACTTGGGACAAGGGAATGGAGGGATGGGATGAGGGGGAAGGGTTTCCAGCTGCAAAAGGGGAGATGGAGAGGAGATGGAAGGGAGAAATTCTTGAATTAGAGGGTGCTGAGCCCCTGTGCCAGGTTTCCCAAGGAAGCTGTGGCTGCCCCATCCCTGGCAGTGTCTCAGCCCCAGTTGGATGGGACTTGGAGCAACCTGGGCTGGGGGAGGTGTCCCTGCCCATCCAGGGGTTGGAACTGGAGGAGCTGGAAGGTCCCTTCCAACCCAGCCCTTCCACCTCTGCTTTGCAGCCAGCAGCTCTTTGTTTCCTTCCCACAAGTTTTCATCCCCCCCCCCCTCCTCTACTTTTGAAGGCAGGAGGAATGAACTCATCAGGGATGCTGTAACAGAGGAATCCTTTCAAGGCATTAGTGCTAATGGGTACCCCCAGCAGCAGGCTCTGGGGAGGAGAGGGAGCCAACCCACACTGAATTCCTCTAATGCTCCCTTAATCCAAGTGGTTTTTACAAGAGGAATGAAAACACCTCCTGTTTACAAACAATCAGGGCATGGGAGAGAGTTTTGCAGCCCTCTTAGAAACACCCTCTTGGCTGATGAAACACCAACCCCACCAAAGAGGTGGCTGAGGGTCTTTCCTTGCTTTGCCTGCCCAAATCCTACCCTGGAAATTAGAAACCAGGTGCTGTGAAATGGGCAGGTGGCCCCAGCTGGGGCTGAGGGGTTTGCAACAACATTTGCAAAGTGCAAATCCTGCTGGCAGTTACGTCACTGAATTATCCTTCCATATCCTTCCTATCCAATCCAGACAGCCATTCCCCACTTAATTGATTTTAATCTAATCAGCTGCAGCCAGTCACCGGTTTTAATCAACCCTGACCACCCATCCTTCTGCATGAGCCAACTATCCAGCAGTTCCTGGCTTTAATTACATGAAAGTCAGCTTAGGGTTTGTTAATTCTTGTCACATTATCCCCAACCCTCCAGTTCAACCTCCCCAGTGAGGTCCATCACTATGACCAAGAGCAAATCCTCCATCCTCCCAGGTTCATTAAATTTTGGAGGCTAATTAGCAGGACTCAGAGGAGACAGGGCATGGTTTACTAAGTCCAGGTCTGGAGTCCCTATTACAAGAAAGACAGGGATGTGGTGGAGGGTGTCCAGAGAAGGACCACGAGGATGCTCAGCGTGGTCAGCATTTCCCCCCCCCAAAAAAAATTTTTTTTTTAAATGCTGTTGCTTTTGCCAGTGTTCCCTGGGGCTGAGCCTATGTTCTCCTTTCTCTGGGAAAATATTTTCTCCTCCAGGCTCATAGCTGGTAGAGAGCTTTCACAGGAGTGATGCTAAAACCTGGTTAAATCCCATTCATCTCTTTATTGCCCAATCTTAACCTCAGTTTCTCAGTTTCCCCTTGAGAGAAACTCTCCTTATATTTCACTCCCCTTTGAAGACCTCCAGGGTAGGTGGTGCCACTCTCTTTTACTCCAGATAGAGTATTTGGGGCAAAAACTCAAAGAAAAAGCCTTTGAACAGCTTTGGAGCTGAAAG
The DNA here is from genome assembly GCA_023637945.1 of Phaethornis superciliosus. Classification (NCBI taxonomy): domain Eukaryota; kingdom Metazoa; phylum Chordata; class Aves; order Apodiformes; family Trochilidae; genus Phaethornis; species Phaethornis superciliosus. Next base: position 195,935,274 of record JAJQWJ010000001.1, read on the forward strand.
ATGCCAAGTTTCTGGAAGAGATGGCACCAGAAGAGTGGGTGGACACCCATCCACAGCACTGCATCCTGCTCCAAGGGTGTACAAGGGGATGCATTAAAACCAAGATCTTAACATTTGGCTCTCAAGGACCCTCCTGATCTTTTTGCTTTCCCAAGTGGTCAGAATTTCCCACCAAAAAAAAAAAAAAAAATTAAAATGCTGTTTCTTTTGCCTGTGTTTCCTGAGTCTGAGCCCATTTGCTCCTTTCTCTGGAAAAATATTTTCTCCTTCAGGCTCATAGCTGGTGGAGAGCTTTCACAGGAGGGATGCTCTTGGGTATTTAATGGACATAAGTAAGATTTCAGGGGAAAACACCACATTTGTGGGAAAATCCCATGAAAGAGAAAAGAAGAGACACACAGAATAAAAACAGAGCTTTTGTAACACTGGAATAGGAAGAATTAGAGAAAGGCAATTAGAAAACACCATGTGGCAAGGAGTCAACAGCCCATCCTTGGGACAGGCCTGAAAGACACTTGCAAGAGGGATGAAAGGGATGGAAAGGAGTCCTCCCCACAACCAATCTGGGCTATAACCTTTAGCACAAGGTAGAAAACACAGAGCAATTGGAGTTGTCATATTAACATCTTCTCAGCATATTAATGTACTGTAATGCTGTGCTAAAATACCCACCCAAAGGCTGGAGGGACCTCTACTAACAACAACCCAGCTGTTCTTGGAGCATCCTTAGGATCATAGAAGAAGGACACAGAGCTCCTGGAAGGTGTCCAGAGGAGCCACTCAAATGCTCAGAGGGCTGAGCACCTCCCTGGGAAGCCAGGCTGAGGGATTGGGGTTGTTCAGCCTGGAGAAGAGGAGGCTCCCAGGGGAGCTCAGAGCAACCTTCCAATATCTGAAGGGGCTCCAAGAAAGCTGGGGGAGGGCTTTGGACACGGGGGGGTAGGGAGAGGAGAAGGGCAATGGGTTAAAAGTTGGAGAGGGGAGATTGAGGTTGGAGATGGGGAAGAAATTCTGGAATTGGAGGGTGGGGAGAGCCTGGAACAGGTTGAGAGAGTTGGGGGTGTTCAGCCTGGAGGAGAGGAGAGAAAGAGGAAGAGGAAGAGGAAGAGAGAAAGTGAAGCGAAGTGAAAGGAGAGGAGAGGAGAGGAGAGGAGAGGAGAGAAGAGAAGAGAAGAGAAGAGAAGAGAAGAGAAGAGAAGAGAAGAGAAGAGAAGAGAAGAGAAGAGAAGAGAGAAGAGAGAAGAGAGAAGAGAGAAGAGAGAAGAGAGAAGAGAGAAGAGAGAAGAGAGAAGAGAGAAGAGAGAAGAGAGAAGAGAGAAGAGAGAAGAGAGAAGAGAGAAGAGAGAAGAGAGAAGAGAGAAGAGAGAAGAGAGAAGAGAGAAGAGAGAAGAGAGAAGAGAGAAGAGAGAAGAGAGAAGAGAGAAGAGAAGGTTCTGGGGAGCCCTTGGAGCAGCTTCCAGTGCCTGAAGGGGCTCCAGGAAAACTGGGGAGGGGCTTGGGACAAAGGCCTGGAGGGATAGGATGAGTGGAAAGGTTTCCAGCTGCAAGAGGGGAGATGGAGAGGAGATGGTAAGGAAAAGTTCTTGAATTTGTGGGTGCTGAGCCCTCTGGTTGCCCAGGTTGCCCAAGGAAGCTGTGGCTGCCCCATCCCTGGCAGTGTCTCAGCCCAGGTTGGATGGGGCTTGGAGCAACCTGGGCTGGGGGAGGTGTCCCTGCCCATCCAGGGGGTTGGGACTGGAGATGCTTTTGGGTCCCTTCCAACCCAAACCAGTCTGGGATTCTGTGGTCTCAATCAGCACCAAATCCTGGACTTTAGACAAGGAAAACCCGGGATGAGGTGCACCAGCCCTCAGCCCAACTCCACGCATTGCATCCCATGGAAAACAATTCCCTCACCCCTCATGGACCCTTTTTAAACTCAGGTACCCAATCTTGCCTTTCATTCAGCTCCCATCCCACCTTCTGAGCAGCACCAGAGGACGATGCTGCAGTGGAAACCTGGGAACTGCACCTCCCTCTCCCTCCCCCATATCCCAACTTTAATTAAACCCAGGGCTGTGCTTTGAAGAAAGTGGTATAATCCTCAACAGAAGAGAATTTCATCAACCCAGCAGCAGTGGAAAAATGATTCATAATTCATGATGGAGCAGACACAATGTGCTCAGCACCAGCCAGGCTCAGCACCCTTGGTCCCCAAGCTGAGGGTGATGTTGGGTGCTATGGGATTAGCCCAGCACAAGGATTTATTTGGGGTTTGGGGTTTTTTTTTCCTTTGTTCTCTTCAACTTCCTCAGCATATTGAGAGCTCAGCCTTGGTAGAGGACAAGCTCTGTACCCAGATTTACTTGCAGAACCTACTAGGTGTCAGAGAAAGGGCTTATTTACACATAAATGAGAAAGGCAAAAGCTCCACAACAGATGCCAGCAAGAGCAAGGTGTTATTTGCAATTTTCTTCCCTGGGAGACAACCCTCAGCTTCTCCCACCCCTCACCCCACCAGGGCAGGGATAAAACAGCAGGAATTGCATGAAACTGTAGCTTTTTTTTTTTTTTTTTTTTCTATAGTCTCATCCCATGGCACACATTTATTATTAGATTTATTTATTCCCAGAGAATCCAGCAGAGTTTCGGTGCTGTGGGTGCAAGGGAGATGGCACAGGGCAGAACCTGCACAGCAAAATGCTTAATTCCTGCCTGGGTTTCCCAGTTCCTTCTCTTGCATTCCTCAATAGTTGTTGCCATTTAAAAAAAATTAATTGATTAAAAAAAAATTATTTAAAGAAAAAAAAATCAAATAGCTCCTGGTTGCATTGATGGTGCCTGAAGCACAGTGAAGCTCAGAACAGATGTTGGTGACCCCATGAAAATATGAATCCAAGGGGAGTTGTCCCTCCCAAGCTTCTTTTGGGTGTATTTGCAGCATTAAGGGGGTTAAATTCTGTTTGATTTTATTGTTTTATTTTGGTGTTGTTTTTTTTTTTTCCAACAGGGAATGTGGAAAGGATGAAAACCCCAGTCTGGTATCCCCCCCCCACCTCCCTCAACTCCCACTTGAAATCCCAAAATCAACTTCCAGGTTCTTCCCTAGCTGGCCCAGAGGAGGGGAAGGATTTTCCTTTCCCTGCAGGCAGATTGATGACAAATCCCTGCAGGGAGGAACCCTGTGATGGGAAGGGGAGGACACAGCACAACTGAGCCCCCAAGAGCTTCTCAGTGCTCCCTCACTGCTCCCCAGGGACACATTCTCTGCATGAGAAGACAGATTTTTGCTTTTTTATTTATTTATTTATTAATCTCCAATGGCTCCTTATTGAGAACCGATTGAGAAAATAAGTTCTTGATTTTTTTCCTTTTTGTTTTTTCCTTGATATTTTCTCAATAAGTTATTAAGAACTTATATTTTCTCAATAAATTATTGGGCAAATAAGACAGGCACCTATTGAGAAAACCTTTAGCAAAAGAGCCAGGTGGAAGAGGAGCTAGCAGGGAAATCTGGCTGTATTGAATCCCATTGTACCTCTCTGACCACATTCCAGCAGGGAAGCAGCAGAAGTTAATTCCCAGGAGCAGCTTCTTTATCACCACCACCTGATCCATTGCAACCTCCCCCCAAAAAAAAGGGCTGGGGTGGACACCATGGGTGGAAGTTGAGGTGCTGGGGAAGATGTTCCTCATGTCCCCAGCAGTGCTTGCTTTACAGATGGGTTTGTGTGGCTTCAGGATTGAGGATTTCATGGAATGTTAGAAGTTGGAAGGGACCTCAGAAGATCTTTGAGCCCAACCCCCCTTGTCAGAGCAGGCAAAAAGAAAGGGAAGGAAAATGATGGTGGAGACTTTTTCTGTCCACCACAAAGCTCCACAAAGCCACTGAGGTTGAGGCTCTTCAGTCTCCTCCATGAGCATCGTGGGGTACAAACCCAATGTCCTGGTTTGGGCCAGGATAAAGGGGATTTTCTGTCTTGGACTTTTGCTTTCAGCTCAGTCTCTTGTAAGCAGCTGCACTGCTGAAATGAACAGCAAGTTTCTCAGGCAGTGGCTGCTGCTGGGACTGCTCACACTCCATGGTTATAGTTCCAGCTGGAGCCTGGTGTGCAGAACCAGGGACACTGCTCAGCTCTGAGGAACATTTGGCCCTCCAGAAGGAGAAAAGGAGGAAAGAGGTCCCACCTGGAACCCTCCTTTGGGGAGGAAGGGACAAGAGAGATGCCAGAATTGACCAAACAGAGTATTCCATCCCATACACCTCATCCTCAGGAGAAATTGGAGGGATCACCAGGGTCAAACCCCTTCCTGCTTCCCCTTCTTCCCCTCTCCCTGTTTGCTTGGGCATCCTGGGAGGATCCCATCCATTCCTCTGCCTGTGCTTCTGATCCATTCCAGCCTGAATCTGGGTGTTCCTGCCTCCAGCTCCCAACTGCTGCTGACTCCAGGATTCCAGCCTGGACTTTCCCAGGGCTGCCCTGCAGCCTCGGTGGGGACGTGAGAGTTATTGGGGGAGAGGGGGAGGAACCTGGGATCAATTTTCCTCTAGATTTGTATAGGTTTAGTAATTTTTTTCTATTTATCATTCCTGTTTCATTAAAGTTGTGTAGTTTAGTTTCCAACCCATAAGTCCTTATTCTCTCTCTTTTCTTTATCAGTGAGGAGAGAGAGATTAATATATAAATCTGTTACTCGGTTTAAATCTGTTATTCGGCCGGGCCAGTGTTAAACCCTGACACCCAATCAGATTCCATCCAAAATCATCTGCAGAATCTTCACCTCTGCTCTGCAGGGCTCTCTGTCTACAGCAAAGACCTCATGAACTTCTCTGGGCCATCAAGATCATCCTGGGTTTTGGTAGACGCAAGGAAGGTTGGCTCTGGAAGTGTCCTGATAGTTGGGCTGGAACACCTCTGTCCTGTCCTGTGTCTCTCTGGTTATAGCAGGGACCAACCCTTCAAGGAACAGCTTCAGAGGGACCCAAAATGGACCAGAAGAAAAAGAGCCAAGCAATCCAAAGAAGGAATCCACCCTTCCCCACCTGGGGAGACCATCCCCAACCTCCTTTGCACCCCAACCACCACAAGGTCCTGTTCCTTTTCCCTCCACAAGGAGGTTTTTAAATCTCCGGATAAGATCTGAGTGGTGCAAATGATATTTTCAGCTCACCTGAGAGGTCCAGAATCCCTTTCCTCCAAGAGAAAAATGAGGAATAACTACAAACCAGACACTGTTTGGGACTCTGGTTCAGATGCCTCCAAGACAGGTGAAGAAGCAGATTTTCAACCATGGAACCAGGCTGCTCTGGATGTGTAGAGGAAAGGAAGGAGAAGGAAAGGGGTGAGAAACCACAGAATCATAGAATTTTTAGGATTGAAAGGGACTTTTAGAATTAGTCAGGTCCAACCTCCTAGATGGGCAGGGACACCTCCCACAGCCCAGGTTGCTCCAAGCCCCATCCAACCTGGCCTTAAAAATTTCCAGGGATGGGGTTCTACCACCTCCCTGGAAAACCTGTGCCAGGCTCTCCCCACCCTCCAATTCCAGAATTTCTTCCCCATCTCCAACCTCAATCTCCCCTCTCCAAGTTTTAACCCATTTCCCTTCTCCTCTCCCTACCCCCCCCGTGTCCAAAGCCCTCCCCCAGCTTTCTTCATAGAATCAGAGAATTTTCAGGGTTGGAAGGGACCTTCCAGCTCCTCCAGTTCCACCCCCCTGGATGGGCAGGGACACCTCCTACAGCCCAGGTTGCTCCAAGCCCCATCCAACCTGGCCTTAGAAAATTCCAGGGATGGGGAATCTTCCACCACCTCTCTGGACAACCTGTGCCAGGCTCTCCCCACCCTCATGGTGAGGAACTTCTTCCTAACTTCCAATCTCCATCTCCCCTCCTCCAGTTTCAATCCATTCCCCCATGTCCTATCCCTCCCTGACATCCTCAAAAGTCCCTCCCCAGCTTTCTTGCAGCCCCTTCAGATCTATGAAGGTTGCTCTGAGCTCTCCTTGGAGCTTTTTCCTCTCCATGAACAACCCCAACTCTCTCAGTGCTCCAACCCTCTGAGCATTTGAGTGGCTCCTCTGGACACCTTCCAGGAGCTCTGTGTCCTTCTTCTATGATCCTAAGGATGCTCCAAGAACAGCTGGGTTGTTGTTAGTAGAGGTCCCTCCAGCCTTTGGGTGGGTATTTTAGCACAGCGTTACAGTACATTAATATGCTGAGGAGATGTTAATATGACAACTCCAATTGCTCTGTGTTTTCTACCTTGTGCTCAAGGTTATAGCCCAGATTGGTTGTGGGGAGGACTCCTTTCCATCCCTTTCATCCCTCTTGCAAGTGTCTTTCAGGCCTGTCCCAAGGATGGGCTGTTGACTCCTTGCCACGTGGTGTTTTCTAATTGCCTTTCTCTAATTCTTCCTATTCCAGTGTTACAAAAGCTCTGTTTTTATTCTGTGTGTCTCTTCTTTTCTCTTTCATGGGATTTTCCCACAAATGTGGTGTTTTCCCCTGAAATCTTACTTATGTCCATTAAATACCCAAGAAAAATACTGTGAAAGCTCTCCACCAGCTATGAGCCTGAAGGAGAAAATATTTTCCCAGAGAAAGGAGAAAATAGGCTCAGACTCAGGAAACACAGGCAAAAGAAACAGCATTTTAATTTTTTTTTTTTTTTTTGGTGGGAAATTCTGACCATTTGGGAAAGCAAATAGATCAGGAGAGTCCTTGGGAGCCAAATGTTAAGATCTTGGTTTTAATGCATCCCCTTGTACACCCTTGGAGCAGGATGCAGTGCTGTGGATGGGTGTCCACCCACTCTTCTGGTGCCATCTCTTCCAGAAACTTGGCATCTTTCAGCTCCAAAGCTGTTCAAAGGCTTTTTCTTTGAGTTTTTGCCCCAAATACTCTATCTGGAGTAAAAGAGAGTGGCACCACCTACCCTGGAGGTCTTCAAATGGGGAGAAACTGAAGTTAAGATTAACTGAGGTTAAGAATAAAGAGATGAATGGGATTTAACCAGGTTTGACATCACTCTCCAGGGTAGTGGTGGCTCAGGAGGCTTGTACACATCTCCTGCCTCCTTCTTCCTTTTCTGGAGGTACAAGTGGCAGTGGGAAGCTCTAGGAATGGCATCTTCAAGCCATGGCCACACCACAGCCTTTAACTTCTTTATGGTTAAAAATGAATCCTTCCTCACGAATGCATCTTCCCTGCTCCCCATCCTGGCTTATCCCTTCTCAAGGCCTCTCATGCATCAACCCAGGCTTACCTGGAATGCTTCTGCTCTATTTTTGGCTTTGTCTGATGACATAAATCTTTAAAAAAAAAAAAAAAAAAACAAAAACACAAGGCAAACAGGAGTGATCTGCCCAGACAGCCCCATTCTCCATTTGACCCATGAGCCAATGTTTGCTTTGGTGTTTATCTTCTGAGAGGAGGGAAGATGGATGGGAGAGATGCTGCTGACACAACCCCCTTTGCCTGCAAACCCCATTTTCTTCCTCCTCATGGGTGTCAGCACACACACACATACTTTATCTGGGGTCTAATTAAAGCAGAACCTTCTCCTGCACCATTAGCTCCCAGCCCCTAATTTTCCCCCCTCTTGGTGTGTTGGACCACCACAACCTCTTCACCCCAAAAAAGCAGATTCCTGACACTGGATTTCTCTCATCCTGGATCAGTTTGAGGTAGGAAATGCCCCATCCCTGGAAACATTCAAGGTCAGTTTGCATGGAGCTCTGATCTACCTCCAGCTGTTGGAGGTTGGACTTGATGACCTTTAAAGGTCCCTTCCAACCCAAACTAGTCCCTAATTTTAGGATTTTGTTTCAGGGGGAGTGGAATATATGACATTAAAAGGTCCCTTCCATCCCAAGCTATTCTCTCATTTGAGGATTTTATTTTGCTGGCTGGAGGTGATGCCAAGAGAAGTGAGCTGCAAAGAAGAAGTGACCAAGAGGAGACAAGCTGAGGAGGAACTCCTAAATATCCTTTGTTTTCAGGTTCCATATTGAAGGCAAAGCCCTTGAAGAGGATTCATTGAATCCCAAATTTGTTTGGGTTGGAAGGAACCTACAAGCTCCTCCAATTCCAACCCCCTGGATGGGCAGGGACACCTCCCACAGCCCAGGTTGCTCCAAGCCCCATCCAACCTGGGCTGAGACACTGCCATTATTCAGCACTGCCAAGAATCCCAGAATCCCAGAATATTATTATTATTATTATTATTATTATTATTATTATTATTATTATTATTATTATTATTATTATTATTATTAAACTTACCAGCAAGAAGCAAACCTGCTTCCGATGCTGTTTTGGTGATTATCATCTCAACTGACTTCAGCCCACAAAATAAATATCTGGATTTAATGCCTGCACAGCTGTCAAGTGCCAGATCAAGAGTTTCATTCATCTGGATGACATCTATGTGAACATATTTCACCAAAAGGTGGAAGGTTTGGAACCACAGTCAGGATTTTACAAGGACCTTCAGAGATGCTGTCAGATGTTTCTGCAAGTGAGAAACCCAGTTAGCCACCAGACTGGCTCTCTCCACCAAAATATGGACAATTTTCCTTAAAACTACTAGAAGATAGGATTCTGGTGGTGTTCCTTCTTGTCAAGTGTCTTTTCAAGCCACAAAACTCAGACAAAACCCAACATCTGGCTCAAGCATCTGCTCATCCCTGCATGAATCTTCTCTGCTCTCCCAGGAGCAGGATGGGAGCCTCACCTCATCTCTGCTGTAGGAGGATGGATACAGGATGGATGCAGACCCAGGACCTTCCAGATGCTCCTTTGGCCACAAAAAAGCTGGGAAACTGGGGGTGGAGGGCAATCTGGAGGCAGTTTGGAGAGAAGGACTTAAGCAAAGCATGGATGCTGGGGAGGGAATTTTCCATCTGGGCCTTGGAGCTGGTGGTGGTCACCATGAACAACTCAACAAACATCCCAGACTCCAAGGGGTGAAGGTGTTTGGTGCAGCCATGACACCTCCAAGGCCCCAAACTCTTCTGCTTTTCTCCTTCCACCTCCTCACATACCAAGCAGTGAGCAATTTGAGACCAGATCTGTGGCATTTAGATGACTGTGGGCAACCCTATGGTGCAAATATGAGGAGCAAGCTCATCTACAGCCTTCTCCCTGGGTTATAACCCCACTGCACGACAAAAAAACCCTCTTGGTTCAGCTCCAACTTTACAAGAAGCAAGGCAGAGCTGAGTCAGGCCATGGTGATATGGTCCAGAAAGTCAAGAAAGGAATTTCCTTGCAGCCAACTTGAAGTCAAGCATGGAATTTCCTTGCAATTTATCCTTGCAGCAGGTGAGGCTGTTTGGATGATTTACACCAAAGGTTATGAAGCTCTGTGGAGTCCCCAGAGGACCTAGAGTTGGATGAATTGGCTGATTTTTTTCTCTTCTTTCTTTCCCCAGCTGTTTGTCAGTAAATCAGAGATGTCAGATGTTATCAGCACCTGCAGCTTTCTTTTGGAAAGGCTACAGCAGCACCTCCGTGACTTTGAGAGTGCTGAAAAAAAAAAAAAAAACAAAAAAAGAAAAAAAAGGTTAATAAATATTCCTCTTCTGTTCCAGTGTCCTTGCCCCATTCCTGGCCTCACAAAGAGATCTGGACTGAGATGTGAAGAGGTGAGGACTGATTTCTCAGCCACTGCATTGGGCCCTCTCCTGTGGAAGGAAGGAAGGAAGGAAGGAAGGAAGGAAGGAAGGAAGGAAGGAAGGAAGGAAGGAAGGAAGGAAGGAAGGAAGGAAGGAAGGAAGGAAGGAAGGAAGGAAGGAAGGAAGGAAGGAAGGAAGGAAGGAAGGAAGGAAGGAAGGAAGGAAGGAAGGAAGGAAGGAAGGAAGGAAGGAAGGAAGGAATATGTCCAAGGTGTGCAAGAGACCTGGATTCCAAGCAGGGTTCTATGGACAGATAAACTGAGTTCAGTAGAGGATCAAAAAGTGGGTAAGTCCACCCTGGAACAGATTGCCTGTGGGTGCCTTCTCCCTGGAGGTGTTCAAGGCCAGGTTGGATGATGCTTTGAGTATCCTTGTCTGGATGAGAGGTGTCCCGGCCCATGGCAGGGAGTTTGGAGATGATTTCCAAGGTCCCTTCCAACCTCAGCCATTCTGTGATGAAGTTGAGAATGAGAAGACTCCACCAACAGCAATGACCGCAGAGAACCACAGAATGATTTGGGATGGAAGAGAATTTTAAAGCACATCTAGTCCAAACCCCCCACCATATTCAGGGACACCTCCCACTAGATGAGGTTGCTCCGAGCCCCATCCAACCAGACCTGGAATGTTTCCAGGGATGGGGCATTGATCACCGCTCTGGGCAACCTGTGCCTGTGGTTCTCCACCCTCATTGGGAAGATTTTCTTCTCCCCTGAATCTTCTCTCTTTTAGGTTAAAACCATCGCCCTTTGTCCTACAGGCCCTGATTAAAATTCTGCCCCCATTTTTATCAGCTCCCTCTAAATACTGAATGGCCACAAGAAGGTCTCAGTGGAGCCTTCCCTTCTCCAGATGTTGGGCCCACGGGTCTAACTCCTGATCTTCTCTTCCCTTTGCACTTTTCAAACTTTTTTTTTTTTTCCCAGAACTGCAGCTCAGAGCTGAAAGAGATCTACTAATCTATTCATTAACTTGGCACCTGAGTGGTGTCATCAAGCTGAAAAGATTTTTGAGGACAGGGTTGAAGATGATTAAGGGTCAGAAGGGAGTGATTTATGGGCAGAAGATTAAAAAGAGTTAAATATGTAAAGCTCAAGTGAATGATGACCAAGGAGAATCTGATGCCTGGGGAGAGGGCTTTGAAGGGCATCAACACCCAAAAAAGAAGTGGTGGCTTGGCTGAGGTGGGGGATTTCAGCAAAAGCCCTTGGAGAAGGCTCAGGACAAGCAGAGGGAATGTCTCTCTGCAGCCCTGCAGTTATCAGGACCCACAGATTCACTCCTTTAATTTAAATATGATGAAGGATTAATGTTTCTCAGGCAAAGAGAGTAAAGTGACATTATTAGAAGCTCAGAAACCTGGTTTCTCCTCCCTTCTCCCCAGCACTGACTCCTCAATTCCTGGAATTGCTCCGTGCTCAGCTCTGATGCATCTTCCAAGCATCAGGGTTGCAAGGACCTGCTCAAGACCTTACAGACTTGTCCTGGTTCCATCGCTTCTTGCAACCCCTGGTCAAGGCAGAGGTATGGAGAGCAATCCCTGCATTCCTCTGAAACCCCAGGTTTTGCTGGTATAGGTTTGTTTGATCAGAAACATCAGTCTGTGGGTATTAGGGTGCTGGTCAGATGCTGCCTCTGCAGAGCAAGGGAGATGTGGTGCTTGGAATTTGGAAGTTGCCCAGGATGGAAAAAGCCTCTTATGCAGAATCACCACATCATTTTGATTGGAAAAGATCTTTAAGGTCATCAGGTCCCACCATGAACCCAGCACTGCCAAGGCCACCACTGCCCCATGGCCCTCAGCACCACAGCTCCAGGGCTTGGAAATCCCTTCAGGGATGGGGATTCCTCCTTGGGCAGCCTGGGCCAGGGAATAACAACCCTTTCCAGGAAGAAATTGTTCCCAATATCCAGCCTAAACCTCCCCTGGTGCAACTTGAGGCCATTTCCTCTTGTTCTATCACTTGTTCCTTGGGAGAAGAGACCAACCCCCCCTGGCTCCAACCCCCTGATCCTGAAGTTCTCCCCTCATCCTCCTTTTCTCCAGGCTCAACACCCCCAGGTCCCTCAGCTGCTCCTGCTCAGATTTGTGCTCCAGACCCTTCCCCAGCTCCATTCCCCTTCTCTGGACACACTCCAGCCCCTCAATATCCTTGTCATGAGGAGCCCAGAGGGTTAATAAAAGATGCTTCCACAGGAGCTATGGATGGGCTGAATTTCCTTCCTGCTTGCCATGGGAAATCTTGGTTTCCTGGCTTGCAGAATTACTTGTTTCCAGCCACACTGATATCCCTTCTTTCCTTTTAGCTGCCTTCACCTCTGTAAATCAGAGGGCTGCAAAATATTTATGCACTGCTCAGCTCACAGTCAAATGAGAACCCAATTAATGAGTTCCTTGGTGTCAACCAATGTAGCTGAGAGGTCACTGCCAAACTGTGCAATTCAGCATCATCCTCATGTCCCCTCTTTATTTGAGCTTGCTCTTGCACAGAGGGGTGACAATTGCCCAAAGATTCTAGAAATAAATAAATAAATAATTTTTAAAGTGTTGCAGCTAGTCAACTTCTTAATATTTTTTCTTTTTCTTTTTTTTTTTTTTTCCTTGTCCCTCTTAAACCAATGCTAATTATCCTTTTCTTATGGGCAGCAGTTTATTAATAGGGCCAGCAGGGATTAGAACACCAATTAAAGTCAGAGAGAGGAGAACTGCAGAGCACCCGATTTTTTTTCTCTCAAAATTATGACATCAACTTCCCTGCAACTTTCCAATCTATTTTCCTTCCAATTAATCTAGAGTGCTCAATTCTTTGGAGAATTTTAGAGCTGAGGTACAGCAAGTCAATGACCTGGGTTTTGCCCCTCTGCTAAACTGCTAATGAATATTTCTTTTTTTTTTTTTTTTTTTTTTGGTGGGTTCCACCTCCCTTTTAATTGCTGCTGGACACAGCTGAAACCTGGTTGAGGAGTTGTGTAAGAAAAGTTGTGCCCTGGTCCAGTTTGGGTTGGCATGCAAAGAAAGAGTGGCTGGGATGACCCCAGACTGAGATATCAGCTGGAAAAAAAAGGTAAAGACAGGAGAATTAATGCTGGCAACCCCCCCAGCTGGCCAGATGGCTCTTCTCCATCTAACTCGTGGCAGGATTTTGCTGTGTGGCTCTTTAATCCACTGTGTTGGAGCAAAGCTGTTGGATTTCCAAGAGGAAGAAGGAGGCAGCTGGTGCTGGCAGTGAGGAGAGGGGAAAGCAGAAGGTTTGGACGTGTCCATCACCAGCTGATGATCTCTGCTGGGCTGGAAGCCATCTGCTAATTCTTGGCACCTCTTCTACTTGAATCTCCATCAAATCTGCAGCTCACAGCTCTTCTCTGTCCTGTCCCAGAGCTCCAATCCCCCAAGGTCTCTCCCAGCCCTCATTTCCCACTATTCCACTGCCCAAGCTCCTTCTTCATCCCAGGACATCCCCAGCTCCACCAAAGCACCCTTACCTCTCCTGCCCCACAGGCAAAGGTAAATGGTTGGGAGCAAATGTTGGACATCCTGGAGCAAGTGCAGAGGAGATCAGGAAGGTGCTGCAAAGGCTGGAGCAGCTCTGGAGTCAGGCTGAGATGAAGAGAAGAGAAGAGAAGAGAAGAGAAGAGAAGAGAAGAGAAGAGAAGAGAAGAGAAGAGAAGAGAAGAGAAGAGAAGAGAAGAGAAGAGAAGAGAAGAGAAGAGAAGAGAAGAGAAGAGAAGAGAAGAGAAGAGAAGAGAAGAGAAGAGAAGAGAAGAGAAGAGAAGAGAAGAGAAGAGAAGAGGGCAAGGCTCCAGGGAGACCTTGGAGCAGCTTCCAGTGCTTGAGGAGGCTCCAGGAAAGTTGGGGAGGGACTTTGGACAGGGGCATGGAAGGATGGGATGAGGGGGAAGGGTTTCAAGAAGATAGGAGAGAATTATATAGGGTACAAGGGAGAAATTCTTGAATTTGAGGGTGCTGAGCCCCTGTGCCAGGTTGCCCAAGGAAGCTGTGGCTGCCCCATCCCTGGCAGTGTCTCAGCCCAGGTTGGATGGGGCTTGGAGCAACCTGGGCTGGGGGAGGTGTCCCTGCCCATCCAGGGGGTTGGAACTGGAGGAGCTTGAAGGTCCTTTCCAACCCTGAAAATCCACTCTGTGATTGTATGGTTACTCCTGGGTGGCAAAATGGATTAACCCTTTAGGTTTTGGAGAGGAGAGGATTGAGTGACATGGGCATGACCATTCCATGCTGCCTTGCCTTGTGGCTGGAGAACATCTCAACAGGTTTAGCATGGGAGAGGCAGCGAGGGAGACTCCCTCTCCCCCCCCTGCAGGTGTTCGGTGATTTTTGACTCAACCAGGAGGAAGTTTTCACAATCCAGGAGGGTGACTGTGCCATTTTGAGGGTGATGCATAGTTCTTCCAAAGAGCAGAAAATCATTGCCTCCTTCAGGAATCTGTTGCAGTGGCTCAGTGTTAGGAGGAGGTGGTTTCTTTGCCTTTTGAAGATGCAGTATTTGTCCCTCTTTATCTTCTGCTGGATATCAGTAACCCCCCCTTCATGTCAGGTGTTCTCTGCCTTTGTTGACAGGCACAGAGAGCAATTTAAGAGCCTTTGCTGTAATAATCTCCATAGCCAAAATTTCTTCCATTTCTTGCAGCACATTCTCTTCTAGCTCCTGAATCACTTATCCAACTCTTGCCTGCAGCATTCCCCATTTATTTCCTCTTTTGAGAGCAGGAAAAGATCCATCATTTCAGAATGACTTTCTGGAGAGTGCAGCTACAGCTAACAGCAACTCTCAGTTCCTGCACAACTTTGAGGACATCCTAAATTGAGGGACAGTCCAAAATATATGTGGGACAGTCCAAAATATGTGGTCCTCAGCTCCTGGGCTTTTTGTAACAAAGCCATTGCAAACCCTTAGGGGTGTTTGGGATGGATGAAACCAGATGGGGAAAAATAAGACTGGGAGGAACAGGGAGAGCTCAGGGAGATGCTGACTGTCCCCAAAAGAGGGGCAGGGCAATGAAATCCCTCTGGGCTGACATCTGGCTGAGAACCTTCTTCCCTCCTCAAGCACTCAGCCCCAGGCTGTGTTCTCCCTCTGGCCCCAAAGATGATGTCCCTTGCTTGTCATTTCAGTCCATGACTTCTTGTCCTGTCCCTGGCAGAGCTGTTTATTCTCCCCCCCCTCTTTGCAATGACCTTGTACATAATTGAGGATGCTATTGTGTCTCCTTCCAGCTGTCCTTCCTCCAGATTAAATGACACCAATTGCCTCCCAGTGGCTCATGTTCTCCCTGGTCTCTGATCCTACTTATGATTGTCACACCAACACTGTTGGTGTTGTCCTTGGCCTGAGATGTTGAAACCCAACCCAGCAGTCCAGCCTGTAAGTGGAGAAGAGGCAAAGTGCCACTTCTGCTCTTCTGTCCTCCCTGGGTCAACCCTGGGGAGATCACCCAGATATTCTGGGAATGTTTGAAAAAGGTAAATAAAGCCTGATGGGTGCCACTGGGTGCTGAGAATCCTGCACTCCAGAAGCCTCCTGGCAAGAATAGAATGGTTTGGGTTAGAAAGGACCTTTAAAACTCATCCAGTCCCAACCAGCCCCCCTCCCCCCCCCCCATGAACAGGAATATCTTCAGCTAGATCAGGTTCTCAGAACCTTGTCCAGAGAATCCCAAAATGTTTTAGGTTGAAAGAGATCTCCAAGATCATCAGTCCAACCTCTGACCAACATCATAATCTTGCTACCAAACCATGTCCCTAAGGACCAGGTCCAAATGCCTTTTAAATGCCTCCAGGGATGGTGACTCCACCACTGTCCTGGGCAGTTGAATCTAACCTTTAATGTTTCCAGAGTTGGCAAATCCACCACTTCTCTGGGCAACTGGTACCAGATTCACCACCCTCATCCTAAAAAATGTCTTCCTAATATCCAGTCTGAACCTTCTCTCTTTTAGTTAAAAAACATTATGTGGCTGCCCCATCCCTGGCAGTGTCTCAGCCCAGGTTGGATGGGGCTTGGAACAACCTGGGCTGGGGGAGGTGTCCCTGCCCATCCAGGGGTTGGAACTGGAGGAGCTGGAAGGTCCCTTCCAACCCAAATCAGTCTGGGATTCCATGATTCTATGATCCAACATCAGAAGGACACAGAGCTCCTGGAAGGTGTCCAGAGGAGCCACTCAAATGCTCAGAGGGCTGAGCACCTCCCTGGGAAGCCAGGCTGAGGGATTGGGGTTGTTCAGCCTGGAGAAGAGGAGGCTCCCAGGGGAGCTCAGAGCAACCTTCCAATATCTGAAGGGGCTCCAAGAAAGCTGGGGGAGGGCTTTGGACACGGGGGGGTAGGGAGAGGAGAAGGGCAATGGGTTAAAACTTGGAGAGGGGAGATTGAGGTTGGAGATGGGGAAGAAATTCTGGAATTGGAGGGTGAGGAGAGCCTGGAACAGGTTGAGAGAGTTGGAGAAGAGAAGGTTGTGGGGAGCCCTTGGAGCAGCTTCCAATGCCTGAAGGGACTCCAGGAAAGCTGGGGAGGGACTTTGGACACGGGCCTGGAGGGATGGGGTGAGGGGAACAGCTTTAAGCTGCAAGAGGAAGACATTTAGGAAATTTGAGGAAGAAATTATTGAATTTGAGGGTGCTGAGCCCCTGTCCCAGGTTGCCCAAGGAAGCTGTGGCTGCCCCATCCCTGGCAGTGTCTCAGCCCAGGTTGGATGGGGCTTGGAGCAACCTGGGCTGGGGGAGGTGTCCCTGCCCATCCAGGGGGTTGGGACTGGAGGAGCTGGAAGGTCCCTTCCAACCCAAAACCCTCTGGGATTCTTGTCCTACCACTACAGGCTCCACTAAAAAGTCTGTCCCCATCTTTCTTAAGCCCCTTTCTAAGGCCAAGTGGATGCTGGTTCTGGGACCTGCACAGTTTTCCCAGAATGGTTTCATGCTCCCGGATCATGGCAATGGATGGGTTGTGGTTCTCCAGAACCACTCGGGGTGACAGTTCTGAACTTACTGGGGACATGGCTGTCACAGAGAGGAAGACTGAGGATGTATGACAAGAAAAAGGCAGTGAAGATGCTCCTGAGCTGTCTGAGAGTGTGATGTGCTGCTCATCAGTGCCATTTGTCAAAACTTAAAGAGAAGCAGACACAACTGACCTGGAGGAGAAAGCCATCAGTGAGGAACAAATGACAGCTGTACAAATGAAACAGGGCAGATTCAATTCTCTCTTCACAAAGGAAGGAATTAGAAACCACTGAACCCAAGATTTGGTGGTGGTGATAGAAGGAACTAATGAGGCTGGAAATTTTATGAGCTGGGCTGGTGGAGCAGGCTGATTATTGGGAAGGTTTTGCTGTTTGTCATGATAACCATGCCATCTATAAAGGAAAAAAGAACCCATTTACCAACTGCACCCAATTTTGTAGTATTCAGACTGGTTTTTTTTCCCCCAGACCAAGATTTCCAAGGGTCACAATTCACCTACAAGCCACGCTCTCCATGGTGCATCCATAATGTGGTAAAAGCCACAGCATGATTTGGGGCCCAGCAGCCATCTCAAGGAAGTTTGAAGATTTTTTGGCTCCAGCTGAAATTGTGCATTTATTTCTAGAAATCCCCAACATAATAACTGATGTGTCAGCCCCAGCACCAGTGCCCAGGCACAAAACCCCCTACAAATCTCTTCTGCACCAAAATTTGTCCTTCTTTCTTTCCACTAAGCCCTAACAGAGATATCAGTTGCATTCAGGGAAGAGATTTGCTCAGATTTGGCTGGAGACATTCTAGAGAGAAGCCAAGAAGAGAATGAAAGCAGGGGAAATGTTGGCTGAGGGAGCAGGGGGATTGGTTTTTATTTTTGCAGTGTCTCAAAGTCTTCACCTGGAAGCAACAAGGTTGGTCTGAAGGATGTGAGCCCTCAAGGTCACCTTGCAGCCCAAAAACCAGCCAGGTCCTGGGCTGCATCAGAAGCAGCACAGACTTCTCCCCCTCTGCTCTGCTTCATCTCTTTGCTTCATTCTTGCCTTTTCTTTTGTTCAGTTCTTTTCCTTCCCTATCTATTATTCATATCCACATTTTTCTGTCTCGTTTCTCCCTCCTTCTCTATTATTTAACTATGCCCAGGATATGGGTAGGTTCTTCTGACACATCAAAAGATGTTTTGGAATTAAAGCTGCAGCTCTTTGTGGCCCAGAAGGGATTAAAGGAGGGGTTGAAAGCTTCCATCCCCTTCCAGGGCTCTGAGCAGCCCTGGCTCATGCTGCTTTCCAGTATCCCCAACATGATGGGACCTGAGGGTGCTCAGGACCTGCTATGTTATACAGAACCACATCCTCTAAGTCTTGGCTGTTAGGTGAGGATGTGCCAAGCTAAACCTTAACAATTCCTTTGGATAATCCTGAAGCTTGCAGGGATACTGCCTTCCTCTGAAAAGTTTAGATCCTGTGTGATCTGATGGGAAGAGGAGAGCAGGAGAGGGCTGCATGGCTGGGAGGGGTGGATTGAGGACCCTGCTGTGGGATGTGCTCCCAAAGGGATGCACTGAAAAACAGTCCCTTCCCAAGTATTTCCCAGCACCTGCATGGCCTTCTTGCTCCCCAGTCCAGAAACCAGCAGAAGGAGCAGTTTCCCTCTGGGAATCCAGAAAATATGTATTATTTTACATTCCTGGAGAAAAACAAACATAACATTTTTTGGTGGAAGGAGGCAGGGCAGGTCCTGAATTAACCTTTGTGCATCTGCTTCTCATTGTCCTCTTCCAGGGAGGCTTCATAGGCAGAAATCATCCTGGTTCTCTCTGACCTCATCCACCACAAACTCCTCTGAGGTCCCTTGGTGGCCCTGCAGCTCATATGCACGTGTCATGATGTGCCAGCCCGTGGGATTCTCTTGCTGGATGGGGTATGCATGAACCTATTGTAAACATTTTGGACCTCAGTGTCTTAAATGACACCACACAGCTGTGTTTGTACAGCAGAACCCAGGCTGTAATGGAAGCTGACAGGGGCAGTGCACACAGAGCCATGTGGACATCAGCATTTTGGGGACAGAACGTTCAATGCATCCCAGCATCTGCAGAATAGGGGTGAGGGAGGACATCTGTGGCTTGAAAATTATCCTGGGCCTCACTAGCTCATTGCTCTGTACACAGCCTGTAATTTCCAGCCTCAGGAAAACTGCTGTGTGAGACCCCAGGGGCAGATCCAAGGGGTTGGGAATGGGATGGTGGAGACCATGCAGGTATCGTGTCGATGGGAGATGTTACTGATTTGCAGCACTACACCTTGCTTGGTTGTTGGTTTGTTTTTTTTTTATATCACTCCCTCCTGCATCCACTGTTTCCAGAACATCTGAACATCTTCTGCAAAAGCCCCCTGGAGGTATGAAGAATCCCAGCAACTTCTGCATTTGGGGGATGTAACGTGTGAGTTGAATCCCATCCCAGAATCTGCAGAGTAGGGGTGAGGAAAGACTTTTTTGTCTTGAAAATTATCCTGGGCCTCATCCCTCACTGGCTCATTGCTCTGTAGACAGCCTGCAATTTCCAAACTCAGGAAAACTGCTGTGTGAGACCTCAGGGGCAGATCCAAGGGGTTGGGAATGGGATGGTGGAGACCACGCAGGTATCGTGTTGATGGGAGATGTTACTGCTTTGCAGCACTACACCTTGCTTGATTTTTTTTTTTAAATATCACTCCCTCCTGCATCCTCTCTTTCCAGAACACCTTCTGCAAAAGCCCCCTGGAGGTATGAGGAATCCCAGCAACATCATTTGGGGATGTAACGTGTGAGCTGAATCCCATCCCAGCATCTGCAGAGTAGGGGTGAGGGAAGACTTTTTTGTCTTGAAAATTATCCTGGGCCTTATCCCTCACTGGCTCATTGCTCTGCACACAGCCTGCAATTTCAATACCTCCCAGCCTTGGGAAAATGAGTGTGTGAGATCTCAGGGGCAGATCCAAGGGGTTGGGAATGGGATGATGGAGTCCACGCAGGTATCGTGTTGGTGGGAGATGTTACTGCTTTGCAGCACTACACCTTCTTTTTTTTTTTTTAAATATCACTCCCACCTGCATCCTCTGTTTCCAGAACATCTTCAGCAAAAGCCCCCTGGAGGTATGAGGAATCCCAGCAACATCTGCATTTTGGGGATGTAACGTGTGAGCTGAATCCCATCCCAGCATCTGCAGAATAGGGCAGAGGAAAGACTTTTTTGTCTTGAAAATTATCCTGGGCCTCATCTCTCCCTGGCTCATTGCTCTGTACACAGCCTGCAATTTCAATACCTCCCAGGCTTGGGAAAATGAGTGTGTGAGACCTTAGGAGACCTTGTGAGATCTAAGGGGGTGGGAATGGGATGGTGGAGACCACGCAGGTGAGGTGGGAGATGTTACTGCTTTGCAGCACTACACCTTGCTTGAGCTGCTACAGGCTCCTGATTTTTATTTTATTTTTTTTTAAATATCACTCCCACCTGCATCCTCTGTTCCCAGAACTTCTTCTGCAAATGCTCCCTTGAGATTTGAGGAATCCAAGTGACTCTGCAGCTGAGATTTTAGGGAACTCCACTGGCACGCTGGGCTGTCAATCGGAGATTTTTTTCAAGTTTCCTGGAAACAGTGAAGCTGTCGTTTCCTCTGGGCTTGCCTGGCATTATCACACAGGAACAATGTGTTATCTTGTGTGCCTGAACATCCAGGATGAGCCTCAGCTGAAAATGGGGGCACCTGGCTGTGTCACATCTCTGCTGGAGGGGACAATCAGGAGAGCTGTGCCCTTTTCTGCTCTGAATGGAAATCGATGTCAAAAGGTTTTGCTGGGAAATCTTCTGGGAGGGATGGTGACATTTCTTCTACTCCAGATGGATTTTAGACTTTTGCTCCTAGGTTTCACCTACTCCCCACATGCCAGCACCAAGGTGTGTGTGCCACAGCCTGCTCAGAATCATCCGTGTGCAATGAGGATGATCCCAGCTCCAAAATCTGCTCTTTCACATCTCCCTTGGATTCCATTTCGTTGGCAATCCCAAACATTTTTGGGTAGGTGTCTGTAGGGGCTGTTTGATCCTCAAAATCTTCCTTATCTTGGCTTCTGTAAATCTGAGGCAAAGCTGCTGCATCTCCTTGCTCTGGGGTTAAGCATGGGCCCAGTCTGGGAGAGTGGGACAGCAGGGTGGGGACAGTGGGGGGACAGCTGGCATGTCCTTGTCACCCTCCCATTGCCAGCACTGGGACATGTTATAAATGACCAATAACCAAGACCCGATGTTCTCTTTAGTAGCTCGGTTTAATTAGTAAAATTGCAGTAAGCAAGGAAGTGCTGGGTGCGGCAGATGAGCAGAATCCCAATCCCTTATGCACACTGGCCAAAACTCTGGCCTTGCCTTTTATTGAATACAATTCTATGCATATTAAAAAGGAAGGTGGGTTTATGTTAATCGTCTTCTGGAAAAACTCCAACCCGTATCACGCATGCAGCTGTCATTTTCGGGGGTCTCTGAGGGTCTTTTTTCCCATCTGGTGGGCATGAGATGAAATCCTTAGCTCTGCATTTTCCAGCCAACCCCCCCCCGGTTCAGCACATCCACGCTTCTTGAGAAATGCTGTGAAATGCTGACTTAAAAGAGCTTAGTGCAGGGCTTTGCAATGAATTTGATAGAAATGTTGCATTGTAGTTAGTGCATCCTGAGAAAACAGTACAGTGTTGTGCAGTCAATATGAAGAAGCTTTTGATTAACTGCTTGCTTCACACTACTGCAGGGAGAAAAAAAAAAAATTACAGGTCTCAGCTGCTTTGTTTAACCCCACAGTCACATCTTACCCCATTAATCCTCATGAATTTTATTTTGTTAGCAATACAAATTCATCAACATATATCACAGACAGAAGCCACCAGCCAGGGTGGGAGTAGGGCTTTCCCCAGTGCTGCCAGTTTGGTTGTTGTCCCCATTGGTCAGTGTCCTATCCTTATCCCCCTGGCTTTGGTCTTTCTGCAGCTGCTTTCACTCAGAAGCATTTCCCATCACCTCCCTCAAGAGCAACCTCAACATCTCTGTCCCAGCCCCCTGGGTGGCAACTGAGGGCATCCAAATATGGAAGGCACAAATCCAGTTTCTGTCTCCTGTCCCCATGCTGGAAACACTCAGGGGATGAAGACAGAAGATCTTTCTCCATGAATTTCCTCTCTGGAGACAACCTGAAAGCAAATAGACACAACAGCTGGGAAGAAGTTTTGGCCTTGGTTATCATGACCCATTCCTCTCCAGCCCTCCTCCTCCATCCCCTCCACCTCTCTGGGGTCTCAGCACCCTCTGAAATGCTTCCCTTTCTCTCTGTCCCTCTCTTTATTCCACCCCTGAAGATTCAGACCTATCAAGGTCCTTCCCAGTGTGTCCTTGCTCACCATGTCAACCTCTCAGCCCCTAGGTCACCACTTCATCCACCTCTCTCTGTTTGCTCCAGGGTTGCCTGATGGCAAGAAATCTATCTGCAAATATTTGCAAATATCTGTCTGCATCTCCTTCACCTCCTTCCCATCCCTTGAGAGCTGAGGCTGAAGCAGTGGATGATGTGCAAACCCATCCTGGCCAGACCCACGTCCTCCCTGTGTCCTCCTGCTTGCAAGGATTTCTGGTTTGCTCTGTATTTGTGCTCAGCCTCTGCTCCAGCAGCCATAAGAAATCAAAAGATGGGGGGGAAAAAGAGGGAAAAAAAGCAAAAAATGAAAAAAAAAAAAAGCCGAAAAAAATGCCAAAAAAAAAAATAGAAAAAGAAAAAAAAAAAGAAAAAAACAACCAAACAACCAAACAAACAAAAAAACCACCACAAAATCCTCAAAACTATGCACAACAATTTGGATCCACCCAGTTGCCAATGAGTCGTAGGGTCATGGCACTGGGAGAAGCAGGAGATGAGGAAGGTAGGAAGGGAAATTAACAGCAGATGTAAGTGGAGGAAGTTTTCAACAGCAAATTTAGCTAAGGAACGTTGTGAGGTGATTTTGTTGCTGGTTTGTTTTTTTTTTTTCCACTGAACTTTGCTCAAAAAAATTAGTGTGCACAGCTTGGAACCATCTCAGGTTCTGGTCTCTTTAGCAAATGACATTTTAACTAGAATAAGTGAGGTGAGAGGGATTAAAATGTTATGGCAGCCTTTATCAGCACAGTTTGAAAGCATTTCTGTCCTTCAGCCCTCCGAGAGCAACAGATGAGGATGAAGCTGGGAATATGCTCAGTGGTGCAGTGTCAGCTCTTATCAGATGGCGAGGATAAAGGATGTTGTTCCCTCACCACATTAATTTCAGAGCCTTCAACAACAAGCTCCTGCACCACTTTGCTGGAAGTACATAAAAACCTAAAGATGAATTTCATCTTTCATGAGTAATCATTACTCAACCTGTCTCTGAAGGCAGAGGAGACTTCCTGATTTATTCTGCTCTGTTTGTCTTGAACCTTCCAGCAAGAACAACTGGAAGAGGGAAGGGCACATGGAAATCAGGAGGAAAAAGCATCTGATATTAGCAACATGGGCAGATAATTTTGTGCCTCAAATTGCAAGGGGTTGTACCTTCTCCACATAGGAGAGTGAGTGAATTTTGGTGACTGCCAATTTAACTTAATGAGAACATAATAAGCTTAAAACTCTTTAGTTGTGGACTGGGCACTGTACTAAGTTAAAGGTAGGACTTGATGATCTTAAAAGTTTTTTCCAACCAAAATAATCCTATAATGAAAAGCTCAGCATCTTGGCCAAATCCCAGAAAATTCTGTGCATTTAGGCAGCTGCCATCTCCCTCATGTCACTGAATCATAGAATGTCATGATTGTTTGGGTTGGAAGGGACCTTCAGGATCATTTAATTCCAACCCCTGGATGGGCAGGGACACCTCCCCCAGCCCAGGTTGCTCCAAGCCCCATCCAACCTGGGCTGAGACACTGCCAGGGATGGGGCAGCCACAGCTTCCTTGGGCAACCTGGGGCTCAGCACCATCACCCCAAAGAATTTCTATCTTCCATCTCCTCTCCATCTCCTCTCTTGCAGCTGGAAACCCTTCCCCTCATCCCATCCATCCAGGCCCTTGTCCAAAGTCCCTCCCCAGCTTTCCTGGAGCCCCTTCAGGCACTGGAAGATGCTCCAAGGGCTCCCCAGAACCTCTCGTCTTGTCTTGTCTTGTCTTGTCTTGTCTTGTCTTGTCTTGTCTTCTCTTCTCTTCTCTTCTCTTCTCTTCTCTTCTCTTCTCTTCTCTTCCCTCCCCTCCTCCTCTCCTCTCCTCTCCTCTCCTCTCCTCTCCTCTCCTCTCCTCTCCTCTCCTCTCCTCTCCTCTCCTCTCCTCTCCTCTCCTCTCCTCTCCTCTCCTCTCCTCTCCTCTCCTCTCCTCTCCTCTCCTCTCCTCTCCTCTCCTCTCCTCTCCTCTCCTCTCCTCTCCTCTCCTCTCCTCTCCTCTCTTCTCCTCTCCTCTCCTCTCCTCTCCTCTCCCCTCTCCAGGCACTGGAAGCTGCTCCAAGGTCTTCCCACAACCTCCTTCAGACTGGCCATGCTCTTGGCCAAGGGACAAGGAGGTCACTTAAGAGAAGCCTGCATCCCCTTGAAAGGATTCTTGTTCTTTAATGTGCAGTCCTTTACATTGTTTTCTCTCTTTTTTCTTTCTTTTTTTTTTTTTTTTTTTTTTTTTTTCATTTTCTTCTAGAAGTGTTTTGCGATTCAGCAGATTGAGGGTTTGTAAATGGCAGGTCCACCGTGACCTTCAGTAGCAGAGCTCTGCCAGGAATTGTTGACCCAAGTAACAAGGACTGTGCTGCTGGTACCTCTTGGAAAGGGCAGTCAAACACCTGACTTTAGAGCAGGGGACAAAGAAGGGCATCATTGGGTAAATTCCTGCTAGGATCGAGGTGGTTGCACTTGGTCTGATGGTGTAATTTCTGCTTAGAAGGAAAGCCCACCCAAGGAAGTAACACATTTTATGGGATCTGAAATAACTCTTAGAATCATAGAATTACGGGTGGGTTGGAAGGGACCTTCAGGATCATTTAATTCCAACCCCCTGGATGGGCAGGGACACCTCCCCCAGCCCAGGTTGCTCCAAGCCCCATCCAACCTGGGCTGAGACACTGCCAGGGATGGGGCAGCCACAGCTTCCTTGGGCAGCCAGGGGCTCAGCACCCTCAAATTCAAGAATTTCTTCCTCACGTCCAACCTCAACCTCTGGAGCACAGGAGGTTCCATAGAAATATTAGGAAGAATTTTTTCCCTGGGAGGGTGAGGGAGCCCTGGCCCATCCTGCCCAGGAAAGTTGTGGAGTCTCCTTCTCTGGGGACATTCAAACCCCCTCTGGATATGTCCCTGTGTCACCTGCTGGAGGTGACCCTGCTCTGGCAGGGGGGTTGGGCTGGATGATCTTTTGAGGTCCCTTCCAACCCCTCACTTTCTGTGATTCTGTGATTTCTGTGAATTCTGTGATGTCCTCTCCACTTGGCTGCTCCCCATCACTTCAGTAGAACCTGGGAAGGGAAGCTTGGAAAGAGCTCAACAGCTTCAGAGAGGTTTTGGTCTAAAATGGGTTTTGCCTTTATTACAGCTCCCTTGGGAATAGACAGATGGGTATTTGCATTTCCCTTTCCCAAAACCTCCCACTGCAGGACCCAGGACTTCTCAGTCTGCTCAGGCACCTCATCACAGCTGAAGTTTTTTTGTTTTCCTCCACCTACATCTTCTCACAGAATCACAGAAACACCATGGTTGGAAGAGACTCCAACCATCAACCCAAAGAACTTTTTCTCCTAGAAATAACTCCTAGAAATTCCCTTCTCCTTACAGCTATGGGGGTGGAAGGAGTGGTGCCTGCCACATCCTCTTCCTTGCAGGGCAGATTTTGCACCCATCCCTCCTCCTCCTTCTGTTTCATCTTGGTGTTGAATCCCAAGATCATCATTTTCAGGCTGGTTTTCCCATCTCTGCCATGAATGATTTGAATTCTAACCCTCCCCTCCATAGCAATCGTGACCACGGGCAGATGTTTTATTAACTCCCCTTTCTCTCATCATCCAAGTCATGAATTAAAAATATTGATTAATACCAGAAAGAAGGCAGACCCTAGTGAGATTCTGCTAGATAAATCCTTTTCGGGGTAGGCAGTAGACCACCTGTAACCTCTGGAAGTGAAGCTTTCCAATTAGGTGTGCTTTTTCCCTCTTCTTTTTTTTTTTTTAATCCTCTCTGCCTGATAATTTCACATGGCTGATAATTAAATATGATGAGGTAAAATGTAAATAAAGTAAATATGATGGGGTAGGGTCAAAAACCTTCTTTAAGTCAAGAGGTGGAACAGGTTTCCCAGATGGGCCAAAGAGGAAATTAAATGTTTCATGTGATCTGCCCATGACCACCCATGAGATTATTACCCAAGTGATTGCACATGGATTAACAATTGCTTCAGCACCTTTCTGGGTCTGGATCTGCCTGATTTCTCCATTTTCCCTTTCTAAGAACCTCCAGGAACCCCCCAGCCTCTGCGAATATAAGGTTTCTTGGATGGTCTTCTTCAGTATCCTGGTGGGAACTTGCTTGACTTTCCTAAACTGAATATTTCCACTTTTTGTATATACATACCTGAATTATTCCCTTTCTTCTTCCCCAGCCTGAGGACTTGATTTCTTTCACAACTTTAAGTCCTAGGCTACAGCCAGGCACAGGAATTCTCCACATCTTTCCTACTAACTGAGTCTCTTCAACAAGCACTTTCTGGGAACAGAATTTGGGTGGCCAGAGGCAGTTTGAGTGAATTTCAATAGAAGTATTCAGTGGGTTTTGACACACATCTTCTGTTGGGATTCTGAAAACAGTCACCAAACCCAGATGGGACCCGACCCTTCTGCTGAAAAACCTGCAGCAGATGGCCAGGAGAAACCCTCTGAGAAACTTAGAGGTGGCCAGGAGCACCCCAAGGAGAGATCTGGCTCAGATAAGTAGACCAAGGGGTTGCTAGGTTATTTAAAAGCTTTTCTTTGCTCTTTTACAGAAAAAATGAGTGCTGTGCTTAGTTGTAAAGAAGCTCTCATCTCCAGAAATGCCTTGGGTCCTTCCCCACTCTGATTCATTGAACCTTTGGCAAAATTGTTTGATGTTTTCCTTCTCCAGCCTGCAGAGAGTTGAACAATCAGCAGAAATTCACAGGTAGAAGACTACAGCCCAGCAGATGCTCTGTTGAGTGATGAGGGGTTAAAAAAACAGGAACAGCACCAGTGGAGTCCTCTACAAAAGGAGACGTGTTGAAAACCCTTGTGAAGATGGAGGTTTGGAGCTTGGGTCCCTCTATTCCAAGCCAGGGCTCAAATCATGGGGCAATTGGATGAAAAATGAGAGGTGCTGTGGTTTTCCAGGCAGTGATCTCCCTCACACCTCCCTGGTGTTCAAGCATCTCCAAGGACTGCATCTTGGCTTCTGCAAGCCCAGTTGGAGGTGCTGGTTGCCATCCATGCCTTAGAGAACGTGAGATGAGAATGTGAGGAGGGTTATCCCAGCCAGGAGTGGGTCCTCACCATTCCAAGCCCTGGAAATACAGCTGGGTCCCTTTTTAAACCTTCATCTCTGCTCAGTGGGACTGCAAGGATGCAACCCAGCTCCTGCTGGATGGATGGAGTTGAGGTGTTGTCCAAGGAAACCCAAAGAGCTGCTGTGTTCAGTTCACAGAATCTCAGAATTATTTGGGTGGGAAAGGAGCTCTGGGATCATCAAATCCAACCCTTGATCCACTCCCCCCGTGGTTCCCAGCCCATGGCACTCAGTGCCACATTCAGGCTCCTCCAAAACCTCCAGGGATGGAGAATCCACCCCCTCCCTGGGCAGCCCATTCCAATGCCTCAGCACCCTCTCTGGAAAGAATTCCTTCCTAATATCCAACCTAAACCTTCCCTGGCAGAGCCTCAGCTTTGCCAGGGGGGGGGGTTAGGTCGGATATTAGGAAGAAATTCTTAATCCCATGGCTTCTTGTCTTACTGAGAGCTGCCTGGGAGAAGAGCCCAACCCCTCCTGGCTCCATCCTCCTTTCAGGGAGTTGTAGAGAGTGATGAGGTCTCCCCTGAGCCTCCTCTTCTCCAGGCTGAACACCCCCAGCTCCCTCAGCCTCTCCTCACAGGAATTGTCCTGGAATCCCTTCACAGCCTCCTTGCTCTGCTCTGGACCTGCTCCAGCACCTCAATCTCCTTCCTGAACTGGGGAGGCCAAGACTGGACACAGGACTCAAGGTTTGGCCTCACCAGAGCTGAATCCCTTTCCTGGACCTGCTGGCCACGCTGTTCCTGATCCAGCCCAGGATGCCCTTGGCCTTTTTGGCCACCTGAGCACACTGCTGGCTCATGTTCAGCTTCCTGGCAATCCCAGGTCCCTTTCTGCCACCCTGTGCCCAGCCATGGGGTTGTCGTGTTGAACCTCATCCCATTGGAATCAGCCCAGCTTTCCAGTCTGTCCAACAGACCAGAGAAATTGCTGATTTTTTTCTGCTCTCACCACGTGGACCACCACTTCTCAGACTGGGATGCTGGGGTCACATCTTCTGCCTGGGTAATTGGCAGGAGGCTGTTGGGAAAGGCTGGGTTATCTCTCATCAGGGATGGAGGAGGTGGCCTTGGTCATGCTTTGAAGAACTCAGAAAATCATGGAATGTCTTCTCTGGTCTCCCTCTGGTTGCTTCACCCATTTCTGGAAGTGCAAAACTTGCTTTGCTGCAGCAGCACAGAAACCAACACTGGGCTGCATCCTCAAGGGCATCACCAGCAGAGCCAGAGAGGGCCTCATCCTGCTCTGCTTGGCGCTCGTCAGAGCATTCCATGGAGTGCTAGGCTCAGCTGTGGTCCCCAAAAGGGACAAAAAGAATGGGGACAGGCTGGAGAGGGTCCAGAGAAGAGCCAGGAGGATCTGGAGCAGCTGGAATAGGAGGAGAGGCTGAGGAAACTGGGTCTGGTCAGCCTGGAATAGAGAAGGCTGAGGGGAGACCTTCTCAGGATGTTCCAGGGGGCTACAAAGCAGATGGAGACTCCCTGTTCCCATGGAGAAGACAAGGGGCAATGGGCACAAGTTGCTCCTGGGGAGATCCTGATGGGACACAAGAGGAAAATTTTTCAGCCTGAGGCCAGTCAGAGGTTGGAATGGTCTCCCAGGGGAAGGGGGGGATTCTCCAGCTTGGGGAAGTTTGAAGTCTCAGCTCCATGGGGTGCTGGGACACCTCAGCTAAATAATAATAATATTAAAAGGGTTGGAGCAGATGGTCCTTGAGGTCCCTTCCCACGTGAGATTCTGGAATTCTCTCATTCACTTCCCTGGACACAGCTGGGACAGAAATGGCCAGAGCAGGAAAGTGATGATGCTCTGGAGGGCAATTTAACCCTCAGCTGGTTGAACACCCAACACTGCAGCATGGCTGTGTCCAGGACAAGGTCTGAATTCTTCTTGGGGGGCTCCTACAACCCTGCCTAAAACACCCCCTGCAATGCCCTGCAGCTCAGCCACCACCACCCCGTTAAAAGCACCCGGACAAAACCTGTCAGCATCTGATGATGCTGTCACCCAGGGATGAATCTCCAAGGGATTGATGTGAGTAGGATGATTCCAAAGTGATTAATCAGCACAAAAACAGCTCCCAACCTTGGAGATGTTTTCCTGCAGAGCTATCTGTCTCTGCTAACCAGTTTGCTGCCTTTGCTGGAACTGGTGCCACCCACCCCCAAATCAACCAACCAACCAACCAAACACACACACACACAAAAAAAACCCAATCCAAAATAACTTTCAAAAAAAACCAGAAAACATAAAAAATGTCCTCCTTGCACCCTTCAAAGCCACCTTGTCGTTGGGCAAAGAGCCTTCCCTCCTCATTTATCTCATCCTCTTGACCTTGTGCAATTCTCAGCAGCCCTGAGGCACTGATTTACCTTCAGGTCTGTCACCTCTGGGACTAAAAAGAAACACAGAAACATCCATTTCATTCAGCTCCTGCTCTCCAGACACCTTTGCTACAGATGCTTTGCTGAAGGTTACTCCTGGAACAGCCTTCCTGGAGCACCAAGGACCAAAGTTGAAGAAAGTCAGGGGATTTCTGACCCAGCTGATTTGGCTCCTGAGAACCTCCCCTATGCACTTGATGTCAGTTGCTTAAAGTAGATCCTTAAGTGCTCTGTAAAATCTATTTTGAACTCTTTCCAGGGGAATATCTCCTCTGGGGAAAACCTGGCAAAGCCTAAAAGAGGACAGGGTGGATTTTGCTGATGCTACACTTTGCTTTGCTTCCTTCTCCCCCCCCCCCCTCCTATCTGCCTGCCCTCTGCTCTCCATCAAACATTCCTCTTCCCACCTTGGTGCTCACATCCTTTTCATAGCTCCTGGTTTTTTACCTGACAGTAGGAACTGGCCTATCCAAACTGTTTTTTTAAAAATATTTTGCAAGTCAGTCCCTTTCAACAGTATTCTTAAGAAGCACAGAGGAGGGGATGGGTGAAGAGAGGTTTTCCTTCCTTTTATAGAAACTCCAGCTCTAATTAAATGGAAATTACCATGGAAAAAGCATAATCATAGGCCTAGAGCTGACCACAAAGCTGAGACACACAGCTCCCAGTTGCCTTGGATGCTTTCCCCCAGGGAACTCTCCCCAGCTGGAGGCACAAGGAGGAAAGGGAGAATTCAGGCTGAACCAGCCTGAGAAAAATCTCTGTATGATGTGACAGGAGTTTTCCAAGTGGAAAATGGATGTAGATTCCTGAGGCCAAAAGTCAGAACAGCCCATGCTGGGATCCAGCTGGCCCTTGGGTGGCATCTGCATCAGGACCCAGCAGGGAGGGATGGTTCAGCCTCAAACCCAAAGGAGGAGATTGTTCTCTCTGTTTACTTTTGCCTGATGCTGTTTGTGAACAAACTTACGAGACAAATTGCTGTGTCAGGTCGTTGTCTGGGGCTTTTTTCCCCATTTTTCTGTTTGATTTTTTTGTTTGTTTGTTTTCTTTCTATAAACAGCACCAACGCTTTGATAATTGTGAGAATTAAGGAAGAGCTGCTGCAGTCTGGAGGGGCTTTTGGACAAGCTGCAGTCATCCCTTTGAAAGTCTCCTGATTTATAACAGGAGAAGTTTGGAGGTTTAAAACTTGAAAAGATTTAGGTTGGACATGAGGCAAAAGAAAATCTTGAATTTGAGGCTGCTGCTGAGCCCCTGTCCCAGGTTGCCCAAGGAAGCTGTGGTTGCCCCATCCCTGGCAACTGTCTGTGACCCTGAAAATATTCTATCATAAAAAACATTCCATTGGGAAGGACGCTATAAGATCCAGCAATGCAAGTAAAATGCAGACAGTTCAGATGGATAAAATTATTTTTAAAATAAATAAAAATTAAAAGTTAGGAAAAACTGCTTAAAATTTTTTTAAAATAAAGATTGTAACAGGGCTGCAGAACTCAGATGCTGGGAGAATACCTCCACAGGAGGATGGGCTGCAGTTTACTCCAGGCTTTGCACTTCTTCCCAGGTTGTTCTAATTCCTTTAGAACCAAAATTAATTCAGAATCATAACAATCCCACCCAGCTGGAGTCCTGTGTCCAGTTCTGGAGTGCCCAGCATCAGAAGGACACAGAGCTCCTGGAAGGTGTCCAGAGGAGCCACTCAAATGCTCAGAGGGCTGAGCACCTCCCTGGGAAGCCAGGCTGAGGGATTGGGGTTGTTCAGCCTGGAGAAGAGGAGGCTCCCAGGGGAGCTCAGAGCAACCTTCCAATATCTGAAGGGGCTCCAAGAAAGCTGGGGGAGGGCTTTGGACACGGGGGGGTAGGGAGAGGAGAAGGGAAATGGGTTAAAACTTGGAGAGGGGAGATTGAGGTTGGAGATGGGGAAGAAATTCTGGAATTGGAGGGTGGGGAGAGCCTGGAACAGGTTGAGAGAGTTGGGGGTGTTCAGCCTGGAGGAGAGGAGAGGAGAGGAGAGGAGAGGAGAGGAGAGGAGAGGAGAGGAGAGGAGAGGAAGAGAATAAAACGAGAGAGAAGAGGAAGCGAAGAGAAAGAGGAGAAGAGAAGAGGAAGAGAAAAAAAGAGAAAAGAAAGAGGAAGAGAAAAAAAAAGAGAAGAGAAGAGAAGAGGAAGAGAAGAGGAAGAGAAGAGGAAGAGAAGAGAAGAGAAGAGAAGAGAAGAGAAGAGAAGAGAAGAGAAGAGAAGAGAAGAGAAGAGAAGAGAAGAGAAG
Organism: Phaethornis superciliosus; assembly: GCA_023637945.1. NCBI lineage: Eukaryota > Metazoa > Chordata > Aves > Apodiformes > Trochilidae > Phaethornis > Phaethornis superciliosus. Next base: position 195,967,122 of record JAJQWJ010000001.1, read on the forward strand.
AGAAGAGAAGAGAGAAAGAGAGGAGAAGGAGGAAGAGGAGGTTCTGAGGAGAGAAGGAGAAGAGGGAAGAGAAAGTTCTGTGGAGCCCTTGGAGCATCTTCCAGTGCCTGAAGAGGCTCCAGGAAAACTGGGGAGGGACTTTGGACAAGGGCCTGGAGGGATGGGATGAGGGGAAAGGTTTCCAGCTGCAAGAGGGGAGATGGAGTTGAGATCTTGGGAAGAAATTCTTGAATTTGAGGGTGCTGAGCCTCTGGTTGCCCAAGGAAGCTGTGGCTGCCCCATCCCTGGCAGTGTCTCAGCCCAGGTTGGATGGGGCTTGGAGCAACCTGGGCTGGGGGAGGTGTCCCTGCCCATCCAGGGGGTTGGAATTAAATGATCCTGAAGGTCCCTTCCAACCCATACATTCTGGGATTCTGTGCTGCTGGGCTTTGCAGGAGCACAGCACACCCACACCCCTGAGTCTCTCCCCACCACTGCCCAACATCCTAGCAGGGCAGACCCAGCAGCATGGGATGAGGACAAAAAGGGTCAGCAGGAATTTTGCAGCAGGATTGAGCTGGCAGAGCTGAACACAGAGCCCAAGACTCCTTGGACCACCATGAAGAACTATTATAGTGGTCACCAGCCAGGTTGTGCTGCTCTGGTGCTGCAGCATGGTCTGATCCCCATCTGAAATCAGCTGTCCTGATGGTAGAAAGGTGCAGCCTGTCTGACTTTATCATTCTGCAACCCCTTGCAAGGATATTTATAGAATCATAGTCTCAAAGAACAGGTTGGTTTGGAAGGGACCTTCAGGATCATTTAATTCCAACACCTGGATGGGCAGGGACACCTCCCCCAGCCCAGGTTGCTCCAAGCCCCATCCAACCTGGGCTGAGACACTGCCAGGGATGGGGCAGCCACAGCTTCCTTGGGCAACCAGGGGCTCAGCACCCTCAAATTCAAGAATTTCTTCCCCATGTCTAACCTGAATCTCCTCCTGGCAAAGCACATCACAGCTCTCCAACTTTTAAAGCCCTCCAAACCAAATTGTGTTTTTATTAGTCTGTTGTGGTTTGGAAAGTACCCTGGAGCAACTTGAGGATGGGATGCAGCAGGCAGGAAACCATCTGTGAGCTGAGGATTTGTTCTTAGCCAGGAAAGAACCTTCTTCTCCACCAGATGCAGCAAGGATGCCAGAAATCCATGGGCTGCCAAGATCTGGAGGAACCACTGTGAACATTGCATCTCAGCTCTTCCCTCCTGCTGTCCAAAGAACCAGGAGCATCAGGAAGCCAAATCCGGGAGAGTTTTGCCTGAAAACCAAGAAGAGTGCAAAACTCTTCCAGATTTGGCTTCCTGATGCTCATGGTGAGCACGTGCTCCTTGTCCTTCCATGGATGTGTCCCCCCAACACCTCTTCAGCATCCACTCTCACCCCTGTCTTCTGCCACCTTCTTTAAAGGCAGAAGTCCCTTCTGTGTGTAGGCACCTCTGAAGAGGGCTGTGAACCCTCTTAACCATCTCCTCGATGAGCAAAAGGCACTGTGGAAAAATAGGCCAAAAATCCTAAAAGAAAAAAAAAAAAAAAGCCCCCCAAATTAATTTGTTACTCTGAGATGTTGATTTAAACATCTATTTAAACCTTCAATAATGTTAATTTAATAATGTTAATGTAATAATGTTAATAATGATAATTCAAGCGTTTAAATTTAACATCTCATCTGAGAAGTTATTTAAAAATAGCTGAGCAAACAGGTTGGGGAAAGAGCTAAAACAGCCACTTAACCACTGACCTTTCCACCACCTACATCTCTGCACTCCCCAGACCTCACCATAGGAGTAGTTGGGGTGAGGAGTTAAGGAGTTTACTGTTTTTTGGGGGGTGGTTTTAGGTATTTTTATTTCTTTCTTCTGCTTGTTTTTCCTCAACTTGGACGTTTTTGCTTTCTCTCTACTGAATTCCACTCTGGAGCCAAAAATGATTCTACCCAGGGATCTGTGGTTGCACACTGAGCCCAGCAATGTGGTTTGTGCTTGGGTAGAAAAGAGCCTTGAGATGGGAGGAATGCAGAAAATCGGGACAGCTTCACCAAAATGACCCCAGAGTGGAATTTTCAGCCATAATTTTGACCTTAATTACAGCTGCATCTGACAGTAACCCCTTGCAGGAGCACAAAAAGGTTCTGGCTCTGTGCTCAGTCTGCAACAGAGCTGTGGTCAACCTCATCTTCTGCTCCTGCATCCTTGGGAAAAGTTTTGCCTTTCTCAAACTGGAGAAGAGGAAGGAGCCTGAGCCACTCCCATGCTTCTGTGGCAAGTGGTGATAATGCAAAAATTAGAATTATTAATACTATTGCTGCAAAATGTGACCACGTTGCCAAAGTGCTTCAAGTCTGTGGGACTTGGAATTTTTTTTTCCTGGGTTAGACTTGCTTCTTCTTGATGTCTTCCCCTCCCCAGCATCCTCATCCCAGCCCCTCACCACCAAAGCAGCATCTATAAAGCAGCTGAGTGAAGATGTGAGATGGTCCCCACAATGGTCCCCAGCCTGGGAGAAAACTTCCCATCAATGTCAGCTGGAGCTGGGTGAAACCTCCAAGGAAAAGAGCCCCTGTAACACCACCAGAGAGAAAAGGAACAAAGCCAGCTGATGTTCTGGGGACAAGGACAGACCATCAGTCATGGAGATGTATGGAGAGTCAGTAGGAAAGCATTTCTTAAAAATGATTTATTTAAAAAAAAGACCCAATATGACACACAACCCAAAACACTTCAGCAGGAACAAACATGTTGGAGAGCATAAATCCAGAAGACTGCAGTGTCCAAAGGTTACTGTGTGTGGACTAACCCACCTTGCATCACTGAGGTGGAGGAGACAGATGTAGAAGAACATCTGGTCAGACTCTCCTGGCACTACAGAAGGAGGACAACACCACCCAGATGATCAAGAAATGGTCCCATTGGCCCTCACTCCAAACACTCATCCTTCACAGTTCAAGTATGGGATGATTCCCATGGCTTCACCTTCCTGGACAAGGATCAGGGTTCCCATTTGCGGTGTCACACTTTGGATTCTGGGCTCTTGATGGAGTTTCCTTCCATCTTCTCCTTCTCTGGGTCTGCTTTGGTCTCTGCTGCCTTCCTGGTTTCCCTCTCCTGCCTTCTGAGAATCACATACACAGCCAGGAAGCACAGGAAAGCACCAACCTCAAAGAAAAACTGAAGACCAAGGAACCTGTGGTGTGAAAAAATAAATCAGGGTAACAAAAGCCTTCCTCAGTGCACCCAATGTCCCAACACACAATGGCACTCAGCAGATACTGAGTTGTCATTCCAAGCCCTTGTCCAAAGTCTCCCCCCAGCTTTCCTGGAGCCCCTTCAGCACCTGGAAGGTGCTTCAAGGGCTCCCCAGAACCTTCTCATCTTGTCTTGTCTTGTCTTGTCTTGTCTTGTCTTCTCTTCTCTTCTCTTCTCTTCTCTTCTCTTCTCTTCTCTTTTCCTTCTCTCGTCTCCTCTCCCTCTCCCTCCTTTCTTCTCTTTCTCTTTCTCTTTCTCTTTCTCTTTCTCTTTCTCTTTCTCTTTCTCTTTCTCTCGCTTTCGCTTTCGCTTTCGCTTTCGCTTTTGCTTTCTCTTTCGCTCTCTTTCTCTTCCCCTTTCTCTTCCCCTTTCTCTTCCTTTCCCTTTCCCTTACCCTTTCCCTTTATCTTTCCCTTCCCCTCCCTCTCCCCTTCTCCTTTCCCTTCTCCTTCCCCTTCCCCTTCCCCTCCCCCTTCCCCTCTCCCTTTCCCTTTCCCTTTATCTTTCCCTTTATCTTTCCCTTCTCCCTCCCCCTCCCCTAACCCTAACCCTTTCCCCTTCTCCTTTCCCTTTCTCTTTCTCTTTCTCTTTCTCTTTCTCTTTCTCTTTCTCTTTCTCTTTCTCTTTCTCTTTCTCTTTCTCTTTCTCTTTCTCTTTCTCTTTCTCTCTTCCTCTTTCCCTTTCCCTTTCCCTTTCCCTTTCCCTCTCTCCCTCTCCCTCTCCTCTCCTCCAGGCTGAACATCCCCACCTCTCTCAGCCTGGCTGCTGAGCAGAAATCCTCTGGACTCTTTCCAACACCTCCATCTCTTTCTGGTGTTGAGGACCCCAGACGTGGACCCAGCATCCCAGAGGGGTCTCCCCAGAGTGAAGCAGAGCAGAGGGGGACAATCCCCTCTCAGACCCTGCTGCCCAGGCTCCTGGTGGTGTTGACAGCCCAGGAGACATTTGGCAATGCAGGGATCAATGCTGGAAGTGGATTTCTGTGCTCCATCAAGGTGGCCCTTGGCATGCTTTTGGTTGAGGCTTAGTGAAGGGAGGTTGTGGATGCCCCATCCCTGGAAGTTTTCAAATCCTGGTTGGACAGATGGGACTTAGAACAACCTGGTCTAGTAGGAAGTGTCCCTGCCCATGGGAGGAGGGTCAGAACCAGATTCCTTCCAACCCAAACCATCCTGGGATTCTAGAATTTTAGTCACTTCCTTCCCAAACCATTCCTCCTGCTGGGAGGTCCACTGGCCAAGGAGATGGAGTTTCCCTCTTGGGTTACCCCATCCTATGCACCAGCCCTGGTGCCACCTTCCTCCTGGGTTCCCCTGCCCACCCCCAGCCCTTTTCCTGCCCACCCATCCCTACCTTTGCCTGAAGAGGTTGTTGTCATAGTATCTGCAGGATGCCTTCCTCTCACACTTCTTTTCCCAGAGGATGCAGGTGGTGTCGATGGCACTGCCATAGAGAACAGGTCCTGGCATCCAGGCTGGAAGGAGATGGTCAGAAGAAGCTTTATTATGTTAGGGAACCCATCTCAGCCAGGACAGACCCAAGCTTGGTGACTTTCCCATGTGCTAAGAAGCTGGGGAATGGCTGGCAATGGTCCTCTTGGCTCTAGCCAGTGAAGCCACTGGGCAAGCAGCAGATGCCAAGGGCTGGGTGTGTGTCTGCACCCCACCAAGATGCAAAAAGGTCTCTCTGGGTCAGTGATGATGTTCACCTTCTTCCCGTGGAATGTTCTAGGGGTTTTTAGGTGAAAAGGAAAAACCCCAACAAGAAGAACTGGATCACAGGGAATGGTTTGCAACCACCCTGATGTGCCAGAGGCAAAGAAGGGAGGATCTGCACACAGACAAGGGTTGTCCTCCTAGATACAGACTTTTATTTAGTTGGGTAGATGGGTCTTACCCCCTTCCCACCACGAGCAGCCCCCAGGCCCCACAAGGCAGCTTAGGACTGGTTTTAACCAGCCTGAAACTTCAAATAAACAGCACTTCTTCAGTCCTGGGGGCTGCTCGGGGATGAAATTCCCCAGGAAGCCCCAGGAGCTGCCATCATCTTTCCAGACTGGCATTTCACCACATTTCCATTTACCTAAAACTCTCAGTAGCATGAACTGAATCCCAACAGCAAATGATTTGTCTTCAGGCTGGATGCTCCTGAAAAAAAAAAAATAAAAAGACCAAAAAAAAAAAAATTAGGAAAGCGTGCCCTCTGTCAGTCCCACAAAGATGGATGTTTCCCTCTTTGACAACATCTCATGAAGCTTCACCCAAAAAAAGCCATCCTTCAACCCAACCACCAAGGACACCAGGTGGTTCCTATTTCCATCAGCCAGGAGGATGTTTCCTGGAGCCCCTTCAGGCACTGGAAGGTGCTCTAAGGTCTCCCCAGAACCTTCTCTTCTCTCTTCTCTCTTCTCTCTTCTCTCTTCTCTCTTCTCTCTTCTCTCTTCTCTCTTCTCTCTTCTCTCTTCTCTCTTCTCTCTTCTCTCTCTCTCTCTCCTCTCCTCTCCTTCTCTTCTCTTCTCTTCTCTTCTCTTCTCTTCTCTTCTCTTCTCTTCTCTTCTCTTCTCTTCTCTTCTCTTCTCTTCTCTTCTCTTCCTCTTCTCTTCTCGTCTCCCTTCCCTTCCCTTCCCTTCCCTTCCCTTCCCTTCCCTTCCCTTCCCTTCCCTTCCCTTCCCTTCCCTTCCCTTCCCTTCCCTTCCCTTCCCTTCCCTTCCC
>JAJQWJ010000001.1:195978111-196078716 GCA_023637945.1 Phaethornis superciliosus
CACCACTGAGAAATTCTTTCCTTCAAAGGGAAAGATGCTCATAACAACCTCAGCCTGATGCTATCAGATTTCTGCTTTTTTTTTTTTCCCAGTAGCCCAAATTTTGGGATCCAACACAGCAGAGGGATGACCCTGCACCCTCACCCCAAAGAATTTCTTCCTAAGTTCTCACCTAATTCTCCCTTTTTCCAGTTTGAAACCCTTAACCCTCATCCTGTCACTCATGTCCTTGTCCAAAGTCCCTCCCCAGCTTTCCTGGATCCCTTCAGGCACTGGAAGCTGCTCCAAGGGCTCCCTGGAGCCTTCTCTTCTCCAGACTGAACACCTCCAACTCTCTCAGCCTGGATCCAGAGCTGCTCCAACCCTCTGAGTATCTTTGGGATGAAACCCAAAAGTATTCCCACCTGGAGTCCTGTGTCCAGTTCTGGAGTGCCCAGCATCAGAAGGACACAGAGCTCCTGGAAGGTGTCCAGAGGAGCCACTCAAATGCTCAGAGGGCTGAGCACCTCCCTGGGAAGCCAGGCTGAGGGATTGGGGTTGTTCAGCCTGGAGAAGAGGAGGCTCCCAGGGGAGCTCAGAGCAACCTTCCAATATCTGAAGGGGCTCCAAGAAAGCTGGGGGAGGGCTTTGGACACGGGGGGGTAGGGAGAGGAGAAGGGAAATGGGTTAAAACTTGGAGAGGGGAGATTGAGGTTGGAGATGGGGAAGAAATTCTGGAATTGGAGGGTGGGGAGAGCCTGGAACAGGTTGAGAGCCTGGAGAGGTTGAGAGAGTTGGAGAAGAGAATGTTCTGGGGAGCCCTTGGAGCAGCTTCCAATGCCTGAAGGGGCTCCAGGAAAGCTGGGGAGGGACTTTGGACAAAGGCCTGGAGGGATGGGATGAGGGGAACAGCTTTAAGCTGCAAGAGGAAGAGATTTAGGAAATTTAGGTGTTCAGCCTGGAGGAGAGGAGAGGAGAGGAGAGGAGAGGAGAGGAGAGGAGAGGAGAGGAGAGGAGAGGAGAGGAGAGGAGAGGAGAGGAGAGGAGAGGAGAGGAGAGGAGAGGAGAGGAGAGGAGAGGAGAGGAGAGGAGAGGAGAGGAGAGGAGAGGAGAGGAGAGGAGAGGAGAGGAGAGGAGAAGGGAAGGGAAGGGAAGGGAAGGGAAGGGAAGGGAAGGGAAGGGAAGGGAAGGGAAGGGAAGGGAAGGGAAGGGAAGGGAAGGGAAGGGAAGGGAAGGGAAGGAAAGGGAAGGGAAGGGAAGGGAAGGGAAGGGAAGGGAAGGGAAGGGAAGGGAAGGGAAGGGAAGGGAAGGGAAGGGAAGGGAAGGGAAGGGAAGGGAAGGGAAGGGAAGGGAAGGGAAGGGAAGGGAAGGGAAGGGAAGGGAAGGGAAGGGAAGGGAAGGGAAGGGAAGGGAAGGGAAGGGAAGGGAAGGGAAGGGAAGGGAAGGGAAGGGAAGGGAAGGGAAGGGAAGGGAAGGGAAGGGAAGGGAAGGAAAGGAAAGGAAAGGAAAGGAAAGGAAAGGAAAGGAAAGGAAAGGAAAGGAAAGGAAAGGAAAGGAAAGGAAAGGAAAGGAAAGGAAAGGAAAGGAAAGGAAAGGAAAGGAAAGGAAAGGAAAGGAAAAGGACCTTGCTGGTCCTCATTTGGGTGGGAAGGGAAAGCAGAAGGTCTTTGCATCTTCCATGCACGAAAACTTCTCAAGCTGATGGGTCTAAAGGTTTGTGAAGCAAAACCTGACGTGGTAGGGAGCAGTGGCTGGGGAAGGACATATTGGCATCCTAAAAGGATGGATCCCTCCAAGGTCTGGCCAAAGATCTGTACTGGAAATGGCTGTGTTATACTGGGGAGCACTGAGACACCAATTCTAACCTTCTGCTCATCCCACGGGGTCATGCAGAGCTTGTCCACCAGTAAGAAACATCAAAAAACCTCAGTGCCAGACTTGAGCACTGCACTGAGCATCCCAAGGCAAGGCAGGAGCCCAGTGGGAAGGACTCACCAGGACTGAGGTGTTGTCTGTGTTGGTGGTCACCACCCTGCAGCCAGCAAAGCAAGGGGAGATGTACTCAACAGCATCAGAGCCACAGATGGGGTTGTAGGCTTTCTCAGGACAGTTGCACTGGAGGTTGCACTCCAAGGTTTGGTATCCAAATTCAAGGCTGAAAGGGGAGGAAAATGTTAATGTCTGGTGTTGAGCTTCATGAATATGCACCTTAGCTGGAAAATCTGCATGTAGATGGAGATGAGGAAAGAAACACTTGATGCTTAATAAAAAATGTCACCGTAGGTAAGTGAAGATTCCATTCTCACCCCACCCCCCCCCCACCCCAAGCCTTTGCTCCATCTGGGCAAAGCATTCTGACCACAGATTTGTGGTCTTGCATCTGGGAAATAAAAACCCCAAGCACCAGTACAGGGTGGGGACTGAGTTCTTGGAGAGCAGCAAAGGGGAAAGGGACCTGGGGGTGCTGGTGGATGGAAGGATGCCCATGAGCCAACAATGTGGCCAAGGAGGCCAATGGCACCTGGGGGGAATGAGAAGGGGGTGGTCAGGAGGGCAAGAGAGGTTCTGCTCCTCCTCTGTGCCCTGGGGAGGCCACATCTGGAATCTTGGGTCCAGTTCTGGGCCCCTCAGTTCCAGAAGGACAGGGAACTGCTGGAGAGAGTCCAGGGCAGAGCCACCAAGATGCTGGAGGGAGTGGAACATCTCCTGGGGAGGAAAGGCTGAGGGAGCTGAGGGGCTCTTGGAGAAGAGGAGACTGAGGGGTGAGCTCAGGAATGTTGAGAAATATGTAAGGGGAGAGAGCCAGGAGGATGGAGGAAAGATTTTCCCAGGGGTGACCAACAATAGGACAAGGGGCAATGGGTATAAACTGGAGAATAGGTGGTTCCATAGAAATATTAGGAAGAATTTTTTCATTCTGAGGGTGAGGGAGCCCTGGCCCAGGCTGCCCAGGGAGGTTGTGGAGTCTCCTTCTCTGGGGACATTCAAACCCCCCCTGGATGTGTCCCTGTGTCACCTGCTGCAGGTGACCCTGCTCTGGCAGGGGGTTTGGACTCGGTGATTTTTGAGGTCCCTTCCAACCCCTCACTTTCTGTGAACTGGTCGATGGAGTCACCCAATTCCTTCCTATCTGGCCCCAAATGTAGGCTCTTGGGGTAGGGAAGCACTGGGCTGTGGGAGATGCTGAGGCCACAGGATGCTGAAAATGGGAATTTACAGGGACTTGGATTAAGCCTTGAGGGACCAGAGGGTCCTGATGTGTTCAGCTCCATAGGGCAGCAGCAACCACAGCTTTGAAGGTGCAAGCTTAGGGCTGGCTCCTGCCCAAATTATTTGTCTCTGAGTAATGCACTGTACTTTCCAAGATGAAATTTTAATCTCGTGCTCTTTGTGCCAAAAAAAAAAAAACAAAACAAAAACAAAAACAAAAAACCCCAACAAAACATTTCATTTGGATTTCACAATCCAAATGAAGATAGACAATGAAGATAGAAGGAGTAAAGATGCAGCAGATTCAGTGTTAATTCACAAAAGCATGATTTTCTATTCTTTTAAAAGCATTATTTATCATTTTAAAAGCACTAATAACGAATAGAAGCATTTAAAAAAAAAAAAAAAAAAAAAAAAAAAAACAACAAGCCTTATTTTAATTATTTTATCACGATGGCTGTTCCTCCCCAGGGAATAAACCCATTTTGGGGTATTCTGCTTAACACCCACCTCCACCCCAAGAAGTGGAGCTGGGGATAAGGGCACCCACAGCCCTGGGAATGACCCACTCACCCATCACCACCCCACTTGGTACCTCTGACTGTAGGTAACACCCAGGACCTTCTGCGTGGGGCATCCGAGGAAGAGGAGGGGGAAAGCCACCAGCAGGCAGAAGAACATGCCAAGGACACACATGGCACTGCATTGCCTCAAGGACATCTGGAACCTCTTCAGGATGGCACCACCCACCACAATCCCCACCATTGCTCCAGGGATGTTCACAGCACCTGGGGAAAGGCAGGTTCAGAGAAACAAGGAATGGTTTAGGGGTGGAAGGGACCTTAAAGATCATCCTGACCCCATCCCCTGGGCCATCACTTGAGAGCCCTGCTTTGGGAGGGTTCTAATCCTAACCTAGAAACGTCCATGTCCTCTCCTTGACTGCAAGGTGCCCCCTGGATGGTCCTGAAGGACATGGTTTAGCAGTCAGCTTCTGGTGTTGGTCAAAGGTTGGACTGGATGAGCTTGGGGGGTCTCTTCCAACCTAAAATATTCTGTGATGATGGCTCCAACAGAAGTATTTCCATCTTGTATTTGGTTGGATAAGCTCCCTGAGATGCTGTCCAACCCCACGTTTCCAGAGAGGGTGCTGAGGCATTGGAATGGGCTGCCCAGGGAGGGGGTGGATTCTCCATCCCTGGAGGTTTTGGAGAAGAGACTGAATGTGGCACTGAGTGCCATGGGCTGGGAACCACGGGGAGAGTGGATCAAGGGTTGGATTTGATGATCCCAGAGCTCCTTTCCCACCCAAATGATTCGGGGATTCTGTGACTCCAACCTCCTTTCAGGGAGCTGCAGAAAGTGAGGTCTCCCCTCAGCTTCCTTTTCTCCAGCCTGAACTTTCATCAGCAAACACGTGCTACTTCCCCAACTCCCAGCTCTATTTCTCTTTTCTGGACACAGTCCATCCTTGCCATGTTCTTCTTTTCATGAGGGGTCCAAAACTGACCCCAGGATTCAAGGTGAATTCAACAACCCAAAGGTTCCATCTCCCACCTCTCCTCTCCTCTCCTCTCCTTCTTCTCTTCTCTTCTCTTCTCTTCTCTTCTCTTCTCTTCTCTTCTCTTCTCTACTCTTCTCTTCTCTTCTCTTCACTTCTCTTCTCTTCTCTTCTCTTCTCTTCTCTTCTCTTCTCTTCTCTATTCTCATTTCTCTTCTCATTTCTCTTCTCTTCTCTCTTCTCCCTTCCCTTCCCTTCCCTTCCCTTCCCTTCCCTTCCCTTCCCTTCCCTTCCCTTCCCTTCCCTTCCTTTCCCTTGACTCTCTCCAGCAGCTCCAGGTCTTTCCTGGCTTGGGGACCCCAGAATGGGACCCAGCACTCCAGTGGGCTTCACAAGTGCAGATTTCAGCATCTCTGATGGTAAAGCCAGGCAGGATCAGTGCTGGTCCCTCCCCAGCTTCCTTCCCTATCCTGTGAACACAGCTGCTTCAGGAAAAGGAATTTCCTGAGCCTTCCAGGCACCAAAAATAAATGTGTCACGGGGCCAAGCCAGCACAGGGAGAGGAGATTTCCTCCTTCTCAAGGGTTTTGTTCCATGTGCAGACAGCAACTGCTCCTCGGGTGGGTGCCAGAGCAGCAGCTGTGCAGAGAAATGTCCCCTTTGCAAGGGTCACCCTCACACAGGTACCTGGGAATGGGGAATCTGGGGAGATTTGGGACTTTTTTTCCTTTTCTGTGCAGACAGTGCTCAGCAGACTGGTGCTTCTCTGAAGTACAAACAGCTGGGAGGTGAGAAAGCCAGAGTCAGGAACAGCTTGGATGTATTTTTGGAAAACTCTACAGTTTCAGAGAAGAGCCCCCATCACCTGATTGAAAAGTCAAAGGGAGATGGATTTTATCTTTGCATTTGAAAAAGCTGCTAATCTCTGAGCTCTGCCAAGGAAAACTATGAAAGGAATTTTATTGCTCTTACCTTGTAGAGACTCTTTAAGGAAAAAAGAAAAGGAACTTGGCACCCACAGCAGGGGACGTGGTGACCTCTGGGGTGTTTGAGCACCAGGATGGCTTTCAAAGGCAACGAGCTCTTTTTAGCCAAAGAGCTGCCCAGCTTGGTTTTGCTTTTAATCCTTTTTTTTTTTTTTTTTTTTGCCCTGTGAATTAAGAATATTTCTCTTGACTGAAGCTGTTTGTCTGACTCCTGTTAAATTTGTCTCGGGAGCTGCGGCAGCGCCGTGGCTGAGCTGATGGGAGATGATGGAGATGGAGCTGCTGGCTCTGGCCTTCTGGCTAAAAATAGACTCTGGTTTTCCCTGTCAAACCACACTCCAGCAGAAAACTTTGTGCTGTCCCACCTGGAGAGTGGAGCAGCTGATCCACTTCCCAATGGATCCCCCAAAGAGAGAGGGATCTGATGCCCATCAGAGAAATCTCTGCCCTTCATCTCTCAGCTGTTGATGTTGGACACTGGGTTTGGACATTGCAGTCATCTAATGAGGCTGGGGTGGAGCACAGGTCTTAGAATGATGGAATTGTTTTGGTTGGAAAAGACTTTTAAGGTCATCAGGTCCCACCATGAACCCAGCACTGCCAAGGCCAGCGCTGCCCCATGGCCTCAGCACCACAGCTCCAGGGCTTGGAAATCTCTCCAGGGATGGGGACTCCACCACTGCCCTGGGCAGCCTGGGAAAGACAACACTTTCCAAGGAGAAACGATTCTTTATACCCAATTTAAACCTCTCCTGGCACAACTTGAAGCTGTTTCATCTAGTCTTACCCCTTTTTCCCAGGGTGAAGAGACCAAACCCCCTGGCTCCAACCTCCTCTCAGAGGGGTGCAAAGAGCAAGGTCTCCCCTCAGCCTCCTTTTCTCCAGGCTGAATTTTCATCAGCAGATGTGCTCCTTCCCCATCTCACAGCTTTATTTCCCTTTCTCTGGACACACTCCATCCTTTCCATGTCCTTCTTTTTATGAGGGATCCAAAACTGACCCCAGGATTCAAGGTGAATTCAACAACACCAAGGTTCCACCTTCCATCTCTTCTCTTCTCTTCTCTTCTCTTCTCTTCTCTTCTCTTCTCTTCTCTTCTCTTCTCTTCTCTTCTCTTCTCTTCTCTTCTCTTCTCTTCTCTTCTCTTCTCTGAGCACCTCTCTGCCTGTGAGTGGTGACATTGTGGGACCAAGGGCACAGCCCCTGCCAGCCCCCGGATCAGTGTCCTACAAGCACCACCTGAGGCTGAATGAAGCCCTGACACCTGGATCCATCCTGACCCAAATGGTGCTGAAGGAGGAAGGAAGGAACCTGCAGGATATGGCCCCTTCTGAGGACCAAGATGGGAGAGGGTGTCCCTGCCATGGTGCTGCTGCTCAATGGGAAAGTTGGGGCTTCAAAGAAAGAAGCAACAGCATTAAAGAAATGAGCAGCTGATAAAATTCCAGTGGGATTTCCAGGAGCAGTGGAAGAGTGGAAAAGGTCTGGGAGAGGTGAGGGGTCTTCAGCTGCTCCTGATGCATCCCCATACACCCTCACTCCAGGTGGCTCTGGGTCAGCCCCTCTTGTTTTAGGGGGTGAAAAATATTTTGGCTCCATCCCAGACCTTTTCCTCACTTGGATCTTTTCCTCCTAGAGTTTCTGCCACCTCTCCTTGCTGCTCACCGTGGCAAAGGCACCTGCAGAGCAGGAGGAAAATGCTCATCCTCCGTCCCAAACCAGTGCCCAAACCTGCTTTGGGTGGAGGTTTAAGGTTTCTTTGGGTTCCTGAGCCTGCTTCCCCCACACACAAGGGCAAAACAGGCCCTCTGGGGATGAAAATCGTCTCCCTAAGGCTGGTTCTCCCATCTTCCACCACACAAAGGTTTACACCTCCTGAATTTCCATATTCACCTCAGCTGAGCAGGTGTACCTGGGTGATATGGTTGTGGCTGCCCCATCCCTGGCAGTGCCTCAGCCCAGCTTGGATGGGGCTTGGAGCAACCTGGGCTGTGGGAGGGGTCCCTGTCCATGGCAGGAGGTTGGAATTAGAAGATCTTGAAGGTCCCTTCCAACCCAAACCAGTCTAGGAACAGCCAAGCTTGTTATTTATGAAGTATCATTTGTTCTTCTTGGGAAAAGGGGAAAACTTGGCTCTTATTCCTAGAGCAAAGACTTTTGTGTGGATCCTCTGAGCCCTACAAGACACCTGAGGGCATAGACATGGAGAGTTTCCCATTGCCTGGGAGAGGTTGGCCATTTCCTCTTGTTCTAAGATTAAAAAAATATATATTTCTTCTGATCATCTTCATTCCAGCAAGCTCAGACTGCAGTGTGAAGGAAGGGAAGTGGATAACAGCTGAGAAATCATAAGGGCAAGGACCTCGTGCTGTGTTTTTCTGTTGGGAATGGAAGGAACCTGGCAGCTCCAGAGGAAGAGGTGTTTCCTGGAATTCTCTAGGTTACTTCCTAAGAGGTCCTGAAAGGCTTGGAAGCCTTGAGAGCACCACTTACCAATGATCATGTTGGCCAAGGATGCTGTGAGGGAGAATTGTCTCTCCAGGAACTTCCCCATGAAGGTTGCTAAACCAGCAACCATGGCAGAGATGTTGACTTGGGCCAACACCACCAGGAGGTAGACAGGGTGACGAAGGTTCCTCAGCAGGACCAGAGGGAAATCTGAAAGGAGAAAGGGGAAATGTGGTGCATGGAGACAAAGTTCACAGCAAAACCTTCATCCAGTGTCGTAACCTTGAATTTTCCTACTTTTTTTTTTCTTTTTTTTCCTTTTTTTACATTTTTTTTTCTTTCTTTCTTTTTTCTTTTTTTTCTTCATTTTTTTTTTTTTTTTTTTTTTTTTTTTTTTTTCAGTGCAGAATTATCTCTGAACATTTCATTGATAAAAGGGGAGAACATAGGGTTTAAGGGTTTATAATTTCCAGGCTTCATGGTGGGAATATTTGGATATTTTCACCATGATGGTGTTGAGACCCTGGAACTGGGATGGGGCAGCCACAGCTTCTCTGGGCAACCTGCACCATGGGCTCAACACCCTCAAATTAAAGAATTTCTTCCTAATGTCTAACTTTTTCTTTAAATCATGTAAAAATTTCCTTTTTATGTAAATCACAAAAATGGTTTTTAAAATTTATTTTATTTTTAGTGTTATTTTTATATTTGTATTGTTTTATTTTATATGTTATGTCATATTTTATATCTTATATCTTATATTTCATGTTTCATATTTTATGTTTTATATTTTATATTTCCACCTCAACATGAGGAAGAATTAATTTACTGTCTGGAGAGCTGGGAGGCAAGGAGTCCTTCCAAGAGGGAATGAATTGCAGTGATATCCCTGCACTGCAGGGACCAGGAGGAAATCCAAAGAGGGGAGGTGGTTTTGCTCTGAATTACCAACAGAGGTCTTGCTTTTTGAAGCAAACTCCTGATTTTTTTTACACACTAGAATATCTTGGACATAGGGAAATGTTGGAATAAGTTGAAAGGAGACCCTGGAGATGCTCAGAGAGCTAGAGCAGCTCTGCTCTGGAACCAGAGAGAGAGAAAGAAGATGAAGAAGACGAAGAAGACGACGAAGATGAGGATGGAGAAGGAGAAGGAGAAGGAGAAGGAGAAGGAGAAGGAGAAGGAGAAGGAGAAGGAGAAGGAGAAGAGAAGGAGAAGGAGAAGGAGAATAGGAGAAGGATGAGGAGGAGAAGGGAAGAAGAGAGGAGAGGAGAGGAGAGGAGAGGAGAGGAGAGGAGAGGAGAGGAGAGGAGAGGAGAGGAGAGGAGAGGAGAGGAGAGGAGAGGAGAGGAGAGGAGAGGAGAGGAGAGGAGAGGAGAGGAGAGGAGAGGAGAGGAGAGGAGAGGAGAGGAGAGGAGAGGAGAGGAGAGGAGAGGAGAGGAGAGGAGAGAAAAGAAGAGAAGAGAAGAGAAGAGAAGAGAAGAGAAGAGAAGAGAAGAGAAGAGAAGAGAAGAGAAGAGAAGAGAGAAGAGAAGAGAAGAGAAGAGAAGAGAAGAGAAGAGAAGAGAAGAGAAGAGAAGAGAAGAGAAGAGAAGAGAAGAGAAGAGAAGAGAAGAGAAGAGAAGAGAAGAGAAGAGAAGAGAAGAGAAGAGAAGAGAAGAGAAGAGAAGGTTCTGGGGAGCCCTTGGAGCACCTTCCAGTGTCTGAAGGGGCTCCAGGAAAGCTGGGGAGGGACTTGGGACAAGGGCCTGGAGGGATGGGATGAGGGGGAAGGGTTTTAAAATGGAAGAGGGGAGACTGAGATGAGATATTAGGAAGAAATTCTTTGGTGTGAGGGTGCTGAGCCCCTGGTTGCCCAAGGAAGCTGTGGCTGCCCCATCCCTGGCAGTGTCTCAGCCCAGGTTGGATGGGGCTTGGAGCAACCTGGGCTGTGGGAGGTGTCCCTGCCCATCCAGGGGTTGGAACTGGAGGAGCTGGAAGGTCCCTTCCAACCCAAACCAGTCTGGGATTCTGGGATTCTCTACTGCAAATATGAAAGCTCAGCCTCTGGCTGAAAGAGCTCCTGAGCTCATCCAGCTTTATGTGGGAGGTAGTGGGAATCCTCCATCTCAAATATTTTTTTCCCTATTGTTCTTCAGTCTTTCCAAGCTAACTACACCCCCTCTGCCACCCCAGATCAGAGATATAAAGCTACAACAGAGAGCAGATCTCCCATTTTATGATGGGAGGCAGCAAGATTTCCAACCTTTGCAATCATTACTCATTTGATCTTGCTTATATCTCCACGGAGGAAGCTGAGCAGATGCTAAAAACAATTGGAAACTTTAAAATAATGATGAAAAAAAAATCCTTGGAGCTACCTTTAGGCACCTTAAAGAAACAAAGTCACAAGTACAGTGTTTCTATTCTTTTGAAGATCACCTTTGATGGATTACTTCCCAGGGTATGCAACAGAAGGTGCACATCCTCCCAGATGTTATCAACAGAAGCCTGGAAATTAGCCATGGAAATTACTGCAGGGTAGCTGAATCCTTTTTTGTGGATTACTTTGAGCAGGTCCAATGCCTGTAAAATGAGCTCAGGGAGAGTATGAGGAGCAGGGTGCAACCCAGTGTCACCCAGTCTATCCATACAAGAGCCAAGAGCAGTCCCCCCACTGCTTTGATTTTCCTGCTTTTTGAATAATTCCAGCACTTGGACCCTGCTTCTTTCTTGGGGACCTGACTTTAGTGTTTGGAAATGTCCCCAGTGCTTTGCCCTGAGTATTTATCCTGCTCGCAGCTCCATCCTGGTTTTCCTGATGGAAAAGCTCTTCCTCTCCTTCAGGCAGAGTTCCCAGAGCTTCTCAAACTCCTTTCTGCTCATCACACTTTGCCCCAGACAGATTTAAAGCTCAGTGGCTTCCAAAGAAATGGAGAATGTGAAGCATCTCATGGGATGGGCTCTAAGCCAACCTCATTTTATCCCTAATAAAGAGCAAGAACTTGCCCCCAGCCTTATTTTGCTCTCAGTTATCTCCATGTGCACTGAAGCAACAGAAAAAGTGACAAAAAGGATTTCCCTCTCCACATCTCTGCTTCATTTTGCATCCTCCAAGCTTATGTAAGGGACTGAACAGAGTTTTTGAGCAGCAGAAGAAAAGGACTTGGGGGATGGTGGTGGATGAGAAGCTCAACAGGAGCCATCAGTGGGTACCTCCAGCCCCAAAACCAACCAGGACCTGGGCTGCATCAAGAGAAGTGTGGGCAGGAGGGCAAGGGAGGGGATTCTCCCCCTCTGCTCTCCTGAGACCCCACCTGGAGTCCTGCATCCAGGTCTGGAGCCCCTGGTACAAGAAAGACATGGAAGTGGTGGGATGTGTCCAGAGAAGGGCCAGGAGGATGCTCAGAGGGTTGGAGCAGCTCTGGAGTGAGGACACTGAGAGAGTTGGGGTTGTTCAGTCTGGAGAGGAGAAGGCTCCAAGGAGAGCTCAGAGCAACCTTCATAGATCTGAAGGGGCTGCAAGAAAGCTGGGGAGGGACTTTTGAGGATGTCAGGGAGGGATAGGACATGGGGGAATGGATTGAAACTGGAGGAGGGGAGATGGAGATTGGAAGTTAGGAAGAAGTTCTTCACCATGAGGGTGGGGAGAGCCTGGCACAGGTTGTCCAGAGAGGTGGTGGAAGATTCCTCATCCCTGGAATTTTTTAAGGCCAGGTGGGATGGGGCTTGGAGCAACCTGATCAGGTGGGATCAAGATCCCATTCAACCTCCAAGCCACATCCAACCTGGGCTGAGACATTGCCAAGGATGGAGCAGCCACAGCTTCCTTGGGCAACCTGGGACAGGGGCTCAGCACCCTCAATTCCCTCTCTTTCCTCTTGAAACAGTTCCCCTTTGTCCCATCCTTCCAGGCCTTTGTCCAGAGTCCCTCTCTATCTTTCTTGTAGCCCCTTCAGACACTGGAAGATGCTCCAAGGGCTCCCCAGACTGTTCTTCTCTTCTCTTCTCTTCTCTTCTCTTCTCTTCTCTTCTCTTCTCTTCTCTTCTCTTCTCTTCTCTTCTCTTCTCTTCTCTTCTCTTCTCTTCTCTTCTCTTCTCTTCTCTTCTCTCCTCTCCTCTCCTCTCCTCTCCTCTCCTCTCCTCTCCTCTCCTCTCCTCTCCTCTCCTCTCCTCTCCTCTCCTCCAGGCTGAACACCCCCAACTCTCTCAACCTGTTCCAGGCTCTCCCCACCCTCCAGTTCCAGAATTTCTTCCCCATCTCCAACCTCAATCTCCCCTCTCCAAGTTTTAACCCATTTCCCTTCTCCTCTCCCTAGCCCCCCGTGTCCAAAGCCCTCCCCCAGCTTTCTTGGAGCCCCATCAGATATTGGAAGGTTGCTCTGAGCTCCCCTGGGAGCCTCCTCTTCTCCAGGCTGAACAACCCCAATCCCTCAGCCTGGCTTCCCAGGGAGGTGCTCAGCCCTCTGAGCATTTGAGTGGCTCTAGTATTGTCACCAGCTTTGAAAGAGGGGTTCTGAGGTGGCTTTGAGGGATGAAGTTCAGTTGTGGGGATCATTCCTGCTATGACCTGGGAGCTGAGCTGGATGCACCCGAGCTGCACACCCCTTTCAACTGAAGGGGTTTTTTTTCTTCCCAAGGAGCTGCTCCAAGCTAAGAGCTTGTCCACCTCATTCCTGCCTGACTTTGGGCTTTGGTGAGGTTTTGATTTCCATTCCCCACTTTTCAGATGAGCCAGAAAGCCATGCATGATTGATACCTACCAGCCCAGGATGCTTTCCTCAGCACGAGGTGGTGTGCTGCAGTCTGGACATGATCACAGCATCTGCTGTGAGTCAGCTAGAAAAAGCTCTGCAGATTTAATTAAACCCAAGAGGATGCCTAAATTGGGTCTTGAGGCTTATGTAGGAGCTGGGCTGAGCACAGGGAAGACCCCCACATTTTTCTTACCAACACTGCAACCCATTGCATTGCCTGGAGACATCTTTGTGGATGAAGAGAAATCCCACCCAAGCAGGAGGTGGGGGATGCACAAACTTACGTTTGATGAACTGGGTCAGAGAGAGGTTCTGGAGGTGTTCAGATGTTGGCCTGAGTTGTCTGAGCACATCCTTCCTCTTCTTGCTGCCACTTTCCTTCACACTCACCACCTGGGGAAAGATGAGAGGTTGTCACTCCACCCACCAAACCAAAGTTTCCTCTGAAATCTCTTTTTCTCTTACAAATTATGACAGATATCATTTGCAATGCCTTGAACAGGACTCTTCATCTCCAGTGTGGGATGTGCAACCACTGCCAAGCAGGAGTCCTCCTGCCCAGGACATGTGGCTGCTGCTCCATGTCCCTCAGGTCAACAGGAGGAGAGGAGAGGAGAGGAGAGGAGAGGAGAGGAGAGGAGAGGAGAGGAGAGGAGAGGAGAGGAGAGGAGAGGAGAGGAGAGGAGAGGAGAGGAGAGGAGAGGAGAGGAGAGGAGAGGAGAGGAGAGGAGAGGAGAGGAGAGGAGAGGAGAGGAGAGGAGAGGAGAGGAGAGGAGAGGAGAGGAGAGGAGAGGAGAGGAGAGGAGAGGAGAGGAGAGGAGAGAGAAGAGAAGAGAAGAGAAGAGAAGAGAAGAGAAGAGAAGAGAAGAGAAGAGAAGAGAAGAGAAGAGAAGAGAAGAGAAGAGAAGAGAAGAGAAGAGAAGAGAAGAGAAGAGAAGAGAAGAGATGGAAGATGGAACCTTTAGGTTGTTGAATTCACCTTGAATCCTGGGGTCAGTTTTGGATCCCTCATGAAAAGAAGGACATGGAAAGGATGGAGTGTGTCCAGAGAAGGGAAACAGAGCTGGAATTTGGGGAAGGAGCACATCTGCTGATGAAAATTCAGCCTGGAGAAAAGGAGGCTGAGGGGAGACCTTGCTCTTTGCACCCCTCTGAGAGGAGGTTGGAGCCAGGGGGTTTGGTCTCTTCACCCTGGGAAAAAGGGGTAAGACTAGATGAAACAGCTTCAAGTTGTGCCAGGGGAGGTTTAAGTTGGATAGAAGGAATCATTTCTCCTTGGAAAGTGTTGTCTTTCCCAGGCTGCCCAGGGCAGTGGTGGAGTCCCCATCCCTGGAGGGATTTCCAAGCCCTGGAGCTGTGGTGCTGAGGGCCATGGGGCAGCGCTGGCCTTGGCAGTGCTGGGTTCATGGTGGGACCTGATGACCTTAAAAGTCTTTTCCAACCAAAACAATTCCATCATTCTAAGACCTGTGCTCCATCCCAGCCTCATTAGATGACTGCAGCGTCCAAACCCAGTGTCCAACATCAACAGCTGAGAGATGAAGGGCAGAGATTTCTCTGATGGGCATCAGATCCCTCTCTCTTTGGGGGATCCATTGGGAAGTGGATCAGCTGCTCCACTCTCCAGGTGGGACAGCACAAAGTTTTCTGCTGGAGTGTGGTTTGACAGGGAAAACCAGAGTCTATTTTTAGCCAGAAGGCCAGAGCCAGCAGCTCCATCTCCATCATCTCCCATCAGCTCAGCCACGGCGCTGCCGCAGCTCCCAAGACAAATTTAACAGGAGTCAGACAAACAGCTTCAGTCAAGAGAAATATTCTTAATTCACAGGGGAAGAAAAAAGGATTAAAAGCAAAACCAAGCTGAGCAGCTCTTTGGCTAAAAAGAGCTCGTTGCCTTTGAAAGCCATCCTGGTGCTCAAACACCCCAGAGGTCACCACGTCCCCTGCTGTGGGTGCCAAGTTCCTTTTCTTTTTTCCTTAAAGAGTCTCTACAAGGTAAGAGCAATAAAATTCCTTTCATAGTTTTCCTTGGCAGAGCTCAGAGATTAGCAGCTTTTTCAAATGCAAAGATAAAATCCATCTCCCTTTGACTTTTCAATCAGGTGATGGGGGCTCTTCTCTGAAACTGTAGAGTTTTCCAAAAATACATCCAAGCTGTTCCTGACTCTGGCTTTCTCACCTCCCAGCTGTTTGTACTTCAGAGAAGCACCAGTCTGCTGAGCACTGTCTGCACAGAAAAGGAAAAAAAGTCCCAAATCTCCCCAGATTCCCTTTCCCAGGTACCTGTGTGAGGGTGACCCTTGCAAAGGGGACATTTCTCTGCACAGCTGCTGCTCTGGCACCCACCCGAGGAGCAGTTGCTGTCTGCACATGGAACAAAACCCTTGAGAAGGAGGAAATCTCCTCTCCCTGTGCTGGCTTGGCCCCGTGACACATTTATTTTTGGTGCCTGGAAGGCTCAGGAAATTCCTTTTCCTGAAGCAGCTGCGTTCACAGGATAGGGAAGGAAGCTGAGGAGGGACCAGCACTGATCCTGCCTGGCTTTACCATCAGAGATGCTGAAATCTGCACCTGTGAAAGCCCACTGGAGTGCTGGGTCCCATTCTGGGGTCCCCAAGCCAGGAAAGACCTGGAGCTGCTGGAGAGAGTCAAGGGAAAGGAAGGGAAGGGAAGGGAAGGGAAGGGAAGGGAAGGGAAGGGAAGGGAAGGGAAGGGAAGGGAAGGGAAGGGAAGGGAAGGGAAGGGAAGGGAAGGGAAGGGAAGGGAAGGGAAGGGAAGGGGAAAGAGAAAGAGAAAGAGAAAGAGGGAAAGAGAAAGAGAAAGAGGGAAAGAGAAAGAGAAAGAGAAAGAGAAAGAGAAAGAGAAAGAGAAAGAGAAAGAGAAAGAGAGAAAGAGAGAGAGAGAGAAAAAGAGAAAGAGAGAAAGAGAGAGGAGAGGAGAGGAGAGGAGAGGAGAGGAGAGGAGAGGAGAGGAGAGGAGAGGAGAGGAGAGGAGAGGAGAGGAGAGGAGAGGAGAGGAGAGGAGAGGAGAGGAGAGGAGAGGAGAGGAGAGGAGAGGAGAGGAGAGGAGAGGAGAGGAGAGGAGAGGAGAGGAGAGGAGAGGAGAGGAGAGGAGAGGAGAGGAGAGGAGAGGAGAGGAGAGGAGAGGAGAGGAGAGGAGAGGAGAGGAGAGGAGAGGAGAGGAGAGGAGAGGAGAGGAGAGGAGAGGAGAGGAGAGGAGAGGAGAGGAGAGGAGAGGAGAGGAGAGGAGAGGAGAGGAGAGGAGAGGAGAGGAGAGGAGAGGAGAGGAGGTTCTGGGGAGCCCTTGAAGCAGCTTCCAGTGCCTGAAGGGGCTCCAGGAAAGCTCGGGAGGAACTTTGGACAAGGGCCTGGAGGGATGGGATGAGGGGGAAGGGTTTCCAGCTGCAAGAGGGGAGATGGAGAGGAGATGGGAGGGAGAAACTCTAATATGAGGGTGGTGAGAAAGGACAGAAAAAGCCTTTTTGGGGGACAACACCATCTGCTGTAGACCCTGTGCCAGGTTGCCCAAGGAAGCTGTGGCTGCCCCATCCCTGGCAGTGTCTCAGCCCAGGTTGGATGGGGCTTGGAGCAACCTGGGCTGGGGGAGGGGTCCCTGCCCATCCAGGGGTTGGAATTAAATGATCCTGAAGGTCCCTTCCAACCCAAACTAATCTGTGAGTCTCTGACCTTGCACAATGCCCTCCTTTAGATTTTTCAGGATGACTCCTTAGAGGACTCAGTTTCTTGCTCCATGTCCACCTCTGAGTGGGCTCTTTCTGCACCTCATGGTTTTGCAATGGGAGTTTTTCTCTCTCACCATCATTTGTCACCTGGTGGGGGGAAGGATGGTGAAGCTTCCCCATGATGTGCATCAGAAAAACCATCCCTAACCTGACCTCGACCAGGGGAAAAAAAAAAAAAAGACAACTTAAAAACCCTTTTTTTTTTTTTTTTTTTTTTAATCCCTTGCATGGAATAAATCATCTGTGACTGAGCTGGACTGAGATCTGGACTTGCTTTACATCAGGAAAGGCAAATGAAGGCAGCTGCCTGCAAGTCGAGCTGCTGCTGTCACCTGCCTGAAATTGCATCTGCAGGAAGGTCAGGCAGAGGTGCTGGCAGCCAGGTTTGATTCAAATATACCATTGAAACAACAACACAAAAAAAAAAAAAAAAAAAAAATAAAAGGATCAATGACCTGCTCTGCCACAGAGAGGTTTTCCTTGCTTAATTTGAGGCTTCTGTAGAATTTCCTTCTGGCAGTGCAGCTCCCAGCTCAGTGAAAAATAAGGTCACAGAAGTTATTTTCCTATTGAACAAACAAAATGGAAAAGCTCATAGCTTGAAAAAAAAAAAAAAAAAAGGAATTATTTCTCTACTGAGAAGGTCGTGCTCCCTACAAACACTTCATTATGGCTTTTCCAGCCAGCCTGGGTCCCACCAGGGACTTTATTTCCTCGAGCGTTAAAATAACCAAATGTTGGGCACCTTGCTGAGGTCAAAGGGGACGATTATTTTTAGCTGCTGTTTGCTCTCTGGGGATAATCCCAAGGTGCAGACAAACCCATTCCTGTAACATTCCTTAGGGTCCAGAAAAGAGCCAGGAGGATGATCAGAGGACTGGAGCAGCTGGAATAGGAGGAGAAGCTGAGGAAATTGGGTCTGGTCAGTCTGGAGAAGAGAAGGCTGAGGGGAGACCTTCTCAGGATGGTCCAGGGGGCTACAAAGCAGATGGAGACTCCCTGATTCCATGGAGTCCCATGGAGAAGACAAGGGGCAATGGGCACAAGTTGCTCCTGGGGAGATCCTGATGGGACACAAGAGGAAAATTTTTCAGCCTGAGGCCAGTCAGAGGTTGGAATGGTCTCCCAGGGGAAGGGGGGGATTCCCCAGCTTGGGGAAGTTTGAAGTCTCAGCTCCATGGGGTGCTGGGACACCTCAGCTAAATAATAATAATATTAAAAGGGTTGGAGCAGATGGTCCTTGAGGACCCTTCCCACCTGAGATTCTGGGATTCCATAATCCTTTGCTGGTGGCACCACCATGGCCTGCAGGTTCATTCCTTTTATTTCCAGACTTGCTTGGCTGGAGCTTTAAGGGCTTGAGGTAACCACAGGGCATCTCAGGAGCAAAAGTTCAGAGCCAAGCAAAGGCTAAGATTTCTCTGTCCTCACCCTTTGAGCTTTCCCCATCAGCATTTCAGAGAGTTCCCCATGGGGCTGTTTCCATTTCAGCTTTGGGGACAAACCCAGAGAGAGCTCTCAGCTTCCTGCACCCTGGGTTGGGAAGTTCCCAGATACCCTGGTGAAGGGCAAGATGCTCTTTGTATCCCTTGATGTAGCCAGGAGCATCACCCATGGGACATTTTTGAGTAGGGTAGGAAGGCTCCCAGCTGTATATTACCTTCAGGATCTTCCCCTTTTCCCAACCCTCCTTCAGGACTGGAAGGAGATGCATTGCTTGACAAGGTCCAGCAATGCCACCTCCATCAGGAATGATCTCCAAACTTTTGAGATGGACATGTGCAGCAAGGACACAAACATCTCTTGCAAGGTTTTTCTTGCAGCCCCCTCCTGCCCCCATGATCCAGGTGCTTTTGGGGGATGAAAAACATTGCATGCTCTTGGCCTAAAGTTGCCAGCTCCCCCCTGCCATGGCTTTGCACTTCCCAGACAGATAAACTTTGCCATGGGAAATGGGAGGTGGCTTCCCAACCATCTGCTCCATGATGGGAGCTGCACATCTAGCTTGGTGCTCCTCAAGCATCTGCTCCAAATATCCAGCAGGGCAATTGAAAGTCAAATCTGGAGATGCTGTACCAATGACACGGGACATGTCTCCCACCATCCCAGCAGAAAATCCTAGCAGATGGACTTTGCAAGAGCTGTCACATTGCTGCATGCCCTGAACACTCCCACAGTTCACATCCATCCAGACCCACACTCCTAGAAATCACCTCCTTCCTTCTACCAAGGATTTTATCTCCAGCCTCTCTGTCCCATCCCACAGGAGATGACCAAAGCCCTTCCACCTCCCAGCACCAAGGAAGAAGCACAGTTCCTTCCATCCCATTCTGCACTCCTCCCAGCTGAAGTGCCACAAGTGACCTTTGAGATGGAGGAGGATGCAGCATGAAAGAGTCATCATCCTGCCCAGCTCTTCTGCTTGGTACCCACATGTCCCTCCGAATCACAGAATGGTTTGGATGAGAAGAATCTTCAAGATCCCCCTGTTTCAACCCCTCTTCCATTGGCAGGGACACCTCCCACCAGCCCATGCTTCTCCAAACCAAATCCAACTTGGATTTGAAGGTTCCAACCTGTCCTGAACCTCCCAGGGATGGGGCAGCCACAGTTCCTCTTGGTAACCAGGGCCAGTGTCTCACCACCCTCACAGGAAAGAGTTTCTTCCTAATATCTACCCAAAATCTACCTAAAATGGATGAATACTTTTGACTTGGAGCCTGATGGATCATCATCAACCTCTTCTTCCTCCTCAACCAGTGCATAAAGAAATAAAGGCAATGCAGCAAATCTTCTCTCCCCAGACCTGGGCAAAGCAGAACCTGCAGAGCCACATGGGAAACCATTTCTTAAAATACAAAATGGGGAAATGAGAAGAATAAACACAAGGCAGCAAAATAAGAGAAAGAGAGGGGAGCATCCCAGAGGGATGCACTGAGCTGCTGGGAGGTGCTGGTGGCTTCCTTGGTGGTTTGGTACGGAAGTCCCAGGTAATATTTTCAGTAACTCCCCTGGCATAGCAGGAAGACACAGACATGAACACACAGAGGGAGGTGGGACACCAGGTAGGGAAAAATGAGCAACTAGAGGGCTGAAATCACAGCATCTGAACCAAACTGGGTGCTGAGGGCACAGTCATGCACTTAAAAATTTAAAAATCATTTCTGCTTCACAGCTGGAAATGTTGGAAATGAGAGGAGGAGAAGGACCAAGAGGTGCTGGTCTGCATCAGCACCTGGTGCAGCCATGGAAGGGGTAAGTGGGGAAGAACCTTCATGGAAAAACACATGGAATGGTGTTTCCAGGAGTTCAGACCTTGCTGCACCACAGCCAGAGTCCAGATCCAGACTGGTGCAGCACTGGGTAAAGAAACTCATGGCTGGGATGGGTAAAGAGGAAGGTTGCTGAGATCACAGAAATCACAGAATCACAAGAAATTGAGGGGTTGGAAGGGACCTCAAAAATCATCCAGCCCAAACCCCCTGCCAGAGCAGGGTCACCTCCAGCAGGTGACACAGGGACACATCCAGGGGGTTTTGAATGTCCCCAGAGAAGGAGACTCCACAACCTCCCTGGGCAGGATGGACCAGGGCTCCCTCACCCTCACAGGGAAAACATTTTTCCAGTTTGTACCCCTTGCCCCTTGTCCTGTCTTTGGACATCACTGAGAAGATCCTGGCTCTGTCCTCCTGACACTCCCCCTATGCTCCAGCTTGCACCCATGATGGAGAAGCATTTTGGCAGCAGAAAACCAGAAAAAAAAAAAAAAAAAAAAAGAAAAGTCTTTCTATAACTATGCCAACATAACAATGAGCAGGCAAAGAAAAAAAACATCTAATCAGGATTAAGGTCAGAATAACAAACTAAAGGCTAAAATACAGACTGGGGATTAGGCAAAGAGTTGCAACATGCAAAGGAATAAATGTTTGAAACCTCCTACTAGTGAGGCTTAGGAGAAAAGCACTGATGGGATGGGCTGAAAGCCAGAGGGGACTGAATGCCAGCAAACTGGAGCCACCCAGGCTTGGGCATGAGTGGGATGTGTGGCTCTGCCTCCTATAAAATCCATCCCAAACTTCTTTCACCAGGCATCTGTTTGCAGATGACATGTGCTGACATTCCAGGCTTCATCAGGGTGAGGAGGAAGTGTCACTTTCTCCCCTTCCCCCTTTGTTTTTGGGAGATGTTTGCTTCTCTCTGACCTTGGAGCATCAGGGAATGAAACCTGAAGCAGGAGGTAATGGAGGCTGCAAGTCAGATCTTGCCCATGAGAAATGCTGAGCAAGGGCATGGCTCCTGCTCTTGTTTGAGGTTCTCCTGAAAAAAAAGCATTTTTCTCCTTTCCAACCCCTCTCCAGGGAGCTTCAGGAGGTGTTTTACCATCTCCAGCGTGGGCAAGGCTGCAAGACAGGGAGACAGACACTGTGGGCAAGCAAAAGCACAGGGAAAACCTTCAGCAGATGGAGATTGGGATACAAGAACATTGCCAGGGACAGATGGTAAAGTGAGAGCTGAACTTTGATTGCCCAGCAACTGGGAAATGCTCAGATGCTGTCATTTCCCCACAATCTGGGACACAGCCCTGGGAGATGGTTGGGGCTTATGGAGGAAAAGATTAAATTGGAATTATTGGGGGAAAAAAAAAAAAACAAACCAACAAGAAGAAACTGTTTGTCTACTAACAACCTTATCCTCTCATCCCCAGCCTGGGATCATGACAACTTCAGAGCTTTGCTGTGATCATCACTCAAATAGGATTATTCAGGATGCTTCAGTGATAGAAAATGACAAGTATCAAAACAGGTAAATAAAAATGTTCCAGGTCTGGAGTGATTGATTCATGAAAGACCTAAAGAGCAAACCCTCATAAATGTTAACATGAAGTGCACATGTAATTCCAGGAGCTTCAAAGAGAGAAGCTTGTATCAAATTAAGGTGAAGCAGAAATGTGGTTGCAGAATAAATAATCTTCACCTGTCTTGGCTGATGGGAGGAGGCAAATAAATCTCCAGATTTATGTGCTGTTATTCAGCATTTGCTGGATAATGCCCACTGAGGAGAATGGAGGAGAAAAAAAAAGATATTGCGCTGGGATTTTACAAAGATGATGGAAAAACCCACTGGAAGCCTTCAAGTATTTGCATCTTGTGGTTGCTGTGCTGTTGCTTTTTTCCCTTTCTTTGGACAGGCAGAACCCCTGAAAGGAAATGCTGAAAATCTCTGACGCTGCAGCTATATTTAAGCAGGGTTGCCCCAAGGGTTCTCATCATGTCCATTCCTGCTGATCTGTGAAACCCTGCACTGACCCCATCCCTCCCTTCCCCTCCGCAGGGGATGGAGCAGGGACCTAACCCAGGGATCCTTTTCCTCACTTCAGGGTCACATCTCCATCCCAAACCAGAGCCAAGAATGAGAAGAAACAACAGTTTTGCTCTCTGCAGTGAGAAGACACCTGGGAACCAACCCAAAGCCACTGCCTGAGGCCCCATGGGTCCCACTCCGGTTGGGAAGGGGTGCTTGGTCCTGCTGGGGCTGGAGAAGGCAAAATTGGGGTCAAGGCTCCATCAGTGGTGAATTTTGTACCTGGAAAAACATTGCCTTCCTCTCAGCATTGCTTTCCACATCCCTTCTGCAGGGTTTTGCAGGACACCTCTGGGTGATGCTCTTTTGGAGAGGAACCCTCGATCTAACAGGCTTGGTGGGTGGAATAATTTGGTGGCCTTCAAGATCCTGCTGCCTCCAGCTCACTGGAGAGGAAAAAGGAGCTGCCCTTCAGGATGGAAAAGCAGTTGTGCTTCTACCCTTAGCTGAACACTTAATTAACCCCAAGGCCAAGCAAAAGGAAGTAGTTTATATTGATTTTTTTTTCTGCTATACCTCCAGAAAAATCACCTGTGACAATGAAGATTTCCTCCAAAGAAGATTTTCTCCCACAGCAGACAGATGTTTGACTCAGAACAACATCTGGCAACGTTTCTAAAGGGGCTTTTTACAAAAAATTTCATTTTATTTTTTAAGCAGAGCCCCTTGTTGCTTCTGGTAGTGCAGATACCCCTATGGGCTGGGTATAATCTGGCTTGGCTGGTCCTGACATCTCCTGTCCTGGAAGTCGGGCAGAATTTTGCCACCCCTTAGATTATTTTCCTATTATTACTTTCCCCTGTAAACAGTTTCCAAAAGCTTTCTGGTGGGAAAAAGAAAGGGAAGGGAAGGGAAGGGAAGGGAAGGGAAGGGAAGGGAAGGGAAGGGAAGGGAAGGGAAGGGAAGGGAAGGGAAGGGAAGGGAAGGGAAGGGAAGGGAAGGGAAGGGAAGGGAAGGGAAGGGAAGGGAAGGGAAGGGAAGGGAAGGGAAGGGAAGGGAAGGGAAGGGAAGGGAAGGGAAGGGAAGGGAAGGGAAGGGAAGGGAAGGGAAGGGAAGGGAAGGGAAGGGAAGGGAAGGGAAGGGAAGGGAAGGGAAGGGAAGGGAAGGGAAGGGAAGGGAAGGGAAGGGAAGGGAGAAGAGAAGGGAAGGGAGAAGGGAAGAGAAGAGAAGAGAAGAGAAGAGAAGAGAAGAGAAGAGAAGAGAAGAGAAGAGAAGAGAAGAGAAGAGAAGAGAAGAGAAGAGAAGAGAAGAGAAGAGAAGAGAAGAGAAGAGAAGAAAAAGTAAAATGGGGAGAAATTAAAGAAGGTCTGAGCTGCAAAGGGATCTGTGAGTGCTCAGCCATGTGGGAACACTCCAGTGGAGCAGGATGGAATCTTCCAACTGCTTTAAAATCAATATCCAACCAAACCTTCCTTAAAGTGTGGGGGAAAAAGCTCAGCCAGATCAGAGTGCAGCACTTGCAAAGGAAATATATTTGTTTCAGTTCGAAGCCCATTCCTTTCTCTCAAGAGCCATTTGTGAAATAATTACTTCCCCCAGCCCTAATAAAAAACCTTTCCCCTAAGACATGGCTTCCTGGCAGTGCACATCCAGCAGGTTCTGCTTACAGAGATCATCCATAATGGGTTCAAAACCAACCAGACTTCAGGAGAATAAATCAGACACATGGCATTCAGTACCACCCTCATCCTGCAACGTGCTGAGCCACTTCCCACCCTCTGCAAACCCAACAGGAATATCACAGAATCCCAGAATGTTTTAGGTAGAAAGAGATCACCCAAGCTCATCAGTCCAAGCTCTGACCCTCTAATTCTTGAGCCATGGCCTTAAGGCCCAGCTCCAAATGTCTTTTAAATCCCCCCAGGGATGAGGACTCCACCCCTCTCCTGGGAAGGCCATTCCTGGAAAGGAGAATTTGGGTTCTTCCCTGATAGATGGAGAACCTTTGCCTTTCTACCCCTCCTATATAATGAAGAGAATTTGGGGTTTTTCCCTTTGCACCTTTCTGCAGAGCATTGCTGCTGCTGTGTGTATACATCTCCAACTCCTCCTGGATTGGTTTGACCAATGGGAACATTCCTGTGCATCCAGGAACCAAAATGGAAATGGCCACCACACAACATTGAAAGGAGTATTTTTTTCATAAATCTTTTCCTATTTTTTTTCCTCCCTCCCTTGTCTCCTTCTGCACTCCTGTTTCAGCAAAAATCTTTCTCCTTACATCCTGATGTTTCCTCTACTGATTCTTCTGAGCCCTGAATCTGAGAATGGGAAAATGGAAAATGCCCCAGGAAGTGCCCTCTGAATCATTTGGGGACAAGCAGCTACTCAAATCCTGGGAGCAAGAATAATCCCAGAATGGTTTAGGTTGGGAGAGACCTCCAAGCTCATCAGCCCAACCTCTGACCAACCCCATCATCTCACTCCTGAGCCATGGCCCTAAGGACCAGCTCCAAATGCCTTTTAAATCCCCCCAGGGATGGGGACTCCACCCCTGTCTTGGGCCATCCCAGTGCCTGAATAGATCATTATATCCTCTGAGGTGTCATTGGAACATCAGGTCATGTTTTTTCCGGGCTGGGTAAAACCAAAACCTCCCTCAGAACTGCTCATTCAAGCAGTGGGGCAGGAGAAATGAAAAATTCTACAGCAGGCAGTGCATGGACTTGTTTAGACAAGAAAGCTTTGATGCTGCCTCAAGGCAAAATGCACATGAAAGGTGATTTCTCATGATAAGCAGCTCCAAAAGCATGCAAACCCCAGCGTGATGCCTCCTCCAAAAGAACAATTTGTTTCCTATGACTCCTCACAACACTTTGCTTGCCAGAAAACCCCAACCTGCAGCCAGCAAAGAGTTTGGGAAGCTCCCAAGTTGTTTCACATCTTGTCACGGGTGTGCTGAGAAGGATTCTGGAGAAGTAAAAAATCCTGGAGTAAACAGAGAGCAATGAGCTGTCCCACCAGCCAGCTCCAGCAGGAGCCAGGGACAAGCATCCCCCGAGCAAACTATAGGCAGGCAGATGTCAGTTTGGCTTGCAATGACATGTTTTGGCTACCAAAACATTTTTCACTGCCAGTTATCTCTGAGAACTTCACAGGAGATGGGTGCTAAGAGGCTGGAAAATGTCTAAAAGCCATTTGGCCAGAGATGTGTCCAGGGTGAGAAGAAGCAAGGAGTGAAGGTGGATGCTGGAGCTGGAGCATCCCAGTGTGAGAGGGAAAGGGGCTTTGGGAGTCAAACTGAGACAAACCACCCTCCCACCTTAGGATTTTCAACACACCCAGGGTGCAACCCACATCTACAATAATAAAAAAGCTCCTGATGAGTAATTCAGATTTCCTACCAACTGGAACTGAGTTACCAGGCACATGTGGCTCCTTCTGAAGGAAAGCAATGGAGCATGTCCTGCCAGCTCCCAAAAGAGGTCCAGCAGAAGGAGAAGGATCATTCCTTCTTCAGGGAAGGCAAGGAGTCCCACCTCCAGCTGAGCCAGGACCTCAAACCTTGCCCAGTGCTCTCTGTTCCTTTGCAAAGGAACCAAAGACTCCTAAAACAGTTTGGGTTGGAAGGGGAAGCTTCCCTTTCCTTCCTCAAGAGCCTGTCTGCCCCCTCCATCCCCCCACCAGGCTCCAAGTGATGGTGACAGAAAAAATCCCATTGGAAAAAGATGAGGTGTAACAAGAGCCCACTCAGGGCTGGATGTGGATCAGGAAACTGAGTCCTCTGAGGAGTCACCCTGAAAAATCCAAGCTGGGTATTTAGCAAGGTCATAGAATCCCAGAATGGTTTGGGTTGGAAGGGACCTTCCAGCTCCTCTAATTCCAACCCCTGGATGGGCAGGGACACCTCCCCCAGCCCAGGTTGCTCCAAGCCCCATCCAACCTGGGCTGAGACACTGCCAGGGATGGGGCAGCCACAGCTTCCTTGGGAAACCTGGCACAGGGGCTCCCCACTCTCAAATCCAAGAATTTCTTTGTAAAAATTTCTCAGTCTACCCTTTGGCAACTTAAAACTCATCCCATCCCTCCAGGCCCTTGTCCCAAGTCCCTCCCCAGCTTTCCTGGAGCCCCTTCAGGCACTGGAAGCTGCTCCGAGGTCTTCCCAGAATCTTCTCTTCTCCAGGCTGAACACCCCCAGCTCTCTCCCCTTGGCTCCAGAGCTTCTCCAGCCCTCCCAGCATCTCCATGGCCTTCTCTGGACTCACTCCAGCAGCTCCATGGTCTGGAGACAGAGTCAACACAAAGGTTCTCCCTCATTGTCCCACCAAGAAAATGCCCACATCCAGAGAAAGAAGAGCAAAGCACTGCTCACACCTGACTTTGGGATGCAGCTAGAAACTGCAGGACCACTTCCATCATTTTGTTTCCCACGGATGAAGCCGTTGGTGCTGGAACGTGGGTAGAGACCCACGAGGGATTTGTGTCTGATGCCAAAAAAAACCAAAAAAGGGCACCTGCCACCTCTTTCCTACCTCATTTGGCATTTCCCGTGGGAAGAAGAAATAAGGCACTGCAGACAGGGCCACCAGGCTGGCTGCCACCAGGAAACCAAGCCACCAGGCACCGACCCACCGTGGGTCTTTGTTGGTGAGCTGGACTTCATCTGCAAGACAGATGGAGAAGGGGACATTCAATCAAAGGTGACCAGAGGGACCCCAGTGCACCAAAGGGATGGTGATGGGTGGCCCCAGTCAGCCCAGACATCAGAGTGTTCCCAAGGGGTGACTCCCAACCTGGTGACCATCAGTTTTGGGAGCTGAGCAGCATTTGCAGGTGATTTCTCATCTCCTGGTTCATCCCTCAGTGTCAGCAGGGTGTCTAAAAAACTTTGGATGGAAGCAACTGGGAAAGGAATGTCCTAGAGATGGAAAGGCAAAGGAAAGCATCCCCATCACAGCTTCCTCAGAGAAGGGATATTCGTGGGGTGAAAAAGCTTGGAAGAACTCAAGGGGATTAAGGGGATGACGTCTGTCAAGACAGAAGGAAAAATCCTTTCATAAGATTAAGATGAAATTAACTCCAATTAACTTCTGGCATCCAAGAGCTCTGGATTAGGTTTTACAGTCAGGCCACCCACACAAGGACACCCATGTTCACAGCAGGACTTGGACCCTGGAGCTCTGCCCATCAGTCTGCTTGGAAGCTTGAAGATGATCTTCAAAACTCCAAATCATTAAAAAACAGAAAGTGGTCTTTAAAATTGCTTTCGTAAGGATGTCCCTTTCTCCTGGCTGTCTCCCTGCAGTTCACCCTCTTCTGTTGTCCTCATGCCAAAGACAACATTTTGTGAGGGAAGGGTACTTGGCGCAAAAAGGTATTCAGAAGTCAGAATGCAAATTCACAACAGGGTGAAACTTTCAAACTTGAAGAAGAGAGATTGAGATTGGACATGAGGAAGAAGAAATTCTATAATTTGAGGGTGCTGAGACCCTGGTTGCCCAAGGAAGCTGTGGCTGCCCCATCCCTGGCAGTGTCTCAGCCCAGGTTGGATGGGGCTTGGAGCAACCTGGGCTGGGGGAGGTGTCCCTGCATATCCAGGGGGTTGGAATTAAATGATCCTGAAGATCCCTTCCAACCCAAACCATTCTATAATTCTACGACTGCCATAGGGGGGGACCAGATTTGCTGTCACCAAAGTCTTGTCCTATTCCCAAGGGCACAAACCTATCACAACAACTTTATGAAGAGCAGCAAAGCAGCTTTCAGGTCCCATCCAAGCCAAACCATTCCGGGATTCTCTGATTTGCTGAGCCCTCCTGCAGGCAGGAGCCCCTTCCTCTGAGCCTCTAGGGAAGTTCCTAAACCCCCCCCTGAGTTGAGCAGAGCAATGCTTGACTATTCCCTGCTCTTGGGAAGGCATTTGCCCAGCCAGCAGCTCCAAAGCTGCTTGGTCTCATGCCCACACTCCTGGATGTCTTGCCCCGGGGCAACCATCACTCCTGCACTGAGCTGAATATATGGGGCTGGGGTTCAGGGGGGGATTAGGGGAGCTCTGGAGATCTCTTTGCTCGCTGAGAGGGTTGATCTAAGGCTCTGGTTGATCCCAGGCAAAAAGGAGGCAAGGAAGGGGGGTCCTGCATGGTCCCAGGATGGGAAGGGGTCCATCAGCACAAGATGAGTCCCATAACCTGGGACAATAAAGATTGCTCTCCATCTTCCTAGGGATATTGAAGGGATTATTATGGGATCAGAGGATGGCTGAGGATCTCTGGAGATCTTGAAGGGCCTAGAGCATAACTCTTACAAGGAGCCACTGAGGGAGCTGGGGGTGCTCAGCCTGGAGCAAAGGAGGCTGAGGGGAGAACTTCTGGATCTCTGCAACTCCCTGAGAAGAGGTTGGAGCTGGGAGGTGGGGGGAAGCTTGGTCTCTTCTCCCAAGGAACAAGTGACAGAACAAGAGGAAACTCCCTCAAGTTGTACCAGGGTGGTTTGAATTGGATATTAAGAACAATTTCTTCCTGGAAAGGGTTGTCAGACCCTGGCTGCCCAGGGCAGTGTTGGAGTCCCCATCCCTGGAGGGATTTCCAAACCCTGGAGCCGTGGTGCTGAGGGCCATGGGGCAGTGCTGGGTTAAGGGTTGGATCTGATGATCTCAAAGGTCTTTTCCAATCAAAAGAATTCCATGATTGTATAAAGTGACCGAAGAGGTGAGGCAGATGTAAAGGGAGTCAGCCCCTACCCCACGAGTTGCACCCTCACACAGGTTGCACCCTGAGCACAGGTTTTCTCACCTCCAGAGACTTTGTCAATGTCAACGTAGAAACGCAGCATGGCAGAGCCCAACATGAAGGCCACCCCTGGCCCGATGACAGTCACAGAGAACAAGATACCTGGAGAAGGGGAAGAGGAGAAAAGGGCTCAGCCCTTTGTGAAAGGGACCAGGAATGACAGGAGGTACCTTGACCAAGGTCCACCCCATCATCCTCCAGGCTGTCTCCCTGGTAGGTGTCTTATCCCACAGAGGATAACAAGCCAATGATTTCCAGGATCTCACCCCAGGAAAAGTTCCACTAAACTCAGATTTTTCCTCTCGTTTTTTCTCCTGCCTCCTAGAATGGCTGAAATACACCCAGGAACAAGGTGTTGTTCTAGATATTGGAATGGCCCAGGACAGGGGTGGAGTTCCCATCCCTGGAGGTATTTAAAAGGCATTTGGACCTGGTCCTTAAGACCATGGGTCAAGAGTTAGATGATGGTGTTGGTTAAAGGCTGGACTGATGGATCTTCCAACTTAAACTATTCTGAGATTCTGTGTATGTGCCCCTTGACATAAGTAATCCAAGAAATGCAACATTTTTTTTTTTAAACTCAAGTTAAGAAGCTAAAAGTCACCAGCAAACTCTCCTATGAGAATTACTGATTTAAAAAAAAATCAAACCTATGTAAGATGCAACTCCTGTCTCCCAGATGATCCTCTCAGATATGGCTCAGAGGTTTCAAGCATCTATCAAACTAGATTTGATACTTTCAGTCTCTTGGCAGTAATGACCTAGGCTGCCCTATTCAGTTCAAAAGACCATCACAGATAACACCTGGAAAAGAGCTAGAAGGACCTACAAGGACCATCTTGGCCATCCCACCACCATGGGATGGACAAGGAGGTCCAGCAGCTCCTCCCTTGAAGGATTATTTGCCCACCTCCCAGATGGCACTTCAGGACATCTCCACTGGGCATGGTGGTTTTTTCTGGGTTGATGGTTGGACTGAGGGATCTGATTCTACTTTTTTTTTTTCTTTTCTTTTTTGAGCTTGCTATCATTTTGCCTACATCAAAATAAAATCTTCATTGCTGCACCTTCAGCCCAGAGCTGCCTCCTGTGGAGATGGAGAGCAAATTATTCTCCTCTGGAGACAGGGTGAGGGAGCTGGGGTTGTTCAGCCTGGAGAAAAAAAAAGGCTCCATGGAGAGCCAATAGTGACCTTCCAGTGTCTGAAGGGTCCTACAGGAAGGCTGCAGAGGGACTGTTTGCAAGGGCCTGGAGGGATAGGATGAGGGGCAATGGCTTTAAATGAGAGGAGATTTAGATTGGATGTCAGGAAAAAGTTCTTTACCATGAGGGTGGGGGAAAACTGGAAGGGGTTGCCCAGGGAGGTGGTTGAGGTCTCATCCCTGGAGATGTTCATGGTGAGGCTTGAGGAGGCTCTGAGCACCCTGATCTCGGTGAGGGTGTCCCTGATACTGCAGGGGTTGGAATGGATGAGGTCCCTTCCAACACAAATCATTCTATGATGCTTTGACTCTATGACCACATGAACTTTAAAAGTCCCTTGCAGCCCCAATTATTCTATGATTCTTTGATTCTATGATCACATGACCTTTAGAGGTCCCATCCAACCCAAATTATTCTATGATTCTATGACCATATGACCTTCAGAGGTCCCTTCCAACCCAAAATATTCCATGATTCTATGATGATTCCTCTTCTTGTTGAAGCCTGTTTAGAGGAGGACACAGTTATGATGTCCCTCCCAGCTTATCATTCTCAGGCCCCAAATCCTTGCATCTCCCCTAAAACATCTTTTCCACCACTCCAGGGCTGCCTGCAGTCTGTCCAAATTTCAGGCAGATAAACTATTTTTTGCAGAAACCTTCCTAGCAGTGGGTAGAGCAGAAGGGGTCTAGCAACCTCACCTCTCATTAATGTTAATTACTCCTCTCAGACCGTGCTATCAAGGGCTGATATTGGTTCCCCTGTCCCCACAGCCTCACCTAGATAAAGGGGGGAGTTCCTCTCACTGGCAAAGTCATCGATGTAGGAGATCCCAAAGGGTTGGATGGGGACACCCCCAATGCCCAGAAGCACTTGGGCGATGAACATGACGAGGAGAACCTCCTGGTTCTCCCTGGCAGCATGGGGGGTGCATCCAACATTACTGAGGTTCCCCTGGGAGCTGAGCACCCCAGGCTGGCACAGGTCAGTGGTGTTGCTGAACAGACCTGTGGGAAGAAGGGGAAAAGGTTTGGGAGTTGAGTTGTTGTCCAGTTCTGGAGTCTTCCAATGCCACATGGAGATGGAGGTGTGGGAGTGAGTTCAGAGGAGGTGATGAAGATGATCCAAGAGCTGGAGCAGCTTAGGAGCCAAGCTGAGAGTTGGGGGTGTTGAGAAGAGAGGAGAGGAGAGGAGAGGAGAGGAGAGGAGAGGAGAGGAGAGGAGAGGAGAGGAGAGGAGAGGAGAGGAGAGGAGAGGAGAGGAGAGGAGAGGAGAGGAGAGGAGAGGAGAGGAGAGGAGAGGAGAGGAGAGGAGAGGAGAGGAGAGGAGAGGAGAGGAGAGGAGAGGAGAGGAGAGGAGAGGAGAGGAGAGGAGAGAAGAGAAGAGAAGAGAAGAGAAGAGAAGAGAAGAGAAGAGAAGAGAAGAGAAGAGAAGAGAAGAGAAGAGAAGAGAAGAGAAGAGAAGAGAAGAGAAGAGAAGAGAAGAGAAGAGAAGAGAAGAGAAGAAGAAGAAGAGAAGAGAAGAGAAGAGAAGAGAAGAGAAGAGAAGAGAAGAGAAGAAGAAGAAGAAGAAGAAGAAGAAGAAGAAGAAGAAGAAGAAGAAGAAGAAGAAGAAGAAGAAGAAGAAGAAGAAGAAGAAGAAGAAGAAGAAGAAGAAGAAGAAGAAGAAGAAGAAGAAGAAGAAGAAGAAGAAGAAGAAGAAGAAGAAGAAGAAGAAGAAGAAGAAGAAGAAGAAGAAGAAGAAGAAGAAGAAGAAGAAGAAGAAGAAGAAGAAGAAGAAGAGAAGAAGAAGAAGAAGAAGAAGAAGAAGAAGAAGAAGAAGAAGAAGAAGAAGAAGAAGAAGAAGAAGAAGAAGAAGAAGAAGAAGAAGAAGAAGAAGAAGAAGAAGAAGAAGAAGAAGAAGAAGAAGAAGAAGAAGAAGAAGAAGAAGAAGAAGAAGAAGAAGAAGAAGAAGAAGAAGAAGAGAAGAGAACTCAAAAAAAGGGCAAATATTACTGCCCAGATGTTCACAATGAGTTGGATGCACATGCCATGAAAAGCCACCTTCTGGGGAAAATCCAAGGTGGGATCATTTCCAAGACTTTTGTTAGGCCTTCCCTTAGAGCTAAAAGAGCAAAACTGGAGATTTAGGGAATAGCTTCTCAGGAAATGAGAACTCGTGGTACCCAGAAGTGGACTGCAAAGCTGCCTGGGTGAAAGTGCTGATTGCAGCACCCTGATCTTCCTGAAAATCCTGGGGGGAAGGGGCTGGTGGTGCTTGCAACAGGATTTCCATGGCTACATCCCAAGTCCTATGCAATTCCAAATGCTGGACACCTGCCTCAGCACTTCTGCAGCATCTGATGTTTTTTTCCCGTGTTTGCCACCATAAATTGACCACCTCTGAAGTTTGCTTGTGGTGGCTGCAGCTTGGGGAACCAACTGCTCTCTCTCTGATGAGCCAGAGAAAAGCTGTTGAGTGAAGGTCTCTAAAAGATCTAATGGAGTTTCATGGCAGGATTTGGGAGGAGAGTGGTTTTCTCCTTTCTTTTCTCATCCCATCACCCTCTTGCAGGGAGAAAAATCCCAAATGCGCCCTGATCTGCTCTTCCATGAGTGATTTACACCTGAATGTTTCTTTTGCAAGAGGTTGATTGAAAAATCTCAGAGTTCCCTCCAAACCATCTCAGCTGGAGAGGGGAAGTCAGTTGAGGTGCCCCACAAGTTAGGTGATAAACCAAGACTGCCTCACTGCAGATGACAACATTTCACCCCCAAAGCTGTCCCACTGGGTTAAGTACCTCCTCATACCTCTTATTTGCTTCCCCCAAAGGGTTTCAGAGTTCAGGAGACTTTATCTTAGCCACGCTATGGAATTAAGGGGGAGATGAGGACAACTTGCCTAAGCTCACAGGAGATGAGAGCTTTGATGACTGGAGAAGACCTTCCACCTCTTATCTGCTTCTGAGAAGACCTTCTGGCCTTATCTCATGCACGGAGATGCAAAAGACAAGGGGAACCAGAGGCACACCCTATGTTTGGGTGGTTTCCATCCCCTCTCCTGTGGTTCCAGCTGGCTCTTGCTTCTGCTCCTCACCATCAGCTGTTGCTGACTGAGATTCTTTCATCTTCAGAAAATTCAAATTCCTTGAGGACAAACCCACAGCAGCTCCCAAACCCTCCAGGAAAGGTGAATTTCCTTTTTCTATCCCCCACCTAAAATGCTAAAATCAGTTCCTAGAGTACCTACTGGCAACGGACTGATCATACTCGTAGGGTCCAGTTATGAAATGGGGGAGAGCCATCAGGAAGCCAGCCAAGGAGACAAGGATGGCACCACAGCCAATGAAACGGGGTCTGTGCACTCTGCTCCCAAAGTAACTGATGAAGACAATCAGCAAGGTGTTCCCAACCTGCAGGGGGACACAGAGGACCAAGAACTTTCACCAGGGAAAGACAATAAAAAAAAGAAAAAAAAAGAGGGAAGAGCGTTGAGTGGGAGAGTTGGAGAACCAAGCTGGTTTTCACCTCGTTGAAGGAAGCCAGAAGGCCTGAGGTCTGGCTGGAAAGGCCATAACGTCTCTCGATGGTTGAGATGGAGCTCTTCAGATAACCTGAGACCAGGAGCTGGGAGAGCTGCAGGAGACCATGACAGAAAACGAAGAACTGCCAAGAGAAAAGAGAGAGAATCCAGCAAAAATCTGTAACAAACATCCAACCCCTCTGCTCGTCTTGATGGGACCCCCCTGAAGGGCTGGGTCCAGTTCTGGGGTCCCTAAGACCTCCATGAGGAGATGGAGGTGTTGGAGGGAGTCCAAAGGAAGCCATGGAGATGATCTGGGAAAAGCTCTGCTCTGGAGTTGGGGTTGTTCAACCTGGAGAAGAGAAGAGAAGAGAAGAGAAGAGAAGAGAAGAGAAGAGGAAGAGAAGAGGAAGAGGAAGAGGAAGAGGAAGAGGAAGAGGAAGAGGAAGAGGAAGAGGAAGAGGAAGAGGAAGAGGAAGAGGAAGAGGAAGAGGAAGAGGAAGAGGAAGAGGAAGAGGAAGAGGAAGAGGAAGAGGAAGAGGAAGAGGAAGAGGAAGAGGAAGAGGAAGAGGAAGAGGAGAAGGGAAGAATGAGAGAAGAAGGTTCTGGGGAGCCCTTGGAGCAGCTTCCAGTTCCTGAAGGGGCTCCAGGAAAGCTGAGGAGGGAACTGGGACAAGGGCCTGGAGGGATGGGATGAGGGGAACAGCTTTAAGCTGCAAGAGGAAGAGATTTAGGAAATTTGAGGAAGAAGTTATTGAATTTGTGGGTGCTGAGCCCCTGGTTGCCCAAGGAAGCTGTGGCTGCCCCATCCCTGGCAGTGTCTCAGCCCAGGTTGGATGGGGCTTGGAGCAACCTGGGCTGGGGGAGGTGTCCCTGCCCATCCAGGGGGTTGGAACTGGAGGAGCTGGAAGGTCCCTTCCAACCCAAACCTGTCTGGGATTCTGTGATCTCCTACACCAAGGCACAATTCTTAAATGTTAATTTTTGATCATGAGTCTTTGAAATATTATCCCCACTCTTGCCACCAGTGTTCTTCTGAAATGAAGTCCAGGCCATGAAATAGTTCTCTGCCAGAACTGGCAACAGGGTCAGCATTTGGAGGGAGGGTGTAGTTTTTTCAGCAGGAAGTGGCTTTGGAGAAAGAGATCATTTCACTTGGGATGCTCCAAGTTTGTCTTGGCCTTGACCCCAAGATCCAGTAGCAGAAGTGGGAGATTGCACAACCTTCCTGCTCCCATCCATCCAACAGCTTCTCCAGAGAAAGTCAGGAGGTCAGGGAGAATAATTCAGACTTTCTCTTCTCCTTTCCTTCTGGTTAGGAAGGACACATCTCCTTTTGGGAAAATGTGATGATTTGGATCTCCTTCCAGAAGGAAACCTTATGAAAGACCATCAGGTCTCAGGAAACCCTCTGACCTGATCTATTCCAGAGTTTGGGATGTACTGGTGCTCAGATGGCCATGTGGATCAAGCTTCTCCAGCACTACAGAGAGCAGCATCCATCTTCCTGCTCCTCAGGCAGAAGCTTTCCACAAGTGCCAAATGAATTGTCTCAGGAAGGATGGAGAACACCCCCTCCTCCCTTCATCCAGAGTTCTGCAAAGTACTCAATGAAGGAGAAGAACTGGAAAGCCCTCTCCTTCCCTGCTGCCACGTGGCTCTCCACAGGCATCCTTCCAACCCCCCAAATGAGTTAAAAAAATACCCAACCCAAACCATGGCATGACCTAAAGAAATGGACCACACACTGCAGACCAGGCTGAATATCCTCGCAGACCTGGTGGCCTCAACTTTGGATGTTGTCCAAAACCATCAGAGTGATGCTTTTGGTTTTCCCAGGTCCCACCAGGAAAGAGCCCAAGGAGCTGCTCAGCCTGAACTGAATTTCTGCTGCATCTCATGCTCATCCAGAGCTGATGTGGGGTCACTGACAAACTGGGCTCCTCAGAAGGATTATTTACAGCTCAAAAAGGGACAGGGAGGATGTTCTTGGCTCCCTGAGAACTGGAATACCAGGGTACCACCACCAAAAGTAACAGATCAACAATATCCAGAGCAGGATGCAATCCAGGACCTTCAAGGTCCATCCCAGATCCATCACTTCAAGGCTTATGTCACCCACTGAGGGACACAACTACGTCTGGACTAGGAAAACATCACCCAGACAGAGGAAAGCTTTCCCAGAGACAGCTTTGCTAAAACAATTCTCTTCCTGCCTATGTCCAGGCATAGTTTCCTACAGACATGAGTTCAGATGGAAAGGTTGAGGTCAGATTAATTTTTTTCCAAGCATCCATAGCACACAGCTCAAAGCCAGGACCTTCACAGCATTCTGCCTGGCAGCAACTCAGGACCTGCCCATCACTGCCCCACAACCTTTTCAGCCCAGGAGGACAAAATAGGTTGGGAATCTGGTTTGTTTTTTTTTTCATTCCTGGCCAGACTAAAGCACAGGAAAGACAGATGACCCTGCAGAGGACTTGGGAGTGGTTGGGTGTCAGCTCTGGGCAAGGACCCCAGTTCTGGCTGCAGGGCCTGTTTGCTATTAGCCATCAAATCACAGCACAGTTGAGGATCTGCCAGGAAAAGAAGGAAGAGCCTCATGGATTTTGGATCTGCTGGAGAGACAGATGACACTGTTTGGTTTTGGCTGCACACATCTTGTCCTACAGCAAAAAAAAAAAAAAAATCACATGTTTATCAAGACATTTGCCTGTCTGGTATGGCCCCAGAAAGGTGCTTTTCATGCCTGGGAGATCATTTCTGACACTAGTGTGACCCTCCTAACAAAGACATTTTCCTGAGGACCAACTGCTCAGTTTGTCCTGAGAGCCTTGGGGCATAAATGCCCCAAACAACTCCAAGTTGACCCAATCACAGAATTGTCATGGTTGGAAAAGGCCTCTGAGGTCACCACCTGGAGTCAGAGGTTGTATGGACATGGAACCACCCTAGAGGCATAGAATGGCTGAGGTTGGAAGGGATCATAGACATCACCCCTCCAACCTGGATGAGACAACCCTCATCCAGCCCAGGATGCTCAAAGGTCCTGAACACCTCCAGGGATGGGGAAGCCACAGCTTCTCTGAGCAACCTGTTCCAGGGTCTCACCACCTGAAGAACTCCTTCCTAACATTCAGTCTAGACCTATTCTCCTTAAGTTTTAAACCATTTTTCCTTGTCTCATCTCATGAAAAGTCCCTCTCCACCCTTCCTGTAGGTTCCCTTCAGGAATTGGAAGGTCCACCTCAAAGTCTTCTCAGCAGATCCAACTTCTCCATACTCACAGCAAAAGGAGGGAGAAGCAGAAGGCTCTCAAAGCACAGGCTGGGGATCTCATCCAGACAAGAAGCCTGACTTGGGCTTATCAGAGGGGTGTGACAAAAAAAAAAAATAAAAGAAAAGAAAGAAAAAAAGGGGGGGGGGGGGAAGCCATGATTCAGTTCTCCTCCATGCCCACGTTTGGTTGAGTCCCAAAGGCTGAGTCTCTACTTCTAAATGGAACAGGCTGGGAGCCCTTCTCTGATGTCAAGGCCAAGTGGGAACAAAACAGCCTGTATCCATCCTACCAGATTCACCGAACCTTCAAAATAAGATGTTTTGACCCAAAATGCTTGCTGGAACTTTACCCTCAGTCCTCAGCATCCTTATTTTATGGGAAAGGAGTAATCAGCCCAGGGTCAAATCGTGGAGAAAGTGATAATTCAGAAGGACAGCCAGATAAGCTGGAATTTTGAGCTTTATTCAGTGTCTGGCTATGCAAAAAGTCTCCTCCATCCCTGAAGGAGCTGATCTGGTGGCAAAGAGTCCAGCCATGCACCCCTGATTGGTGCTGGGGGGTGAAGATTCAGGGCAGGCTCAGTCCCTGGGATGTGCCCAAGAATGTGGCTTCACCCAGCACAAGAGGGTTTGGGTTTTCTTGAAGCTCTGGGCATCCAGACCAACACCTGACCCTGGAAAAAGGATCCTGGACTTTATGCAGCCCTTAAAGCAACCACCACCTCTGTCCTCCCCAGGTTTGGGGGATACCCTCAGGACTTCAGAGGATGAACCTGGTCTTGTGGAAGGTGTCTCAGCCCATGGGAAGGGGTTGGATCTGGATGATCTTGAAGGTCCCTTCCAATGATTCCATGATTTTATGACTTAAAGAGCAAAGACCTTGCACTGGGTTAGGAACTGGCTGGAGGGCTGGGCCCAGAGAGTTGTGCTGAACGGTGCTGGTCCAGTTGGCAGCCAGTCACCAGTGGTGTCCCCCAGGGATCGGTGTTGGGCCCAGTTCTGTTTAATATCTTTATTGATGATTTAGATGAGGGGATCGAGTCCATCATCAGCAAATTCCCAGATGACACTAAGCTGGGGGGGAGTGTGGATCAGCTGGAAGGCAGGAGGGCTCTGCAGAGGGACCTGGAGAGACTGGAGAGTTGGGCTGATCCCAATGGGATGAGGTTCAACACAACAACCCCATGGGGAGCTCCAGGCTGGGCACAGAGTGACAGAAAGGGACCTGGATTTGAGTTGGGATTGCCAGGAAGCTGAACATGAGCCAGCAGTGTGCCCAGGTGGCCAAGAAGGCCAATGGCATCCTGGCCTGGCTCAGGAACAGCGTGGCCAGCAGGTCCAGGGAAGGGATTCTGCCCCTGTACTCAGCCCTGGGGAGGCCACAGCTCGAGTCCTGTGTCCAGTTCTGGGCCCCTCAGTTCAGGAAGGAGATTGAGGTGCTGGAGCAGGTCCAAAGGAGGGCAACCAGGCTGGGGAAGGGATTCCAGGAC
This sequence comes from Phaethornis superciliosus, assembly GCA_023637945.1. Classification (NCBI taxonomy): domain Eukaryota; kingdom Metazoa; phylum Chordata; class Aves; order Apodiformes; family Trochilidae; genus Phaethornis; species Phaethornis superciliosus. Next base: position 196,016,276 of record JAJQWJ010000001.1, read on the forward strand.
AATTCCTGTGAGGAGAGGCTGAGGGAGCTGGGGGTGTTCAGCCTGGAGAAGAGGAGGCTCAGGGGAGACCTCATCACTCTCTACAACTCCCTGAAAGGAGGCTGGAGCCAGGGGGGGGTTGGGCTCTGCTCCCAGGCAACTTTCAACAAGACAAGAGGGCATGGTCTCAAGTTGTGCCAGGGGAGGTTTAGGTTGGATATTAGAAAGAATTTCTCTATGGAGAGGGTGATCAGCCATTGGAATGGGCTGCCCAGGGAAGTAGTGGATTCTCCATCCCTGGAGATATTTCAAAAGAGCCTGGATGTGGCACTGAGTGCCATGGGCTGGGAACCACGGGGGGAGTGGATCAAGGGTTGGACTTGATGAGCTCTGAGGTCCCTTCCAACCTGATGATTCTATGATTCTATGAAACCTACAGGCTTCTCTTTCCCTTTTCTGGGAGGGAAAAGCAGCAGTGGAAGTTCTGGGGAACATGGGGAAGAGCACAAGGCAGGGTCAGGAAGGACATTGTTGGTGGCAGCACATCCTGAGGAGATTGCAGCAGCTTTAAAAAAAAAAATTGGAGAACAGGGGGGCCTGGGTAACACCAGGAGCTGATGGGGTGGGGGTTAAAGGAAGCCCAGCAAGAGCCCTCAGATCTGCATGGGATCCCACCAAGAAAATGTGGGTGGTGAAAAAACCACAAAAAACATCTGACCACACTGCAAAGAGCAGGATGAAAGACAGGGAAGGAAATCCCCATGGGTTTCCTGGCAGAGATTCTTAAGGTGGAGCTTGTGATAGTAATTTTTAATTAAACAATTCCATATTTTTTTGGTCTCCTTTTAAAAAAATGACTCCTAACCCAAACACAGAGAAGCCAACCCCCAAGGTTTCTGCACTTTGTGTGTTCAAAGAGCAAAGACCAAGAGGTTTACAAATCCCCTGGAACCCCAGGTGGTAAATGCACCATTTGCTGCACAAAGGGTTTTAGACACAAGTCAGAATTGTACCCCCAGAGCAAGAAGGGAAACATCTAGAAAGTCAAAATCAAGATGAAAATGGTTGAAAAAAGAAGAAAGAAACAGGAATGTGAAGCCCATTGCTTACATCTCCTCCAGCTTCTGCAGCGACCGTAAGTCAACTACTTCTGGGGAAGTGTCACAGGAAAAAAAAAATCAGCTTTTTGCAGGATCTACCAGGCTTTCTTCTGCCTTTCCCACTTCTCCATGGTAGGGATTTATTTTCCTGAGGTGGCCAAGTGGGAGGTCTTGCAATGAAAGCTCTCCAAGGCCAAGCCTCCTCCTGGCTCCTCAGGGAGTTGTTGTGGGCAACAACTTAACCAGGGGGCATTTTCAGGCTGGGGGATAATTTAAGGAGTGAGAAAGAGAAATTTGGGCATTGCTAGTGTGTGATTTCCAGTTTGCAGCTGTGAGGATGGTGGTGGGTGGTTGACCTCCAGCAGTGGCTCCTCTGGGACCTTCTCATGCTCCCTGGTGCAGGGTGACCTCATGGGGACTTGAATGCCACCCTGGGTGGGATCAAGACCCTGGGTCTGGTGAGCTACACCAAAAGTGGGAGAAGATCAGAAAGGGACCTGGGTCAGGCTGAGAGAGTTGGGGGTGTTCAGCCTGCAGAAGAGAAAGTTCTGGGGAGTCCTTGGAGCAGCTTCCAGTGCCTGGAGGGGCTCCAGGAAAGCTGGGGAGGGACTTTGGACAAAGGCTTGGAGGGATGGGATGAGGGGGAAGGGTTTCAAGGTGAAAAAAATGAGATTGAGATGAAAATTGTTTGACTGAGGAAGAAATTCTGGAATCTGAGGGTGCTGAGCCCCTGTCCCAGGCTGCCCAAGGAAGCTGTGGCTGCCCCATCCCTGGCAGTGTCTCAGCCCAGGTTGGATGGGGCTTGGAGCAACCTGGGCTGGGGGAGGTGTCCCTGCCCATCCAGGGGGTAGGAATTAAATGATCCTGAAGGTTAAATGATTAATTAAATGATTCCTGAAGGTCCTTTCCATCCCAACCCATTCCATGATTCTGTGATCTCCTGGACAAAGGCACAATTCTTATCATCTCCAAGCATTCTGTGATTCTGTGATTTTATGAGCTGTGCACTCTCAGAGGTCCTCACTGCTTTTCTTGAGGTTTTAAAATATATTTTAACATTTCTATTTTGCAGGCTTTCTTCTACTGAGCCTGGCATCCCATCAGTGAGGTGTTGCTGCTCCCACTTTGTATGAGTAAGAGAACAGAGAGATGTCCTCAGTCTTAAGCAGCCAAGAAATTGCAAAACTGGGGATTAAACACCCATATCTCCTCTATCAGTGATATAGACAAAAAAACCCAAACAACCTGCTCAGAAAGATTTCATCATGTTTTTTAGGTTGTGCAGTTTGGCAACAAATCCTCTATGAAAAGCCACACACAGAGTCTTGCCCCAGTTGTCACCCCATGCAGCTGCTTCCATGTGTTTGGGAGATTTTGCTGCTATTTTAAGAAAGGGTTTGGATCCTCAGAATGGGATAAAATCCCATGCACTGAGCTGTGATCTTGGAGAGGAGTTAAGTGTCACCCTACCAGGAAGGGCTTCACAATGATGCCTGCAAATATCTGGACCTCAAACATTAGCAACCACAGCCTTCACACTAGAATATCTCATAGATATTCTAATTTTATTGGGAAAAAAACCCTTCTGACTAAAATGGATCAAACAACAGACTGTGATTTACTGCCAAGCAATCAATCAATCACTCTCAGCCTGCTTCACACACACAGTCTTAAAAAAAAAAAAAAAACTTTTCTTTCTGTAGAAGCCTCCACCAGAGGATCCCAAACTCCTTCTCCATCTCTTTGCACAAGCAGCTCGTTGGCAGAAATCCTCTTCCCAAACTCCTGGTGTCCAAAGTAAGATGCTTAATGCTACTTGAAGCCAAGATGAGATCTTAGAATCATGGGTTTGGGTTGGAAACCTGAAGGTTGGGACCTTGAAAACTCATCTTGTAGATGTTGGGCTTCAGTGGAAGCAGCAGCAAACCTGATTTAATCTGCTCTGCTGGACTGTAGGTATCCCTGGCATGGATTTTATTTGGAGGTGCTGGTGGATGGAAGGATGCCCATGAGCCACCAATGTGGCCAAGGAGGCCAATGGCACCTGGGGGGAATGAGAAGGGGGTGGTCAGGAGGGCAAGAGAGGTTCTGCTCCTCCTCTGTGCCCTGGGGAGGCCACATCTGGAATCTTGGGTCCAGTTCTGGGCCCCTCAGTTCCAGAAGGACAGGGAACTGCTGGAGAGAGTCCAGGGCAGAGCCACCAAGATGCTGGAGGGAGTGGAACATCTCCTGGGGAGGAAAGGCTGAGGGAGCTGAGGGGCTCTTGGAGAAGAGGAGACTGAGGGGTGAGCTCAGGAATGTTGAGAAATATGTAAGGGGAGAGAGCCAGGAGGATGGAGGAAAGATTTTCCCAGGGGTGACCAACAATAGGGTGAGGGATAATGGGTACAAACTGGAGAATAGGTGGTTCCATAGAAATATTAGGAAGAATTTTTTCATTCTGAGGGTGAGGGAGCCCTGGCCCAGGCTGCCCAGGGAGGTTGTGGAGTCTCCTTCTCTGGGGAGATTCAAACCCCCCCTGGATGTGTCCCTGTGTCACCTGCTGGAGGTGACCCTGCTCTGGCAGGGGGGTTGGACTCGATGATTTTTGAGGTCCCTTCCAACCCCTCACTTTCTGTCCTGTGATCCCTAAAGGCTCAGGAACCCTGAGACCACCCCCCCAGGAGAGGTTTGAGTTAATGCTCCTCAGCTGCATTTGGACACGTGGCAATAAGTTTTTGGGGCAGAATTCTCTCTCTCTGAAGATATCTAGAGAGACACATGTGTGAAAAATGCAGTGCTGTGATTTTTTTGGCTCTTCAGCCACCTCAAATGCAGAAGCCACAAAACCTTGTGCAATGGTTTCTGCAAGAACCATTTGAACCCTGGACTGGAAGTTCTGTTTGCTGAGGAAGTCATTTAGAAACTGGACAGGGTGACTTAACTTCTTGAAACCAAAAAAAAAAAAAAAAAAAAAAATCAAAACCAAAATATCTAAAAAAAGAAAGAGATCTGGGGTAAAAACATCCTGTTCTGTGCATAACTGTGTGCCTGGTGACATGCGTGGCTTCATTAAGCTTCAGCTGCTTAATTGTGACACACTGAACCAGAAGAAAGGGTTCTTCTTGCCAGGATATTGCCAGGATAACACCTGGCAATGCTGTGGTTGCAATCATCCCTGCAGCCTCCTGTGATGCCCTTGAAAATATTTCCCTGAGGAAAAATCGGGGAGGGTATTTTTACAGACAATCTTGCTGGTAAGTTAAAAAAAAAATAATAGTAATAATAAAAAACAACAAAAATCAGTTGAATGGACTGAAAAGAGAATGGGAGAGTAACCTCAGGACTGTATGGAACTGGCCTCTGAGATTTCCTGTGCCTTCAGCCACTATAGCTCTGGTCAACCTCAATCTTGGTGGCTTCTGAGCTCTTTTTCCCCCCCTGCCAAAATGGATGAGTGATTTTACTGCTGAAGCACAATTATTCAGCCACCAGAGAACAACCCAGATGCTGCAGGAGAGCGGGAGTCACCCCACATGCAGCTCATGGTTCTGCTAAGAAGTCCTCAGATGCTGACATTCAAATTCAATTAAATTATATGATTCAGAGAATCCGAAATTTGGGTTGGAAGGGACTTTCCAGCTCTTCCAGTTTCATATCCATCCCCCCTGGATGGGCAGGGACACCTCCCCCAGCCCAGGTTGCTCCAAGCCCCATCCAACCTGGGCTGAGACACTGCCAGGGATGGGGCAGCCACAGCTTCCTTGGGCAACCTGGGCAACCAGGGGCTCAGCACCCACAAATTCAAGAATTTCTTCCTCGAATTTCCTAAATCTCTTCCTTTTGCAGCTTAAAGCTGTTCCCTTCATCCCATCCCTCCAGACCCTTGTCCAAAGTCCCTCCCCAGCTTTCCTGGAGCCCCTTCAGGCACTGGAAGCTGCTCCAAGGGCTCCTCAGAACCTTCCCTTCTCTTCTCTTCTCTTCTCTTCTCTTCTCTTCTCTTCTCTTCTCTTCTCTTCTCTTCTCTTCTCTTCTCTTCTCTTCTCTTCTCTTCTCTTCTCTTCTCTTCTCTTCTCTTCTCTTCTCTTCTCTTCTCTTCTCTTCTCTTCTCTTCTCTTCTCTTCTCTTCTCTTCTCTTCTCTTCTCTTCTCTTCTCTTCTCTTCTCTTCTCTTCTCTTCTCTTCTCTTCTCTTCTCTTTTCTCTTCTCTTCTCTTCTCTTCTCTTCTCTTCTCTTCTCTTCTCTTCTCTTTTCTCTTCTCTTCTCTTCTCTTCTCTTCTCTTCTCTTCTCTTCTCTTCTCTTCTCTTCTCTTCTCTTCTCTTCTCTTCTCTTCTCTTCTCTTCCCTTCCCTTCCCTTCCCTTCCCTTCCCTTCCCTTCCCTTCCCTTCCCTTCTCCTCTCCTCTCCTCTCCTCTCCTCTCCTCTCCTCTCCTCTCCTCTCCTCTCCTCTCCTCTCCTCTCCTCTCCTCTCCTCTCCTCTCCTCTCCTCTCCTCTCCTCTCCTCTCCTCTCCTCTCCTCTCCTCTCCTCTCCTCTCCTCTCCTCTCCTCTCCTCTCCTCTCTCTTCTTCAGGCTGAACAACCCCAACTCTCTCAGCCTGACCCAGTTCATTTGCCTTTCAGGAGCTATATACATTCCTCTAGAAACACTGACACTAAAATATCAATTCTGACCTAAGTTTTATGATATAAAGGAGCATCAGGTTATCAGCTGGTCTCTAATAAAAACAACTCCCCAAAACAAAGCAAAATGATTATAGAATCATGAACTGGGTTGGAAGGGACCTTCCTGCTCCTCCAATTCCAAGCCCCTGCATGGGCAGGGACACCTCCCACAGCCCAGGTTGCTCCAAGCCCCATCCAACCTGGCCTTTAAAAATTCCAGGGATGGGGAAGCTTCCACCACCTCTCTGGACAACCTGTGCCAGGCTCTCCCCACCCTCATGGTGAAGAACTTCTTCCTAACTTCCAATCTCAATCTCCCCTCCTCCAGTTCCAATCCATTCCCCCATGTCCTATCCCTCCCTGACATCCTAAAAAGTTCCTCCCCAGCTTTCTTGGAGCCCCTTCAGATACTGGAAGACCATTCCAGTTTGGAGCCATTACCCCTCATCCCATCATTCCATGACCTTGGCCAAGGTCTCTCTCCAGCTTTCCTGGAGCCCTGACACTGATGGAAGCTCAGAAAATGTTTTTTTTCCAACAACTCTGTGCTCAATGCTGATTTCTACTTTGCAGACACTTGTTTTATCTAAATGATTACACATCTTTTTATTTTGGGTGTTGCTACATTTTTCCAAGAGTATCCTGTAGCAGAGGACCAGTTGCACCAGTGGGGTGATGATGCTACCATGTCGGGTTTTTTTTCTTTTTCAATGCCATTAGCACTGTACAAAGGGAAAACGATTCCCTTCCACCTCCACAGCCAAAGATCATGGATCCTCCTCTGCAAACAACTGAGTGTGCAAGTAATGAGCTGAGGAGTTCCCCTGGCACTGACCCAGCCTTGATTAGGAGCCAAGAATCCACCCAGATCTGCAGAAAAGCTGAAGGTCCATGTCCTAATCTCCTGCAGGCAGAATTCTGACCCCATCTCCCCCCAGGCTCCCACCACATGCTTCTTTCCAGCTTTTTAAAGTGGAGAAAAATGAACCTTCAGCCCTGGATCCTCATGGCTTGATGGTTTTTTGGGTGCTCCAGGACAGAGAAAACATAGGTTCATGCCTCTGTTCACAACCTCTGCCTCCCCTGGGCAATGCTCTGCAGTTTGCAGTGAACAAAATCAAAGAAGGAGAGGGTTTAAGTCAGCTGGATTCCATTCTTTGCCTAAATGGGGGCTAAACCCCCCCAAATTTTCTCCAATTCCCCCTTTCCTCTATCTCCAGTGATCCCATTACCTCCATGCACTTCTCATGGATACCATAAAAAATAAAGAAATCCTTTCCATGACCACTGAGGCTCATTTGCCCTTGGAGATCTGGGATTTGCTTCTCTTGAAGGTTGCTTTGGGGCTCTGGAAGTTTCACTGCTTGCAGTTAAATATTGCAGAAGCTGAAAGTTGAGTTTGCATTGCAACATCTCTGTCCCATTCCCTGGCACCTCTGCCCTGGGAGAGTTTTCCGAAATATTTGTAAAGAGAAAACCCCTACTAATGCCTTCTACAGAAAGCTAAAGAACTTTTTACCAGGCCAACAATCCAGGGTGGGGTGGGAGGAGGATTATAGAAAGCAAATCTTTACCTTGATACTGAGAAACGGGTTCCTGCAGAGCCTGTTCTGGGAGCCATCCAGGGAGCTGCTCTTTAGGGGGGTGCTCATCCTCCTCCCAGCTCTGCTTGGCCCCTCTGCCAAAAGAAATCATTCAGCTCAAGGTTAAGTTTCAGTCTGGAGAGGAGAAGGCTCCAAGGAGAGCTCAGAGCAACCTTCATAGATCTGAAGGGGCTGCAAGAAAGCTGGGGAGGGACTTTTGAGGATGTCAGGGAAGGATAGGACATGGGGGAATGGATTCAAACTGGAGGAGGGGAGATGGAGATTGGAAGTTAGGAAGAAGTTCTTCACCATGAGGGTGGGGAGAGCCTGGCACAGGTTGTCCAGAGAGGTGGTGGAAGATTCCCCATCCCTGGAATTTTTAAAGGCCAGGTTGGATGGGGCTTGGAGCAACCTGGGCTGTGGGAGGTGTCCCTGCACATCCAGAGGGTTGGAATTAAATGATCCTGAAGGTCCCTTCCAACCCAAACCAGTCTGGGATTCTATCCTACAAAGTTATTTTTGACATTTTGGGGTACAAATGTAGTAGTTGTGCTTCAGGAAGATGAGTTTGCATTGGGGAATAGCCCACTGCTGTTTTCTGAGCAGAACTGGATATCCACAGAATCATGGAATGGTTTGGGTTGGAAAGGAACCTCCAAGATCACCCAGTTCCAACCCCCCTGCAGGCACAGATATCACAACACTGTGTGGCACAGCTCCTGGCACACCGGGGGACAGAAAAAGACTTTTTTGGGGACAACACCATCTGCTGTAGACCCTGTCCCAGGTTGCCCAAGGAAGCTGTGGCTGCCCCATCCCTGGCAGTGTCTCAGCCCAGGTTGGATGGGGCTTGGAGCAACCTGGGCTGGGGGAGGTGTCCCTGCCCATCCAGGGGGTTGGAATTAAATGATCCTGAAGGTCCCTTCCAACCCATTCCCTGATTTGATGATAACAGGGGGTGAAGTCTGTTCAACATAATCAATGCCAATATTGTTTAAAATATTCCCCAGGTGAGCACTGCTTCACATCCTTATCAAGGAGCTGGATGCTGGGGCAGAGTTCACTCCCAGCCCGTTGGCAGGAGGTGCAAGACTGACACTGAGGATGATTGGGGTGCCATACAGAAAGATCTCAATGCTCTGAGGAATCTCATGAAGATCTCCCAAGAGAAATGCAAAATCCTGCCCCTGGTGAGCTCCCACAAGCTGGGACCTGGCAAGTTCTGCAGAGAAGAACCTTGGGCTGAACATGAGACAGGAACTCTCTCTCATAGCAAGGAAAAGCAGCTGGTCTGCATTTGAATCATGAAATCATGTAATTCTTTTGATTGGAAAAGACCTTTGAGATCATCAGATCCAACCCTTAACCCAGCACTGCCCCATGGCCCTCAGCACCACGGCTCCAGGGTTTGGAAATCCCTCCAGGGATGGGGACTCCAACACTGCCCTGGGCAGCCAGGGTCTGACAACCCTTTCCAGGAAGAAATTGTTCTTAATATCCAATTCAAACCACCCTGGTACAACTTGAGGGAGTTTCCTCTTGTTCTGTCACTTGTTCCTTGGGAGAAGAGACCAAGCTTTCCCCCACCTCCCAGCTCCAACCTCCTCTCAGGGAGTTGTAGAGATCCAGAAGTTCTCCCCTCAGCCTCCTTTGCTCCAGGCTGAGCACCCCCAGCTCCCTCAGTGGCTCCTTGTAAGAGTTATGCTCTAGGCCCTTCAAGATCTCCAGAGATCCTCAGCCATCCTCTGATCCCACAATAATCCCTTCAATATCCCTAGGAAGATGGAGAGCAATCTTTATTGTCCCAGGTTATGGGACTCATCTTGTGCTGATGGACCCCTTCCCATCCTGGGACCATGCAGGACCCCCCTTCCTTGCCTCCTTTTTGCCTGGGATCAACCAGAGCCTTAGATCAACCCTCTCAGCGAGCAAAGAGATCTCCAGAGCTCCCCTAATCCCCCCCTGAACCCCAGCCCCATATATTCAGCTCAGGCAGGAGTGATGGTTGCCCCGGGGCAAGACATCTAGGAGTGTGGGCATGAGACCAAGCAGCTTTGGAGCTGCTGGCTGGGCAAATGCCTTCCCAAGAGCAGGGAATAGTCAAGCATTGCTCTGCTCAACTCAGGGGGGGGGTTAGGAACTTCCCTAGAGGCTCAGAGGAAGGGGCTCCTGCCTGCAGGAGGGCTCAGCAAATCAGAGAATCCCGGAATGGTTTGGCTTGGATGGGACCTGAAAGCTGCTTTGCTGCTCTTCATAAAGGTGTTGTGATAGGTTTGTGCCCTTGGGAATAGGACAAGACTTTGGTGACAGCAAATCTGGTCCCCCCCTATGGCAGTCGTAGAATTATAGAATGGTTTGGGTTGGAAGGGATCTTCAGGATCATTTAATTCCAACCCCCTGGATGGGCAGGGACACCTCCCCCAGCCCAGGTTGCTCCAAGCCCCATCCAACCTGGGCTGAGACACTGCCAGGGATGGGGCAGCCACAGCTTCCTTGGGCAGCCTGGCACAGGGGCTCAGCACCCTCAAATTCAAGAATTTCTTCCTCATGTTCAACCTCAATCTCCTTTCTTCCAGGCTAAAAACACTGCCCCTTGTCCTAGTCCTACACACCCTTATAAAAATCCCTCCCCAGCTTTCCTGTAAGGCCCCTTCAGGCACTGGATTTTGGTTATTGGATCTCCTCAGAGCCTTCACATCCTTCTCCATTCCTCCATACAATGCATCTTCAAAGGATTAAAACCCTCCTTTCCACTCATGGTGTTTTTGCATTTCTCCTGGAATATAGAGTCATAGAACATTTTGGGTAGGAAGGGACCTCTAAAGGTCATGTGGCCACAGAATCATAGAATCACGGAATAATTTGAGTGGGAAAGGACCTCCAAAGCTCATCCCATCCAACCCCTGCAGTATCAGTGACACCCTCACCCAGACCAGGGTGCTCAGAGCCTCCTCAAGCCTCACCTTGAACATCTCCAGGGATGAGACCTCAACCACCTCCCTGGGCAACCCCTTCCTTTTTTTCCACATTTCCTTTCTGTCTCCCAATCAGCCCTAAAAATTTCCCCACGTGTAGAAACTTCCATCCCTGGGAAAGCACCCTCCCCCTCCTTGCACCACTGACCTCCTTCCCTTTGAACCCATGGTCCCTCCTCCTCCTCCTCCCCTCATCTGGGGATGCTTGGAGGAAGGACAACATTTTTGTTGGGTTTTTAGCATCCAGCTTTCCTGCTCAGGAAGCTGCATTGTTTGGAGCCACAATTAAACCCATTAGGCTTCAGCTTGTTGTTCACCACCCTTTTTATAGATGTTTCCATCTCAACGAGCTCCACAGCAAATGAGGTGAAAGGCTTTTACAAGACTCTTCTGTGTCATTGTCATTCCCCTGTGATCAGAAGCAAAAGGAGCCTCAAACAAATTACCAAATGGAGGGGTTGATGTAAATCCTAGTGAGAGGACAGTGCTTTAAGTGTGGTGTTTATAAAACCCTCAAATGCACTGCAGGGGAAAGGGGGAATTAAATCTGGAGTTTCCAGCTCCACAGCATCCCTGGCCAAAGAAAAAGCAATCATTGCCTTCAACTCCATTTCAAGAGATGAGATGTTGCCAGAGGGGGAAAAAAATATATAGGAAGGGATCAGTGAAGTAAACTCAAAACATCAAAAATTTAAAGCAGCCATGGAAAGCTCTCCTGAAACTCTGGAGGGTGAAGCAGTGCAGGAGGAAAAAGCCCCCGTGTGCCTCTGGACCACGATGCTGCCCAGCTCTGGGATGAATTATTTGGTGCTGGAGCCTCCTGAAAGCTCAGGGACTACACAGGGGGGGAAAAAAGAATGCCAGGGAGAAAACCCAAATGGGTCTGATCCCAGATTTGCAGGGATTGGCATGATCATGGAGCTGGGAACCACCAGAGGCTCAAAACCTTTCTTTCCCTGGTTAGCCCCAGTGATGTCTCTGCTGCCCCTCCTCACCCAAACAGACCTGAAAGCAACAGAGTCTGTGGCCACCAGGAGTATTTTCATAAAATCATCGAATTTTCAGTGTTGGAAGGGACCTTCCAGCTCCTCCAGTTCCAACTCCCTGGATGGGCAGGGACACCTCCCCCAGCCCAGGTTGCTCCAAGCCCCATCCAACCTGGGCTGAGACACTGCCAGGGATGGGGCAGCCACAGCTTCCTTGGGCAACCTGGGCAACCAGGGGCTCAGCACCCTCAAAAATTCAAGAATTTCTTCCCCATCTCCAACCTCAATCTCCCCTCTCCAAATTTTAACCCATTTCCCCTTGTCCTCTCCCTACACCCCTGTGTCCAAAGCCCTCCCCCAGCTTTCTTCATAGAATACTGGAATTTTCAGGGTTGGAAGGGACTTTTAAGATCATCCAGGTCCAACCTGTATGGGCAGGGGACACTTCCCACCAGATCAGGTTGTTCAGACCCCCATCCCCCCTGCCCTTAAAAACTTCCAGGGATGGGGCTTCTACCACCTCTTTCTACCACCTGCCTTTTTGGCCCTCCTGACCATCCTTTTGAAGTCCTTCTTTAAATATTTTTGCAGTTTTTAACCCTTCAGGATGTTCAGGGAGCTGCTCCATTTGGAATTCATCCAACCTCTGTCTTACTCAGCTTCCATAGTCTTGTTGGTAGAATGGTGGGAAGCACTGGCAGAAATGTTTTCACCAATCCCTGCACCAAGTGGGGGGAAAATCCCCTCACCAGGGTGCCCCACAACCACCCCAGATTTCCAACCCCACCACAGAGGAACTCTGGTTTCTCTTTCTCCATCATCTGCCAGCCTGGTGGCCAAGGATGCACAGCCAAGTCTGCCTTCATCCCACCACTCCCACCTTCAGCAAGGTTCCCTGTGTCCATTTCAGGATTAATCACAGAATTCTTGAGCTGGAAAAAGATCTTCACCCTTAGCCATGGAAGGGAGAGCCACCAAAAGACCCAAGGAGAAACCCTCAGCAGAGATCTGAATGCTGCAGAGGTTGCCAGCAGTTCAAAATCTGAAAAACCTCCTGCATTTAGGGACTGTTGACCATCAGTGTTTCTTTAAAAAAAATCTAATGAAATGGAAAGATACTTTGATCCAGTCCAAAGGACAATCAGCAGGACAAATAAAAAGTCAGATAAGATTAAGCTGTAAAAAAAAAAAAAAAAAGAAAAGCAATTGCATGAAGATAGCAGCACACTAAGGACAGCCTGGTTCTTCTTTCCTTGATCTGGATGGAGCCCATTTTGCTCAGTCCGAGGGTTCTCCCATTTTTTGGTGGGAAGAACCACATTTTTCTCCTGGGGGATGGACATCTCTGGATGGAAAGATTGTTTTCCAATTAAGGCACTTTCTCCTAGGTAGGGTCAAGAGGTCTCACTGAATCAGCTTCTCTGCAGGGAGGAAGCAGAGATGATGGAATAACAAATTCCAAAAGATGTCCCCAGGTCTGGGTAAAGGAAGAGGAAATGTAAAAGAGAAAAAAACAACAGGACTTGGAGGGGGGAAACACGTGCCTGGTTCAGGTCTGCAGGTTTTAACTCCTTGGTGGTCCAAACCTCCTCCAGCCCCCCAGGATGCACAGCAGGACTTGATATTCCTTGCTCCAAGCATCCATGGTTACCATGGAAACCATGGATATGGAGGGCCCATGCCAGAGAAATGGGGAAAGGTGAAAAATTGTCAATCCTGGAGTGTCCCCCTTTGTTTTTTGGGAGATCCTGGCCCAAACCTGCTCCAAGCTCAGCCCTGCAGAACCAGGACCAGCAGCACCCAGCTGCCAACTTCAGCTCTGGAGAAATCTACTTCCTCCCTTTGTGCCTCAGTTTCCCCAGGAGCAAAGGATGGAATAGATCCCACCTGCCTCCCTCAAGGGGTTTGGGGAGCAGGAAATCAATTGGGACAGGACAAGGCTGTGGGTTCTGAGAGCAGGAGCTGACTGAGAAGAGTGGGAACCACTCCTCATCCAGGCTGAGGAGGAAAAGTGCTGCAGGGAGCCTGGTCTGCACCTCCTGCAACTTCTGCACCCAGCTGCACCCACAGAGGAACTTTGCCCTCAAAAGGATTTTCTGTGCACTGCTGGCTCCAGTTCTGGAGTGCCCAGCATCAGAAGGACACAGAGCTCCTGGAAGGTGTCCAGAGGAGCCACTCAAATGCTCAGAGGGCTGAGCACCTCCCTGGGAAGCCAGGCTGAGGGATTGGGGTTGTTCAGCCTGGAGAAGAGGAGGCTCCCAGGGGAGCTCAGAGCAACCTTCCAATATCTGAAGGGGCTCCAAGAAAGCTGGGGGAGGGCTTTGGACACGGGGGGGTAGGGAGAGGAGAAGGGAAATGGGTTAAAACTTGGAGAGGGGAGATTGAGGTTGGAGATGGGGAAGAAATTCTGGAATTGGAGGGTGGGGAGAGCCTGGAACAGGTTGAGAGAGTTGGGGGTGTTCAGCCTGGAGAGAGGAGAGGAGAGGAGAGGAGAGGAGAGGAGAGGAGAGGAGAGGAGAGGAGAGGAGAGGAGAGGAGAGGAGAGGAGAGGAGAGGAGAGGAGAGGAGAGGAGAGGAGAGGAGAGGAGAGGAGAGGAGAGGAGAGGAGAGGAGAGGAGAGGAGAGGAGAGGAGAGGAGAGGAGAGGAGAGGAGAGGAGAGGAGAGGAGAGGAGAGGAGAGGAGAGGAGAGGAGAGGAGAGGAGAGGAGAGGAGAGGAGAGGAGAGGAGAGGAGAGGAGAGGAGAGGAGAGGAGAGGAGAGGAGAGGAGAGGAGAGGAGAGGAGAGGAGAGGAGAGGAGAGGAGAGGAGAGGAGAGGAGAGGAGAGGAGAGGAGAGGAGAGGAGAGGAGAGGAGAGGAGAGGAGAGGAGAGGAGAGGAGAGGAGAGGAGAGGAGAGGAGAGGAGAGGAGAGGAGAGGAGAGGAGAGGAGAGGAGAGGAGAGGAGAGGAGAGGAGAGGAGAGGAGAGGAGAGGAGAGGAGAGGAGAGGAGAGGAGAGGAGAGGAGAGGAGAGGAGAGGAGAGGAGAGGAGAGGAGAGGAGAGGAGAGGAGAGGAGAGGAGAGGAGAGGAGAGGAGAGGAGAGAGAAGAGAAGAGAAGAGAAGAGAAGAGAAGAGAAGAGAAGAGAAGAGAAGAGAAGAGAAGAGAAGAGAAGAAGAGAAGAGAAGAGAAGAGAAGAGAAGAGAAGAGAAGAGAAGAGAAGAGAAGAGAAGAGAAGAGAAGAGAAGAGAAGGGAAGGTTCTGGGGAGCCCTTGGAGCATCTTCCAGTGTCTGAAGGGGCTCCAGGAAAGCTGGGGAGGGACTTTGGACAAGGGCCTGGAAGGATGGGATGAGGGGGAAGGGTTTCCAGCTGCAAGAGGGGAGATGGAGATGAGATATTAGGAAGAAATTCTTGAATTTGTGGGTGCTGAGCCCCTGTCCCAGGCTGCCCAAGGAAGCTGTGGCTGCCCCATCCCTGGCAGTGTCTCAGCCCAGGTTGGATGGGGCTTGGAGCAACCTGGGCTGGGGGAGGTGTCCCTGCCCATCCAGGGGTTGGAATTAAATGATCCTGAAGGTCCTTTCCAAACCAGACCATTCCATGCTTCTACAACTGCCATAGGGGGGAACAAGGTCTGGAGTCACCAAAGTCTTGTCCTATTCCCAAGGACACAAATCTCTCACAACACCTTTATTAAGAGCAGCAAAGCAGCTTCTCTTGGCTGAAGAAGGGAAAAGAGGAGCTGGGCTCAGCATAGCCTGGGTAAATAATGGAGACTGTAACACAGCAAATTAAATCCCAGCAGGTGCCAGCAAAACATCCCCTAATCTGTCTTCCTCCTGCTGAATTTCTGGATAATTTACATTCACTGGTGGTAAAGCTGGAACAGTGTCAGCGTGGGTATTTATGAGCTTTTCTGCCTTAAAGGGGAAGCTGGTTTGGGAAACGTGGTGAAAATAGGTTTTGTAATACAAGAGAAGGAAAAGGTGATGTGTACACATCATTCCTTCCCTGGAAACGAAAAATAAAACTAAAAGAAAATTGAGAAATACAAGGGATCATCTAGATGTGCCCAAAAGCTGTTCCCATCTTGCATCAGCTGGCAAAAAGAAATTGGGGATGAGATCAGCTCCTGAATTCTCTGGGATGAGAAATGTCACAGCCCAGAAAGCCCACAAGAAGCCAAAGAAAAGGAAACTTGCTACTGAGAAATTACAAGGTGAGAAGAAAAAACAAAACTCAGTGTGGAAACCCAGGAAACACAACCAGAGGAGACCAGAGAGAGACAGAAGCTCTGGCAAAGGACAGGACTGAGTTCTCCTGGAAGTCCCATCCAGCCCTGACCCTCTCAGACTTGGGAAGGGTGAAGCTCTCCTTCCTATTTTTTGGATGAGGGCTCACAGAGCTCCTTGTACCCTGCCAGATGCTGGAGGGGTCTTAGAGGGGTCCTCACCTGCTCCAGTGAACTGGAAGACATGGTGAAGGGGTGGGAGCTCACCTGGTGGTACCAAAACAGAGATGGGAGCTCTCACAGAATTCCCCACGGGATGTGTGGAGAAGGTGTAGATGCTGTCCCAGAGCTGTGAGTCTCATCTGACCCTACATCTGCACGGGGGACATCTGCCCCTGGACCACCTCCTGGGCTCCTATTATAGCCAATAGAGAGAGAACACCACTTCTACAAGTCAACCCAACCCAACTCAACCCAACCCAATTCAACTCAACCCAACTCGACCCAACCCAACTCAACCCAACCCAACCCAACTCAACCTACCCAACTTGACCCAACCCAACTCAACCCAACTCGATCCAACCCGACCCAACTCATCCCAACCCAACTCAAGCTAACCCAACTCACCTCAACCCAACCCAACCCAACTCGACCCAACTCAACTCAACCCAACCCAACTCAACCTAACTCAACCTAACCCAACCCAACTCGACCCAACCCAACTCAACTCAACCCAACCCAACTCAACCCAACGCCACCTAACCCAACTCAACCCAACTCAACCCAATCTAACTCAACCCAACCCAACTCCATGTGGCCACCAGAAGAAGTAGGACAGCCAGGCTCACCCTCAAGACATATTTGCTTCTGGCAAAGAAAGCAACAGACAAAACCTGGGTGCAAAGTCCAGAGGTTGAGATCAAACTCCAGAAGGTGAGATCAACCATCATCATACGCATTCCCTGGGAGAAATGGAAGGATCAAAGGGAGAGGGACTCCCCACTGGCAGAATAAATTTGCTTTTGAGTCGTCATTTCTGAGACCAAGCCAGCAGAGCCATAAGCATGAGGACTCTCCCTGTGTTCTGAATGAGTTTTTTGGAGGTGGTTGCCATAGAATCACAGAATTGTTTTGGTTGGAAAAGTTCATCAAGTCCAACCATTAACCCAAATCTACTGAGTCCAGTGTCAACTGTATCCCCATTTACATCTCTGGTAAACATCTCCAGGGATGGTGATTCCACCACCACTCTGGGCAGCCTGGGCCAATGTTTGACAACCCTTTCAGTGAAGATGTTTCTTCTAAAATCCAACCTAAACCTCTCCTGGTGCAACTTGCGGTCATTTCCTCTTCTCCTATCACTTGTTCCTTGGGAGAAGAGACCAACCCAGCCCCTGGCTCCAACCTCTTCTCAGGGAGTTATAGAATGAGCAGCTCTCCCCTCAGCCTCCTTGTCTGCCTTCCAATATCTGAAGGGGCTGCAAGAAAGCTGGGGAGGGACTTTTGAGGATGTCAGGGAGGGATAGGACATGGGGGAATGGATTCAAACTGGAGGAGGGGAGATGGAGATTGGAAGTTAGGAAGAAGTTCTTCACCATGAGGGTGGGGAGAGCCTGGCACAGGTTGTCCAGAGAGGTGGTGGAAGATTCCCCATCCCTGGAATTTTTAAAGGCCAGGTTGGATGGGGCTTGGAGCAATCTGGGCTGTGGGAGGTGTCCCTGCCCATCCAGGGGGTTGGAACTGGATGATTTTAAAATTCCCTTCCAACCCTGAAAATACTCTGATTCTATGAAGAAAGCTGGGGGAGGGCTTTGGACATGGGGGTGTAGGGAGAGAACAAGGGGAAATGGGTTAAAATTTGGAGATGGGGGATTGAGGTTGGACATGAGGAAGAAATTCTTGAATTTGAGGGTGCTGAGCCCCTGTCCCAGGCTGCCCAAGGAAGCTGTGGCTGCCCCATCCCTGGCAGTGTCTCAGCCCAGGTTGGATGCGGGTTGGAGCAACCTGGGCTGGGGGAGGTGTCCCTGCCCATCCAGGGGCTTAATTTGGAATTAAATGATCCTGAAGGTCCCTTCCAACCCTAAAAATTCTCTGATTCTCCAGGCTAAACAAGCTCGGGTCCCTCAGATGCTCCTCATAAGACTTGTGCTCCAGACCCTGTGTCCCTTCTCTGGAGCCATCAGAATGCATCCCTGGGAAGAAGACAGCACCCAAGGGTGGAGGTGGCCTCACCTACAGGGGGGGAAAACCCCCAAGAGCAAAAGTGTCCCCAAGTGCAGAGGGAAGGAACCCCAGAGGTTATGGGTGAGGGAAATGATGGGGCCAAGACCCCAAATCTCAGCGACCCACAGACCCAGCAAGGTGAGAATTGCACGAGGACACCAATCACTTCCAGCATTTCATTTTCAAGGGTTGCCCTGGAGCTGTCAGAATCCAATATTCCCAGAGAACCCCTCCCACCTCTCTGTCTCACCTCCCAAACTCTCGTGGGATGCCTCCTGCAAAGCCAACATTTAAACCAACATTTAAAGCTCCTGCCCTCAAGCGTGGTTCAGCTCAAGGGCATGCAAGACATTTGCATGTCTTTCCAAGTTTTTTCTCCTCTCGACAATTTTAGGCAGTAAGTTGAATAAAAAATTCAGCACTTTTTGCCTCTGGACCCTGGCCAGATGCTGAGCAAACCCTGGTAGAGGGAGGAGGACGAACAGATGTGGTGTGTACTACAGCAAAGTGACGTGTTGTGTCCTCCTCAGTGGGGATTTTTTATCCTAGCACCTCCTCCTGTGTGTTTGGCAGGGAAATACTCCCTGGATAAAGGAGCTCAAAAAAGAAAAAACTCTGGATAGGAATTGAAATGATGGATTAAGTCTGAAAAACCCTTTCCACAGCAGGGACCTTCCCATGGGCTGCAGACGTGGTGCTGGAGTCACTCTGGAGAAAGATCTGCTGAAGGAAGGGGATCCTAACCCAAAGCTTTTGTAATTTGGGGGTTTATATGCAGCAAACCCCTTCCTGATAATTGCTTTTTCCTCCCTGCTTTACTGATGCTTGGGCAGCAGTGAAGACTGGGGAGGGAAGATGAGCTTTTTGCTGAGTTTTTCTAAAAAGCTGAAATGTTTGCACGGAGCAGCTGGAGGAAATGTAAGAAAATAAGAAGAAAGCAGCAGCCAGAGAGGCTCCAGCAACTGGATGTAGACACTCTCCAATGAGAAAAATGATGTTTTTTTGAAGAGGAAGCTCTTGCAAAATGAAAAGCAGGAGGCACTGCAAAAAAAAGAAGCTGCTGGAAATGCTGCAAAATCCTCGTGCCTTGTACACTGAGCAAAAGCCCAAACAGCTCCCTGGAGCACAGGCTTCCTGGAGCCATATATTTTCTCTATATATTATCCATAATTTCTTTTAAAAAGAAAAAAAATCCATCAAACCCCACAATTTTCCACCTGCAAACACAGTTTGCCCAGGAGTCTGGACCTGATGCCCCAGGAGCATCTCCACACCAAGTCACCTCCTTCCTCCCCACTTCCTTCCCTGGGGTATTTAAGAGTGGTTCTAATTTCCCTCCAGACCAACCCCTCGATTAGCAATCTAAGCATCCCCAAATTCTTGGGGGACTCCTGCATCTTCAGCAGGAGCTGTGGACAAATCTGGCCAGGCAGCAGCAAGAGGGATTGCTGGAAGGGCAGGTACAGAGGAACCCTGCCAGGAGGAACAAGGAACTGAGAGTAAAGCTGAGGAGAAGTGAAAAAGCTTCCTCAGCCAGCAAAAGTGAGGTGGGAAGGAGATGGTTAGAAACCCCCAGGAGGAAATACTGAGGGTAGAAGAAAGTTGCTGACATTACAAGGGGGGATGCTGGGGCAAGGAACAAGACCTGGAGCAAACCCCATCCCAGTGTGGCCATCAGGGGAGAGCTGACAGGGAAGAAAGATATTTTGGGAATTAATTCATGTCCCAGCTAAATCTCATTCCATCATTATTTAGTATTAATAGGCTGCAGGATGTCTAGGGAGGGATGATATTTCTTTCCTTTTTGCTGCCAGGGTTTGATTTTTTTTTTTATTTTTTTTTAATGTCCTTTGGAAGAAGCATCTGCTCCCTCTAAGAGCAAGCAGAGCCTGGAAATGCTCAGCTGGATCAAAGAAGCCCAGGAAGAAAGGGGATTATATGCTGGAAGTGGCCAGATTTGCAGCTGCAGATGCTCTCCTGCATCCCTGGAAAAAACCTTGTCCCAGGTTTTCTCCAGCCATCCCCCTGCTCTCAGCCTCTCCCAGAGGATTATTTCAAAGCCTTGCAGTGTTGGACTCATGTTTCAAGCCAGAAATTCCCCATGTCCCTTGCAGCATCTTAGGCCACCATCTCCATTTCTTTGGAAAATTTGGATTTTCAAAGCCTTGGGGGATAACAACAGGTTTTGAGATGGGTAATGAGGCTCCCAAGCTCTCTGCCAAGCCCATGTTTAGCAAAGCAATGGCTCAAGACATCCAGACCAGCACCCCCAGGGAGGCACTGGGACCAAACTGGGAGTTAGGAGAACACAGAGAAGGTTTATTTTTTATTAGACCAAGGTCTCCAGAGACTCCTGGGCTGCTGCAGGATTTGGACCAAACCCAGAAGCCCAGCAAGACTGGGTTAGGAGTGCTGGAGTGAGCCAGGAGGAAGCATTTCAGAGTTTGGAAATGCCACGCATGTCCTGCAGCAGAGGAGCAAAGGCAAAAAAACTCTAAGAGGGAAAAGAGAGAAATCAGAGCATGTTGCAAAATAAACCATAGAATAGTTCTGGTTGGAAAAAACCTTTCAGATCATCCAGTCCAACCCTTAACCCAGCACTGCCAAGGCCACCACTGCCCCATGGCCTCAGCACCACAGCTCCAGGGCTTGGAAATCCCTCCAGGGATGGGGACTCCACCACTGCCCTGGGCAACCAGGGAATGACAACACTTCCCAGGAAGAAATCATTCCCCATCTCTAATCTAAACCTCATGACACAATTTGAGGCCATTTCCTCATCCTATCATTTGTAATTTGGGAGCAGAGCCCAACCCCTCCTCACTCCAACCTCCTCTCAGGGAGTTGCAGAGATCCAGAAGTTCTCCCCTCATCCTCCTTTTCTCCAGGCTCAACACCCCCAGGTCCCTCAGCTGCTCCTGCTCAGATTTGTGCTCCAGACCCTTCCCCAGCTCCATTCCCCTTCTCTGGACACACTCCAGCCCCTCAATGTCCTTCTTGTCACGAGGGACCCAAAACTGACCCCAGGATTTGAGGTGCAGCCTCCCCAGTGCCCACCCCAGGGGGACAATCCCTGCCCTGCTCCTGCTGGCCACACCAGTGCTGATACAAGCCAGGATGCTGGTGGCCACCTGGGCAACCTTGATACAAGCCCAGAATCTTACATGTCTGCAGAGAAGACTCAGGTCAAAGCCTTAAGGGCTACTGGCTTTTCAACAGCTGCTGCCTCAGTGGCTGGCAAAGCAGATGGATGCTTCATGACTGCATTATTTTTATTCTTTTTTTTTATTTTTTCCACTAGCCCATGACGTCTTTTGCTCAGGCAGAAGATACCAGAAAGGTGAAAAGCAGTAAAAAGGGGAGCTGATGTTCTTTTCACCTTTCTGGTATCTTCTGCCTGAGCATAAGACATCATGGGCTGATGGAAAAAAATAAAAAAAAAAAAAAAAAAAAAAAAATAAAAAAAAAAAAAAAAAAAAAAAAAAGAAGAATAAAAATAATGCAGTCATGAAATTTCTGCACACAACTGATAAAAGTCCCTTTGGAGTAGATCAATAGAGTTTGGACCACTGGTGAGAAATCAGATCCTGATGGGAGCTGGGATAAAGGATGCTCCTTAAAGGATGCTCCTTTGCCCACTGGAGCTGTACCAGGAACCACAGGAGAGCTGCACTGCCTCAAAGAAATGCTAGAGGAGGTTATCATACCCAGAGGATGGGGTGAAATACAGACAGGAATTTTTATAACCTCCTGAAGCAGCTGAGCTCAGCTCTCTCTGCATGCCTGGGGATCCTTGGTGCTGCTCACAAGAAACCCTCTTTTTTTATCTCCCTTTTTTTTGCCTCATTTGTCTATGTCCTTTGATTTACTCCAGCATTCTCAAGGGGTATTTTCCTTTTCTTGCTGTGGACCTGGAGGACTAAGAGAGGAGTAAAGAGCTTGGAGCCTGCTCAGCCTGGCCATGGAGCAGCAGAACCTGATAGAACCATCCGGGTCCAGAAATCCCACCCAAATCCTCTGGCACTGCAGGGATTCCAGCTGGAGAAAGGCCATGGAATGGCTTCAAACCCATGCACACTGTGAAAGGGACCCTCAGGCACCCATCCAGGTGGGACAGGAGGGAGGGATGTGCCCTTCTGACCCAGCAATTGCCCCAAAGCACCAAAGATCCAAGAAAATGAGGCTGCATCCATCCCTTCCAGGCACCTTGCAGCCAAGAGAAACCTGACATGAAACTGGAGCCAAAAGAGGATTTACAGCTTCTCTAAGTGAACATAAAACATCCTGGAGCAATCCTGAGCCCATGCCCTGAAGTGTCCTCAAAGAAACCTCTGCTCCCTCTCCCTGCAGCCAGGAGGATGGGGCAGCTTGGTTCCTGGAAACCCAGATTTTCAGGTTCTGGAAGCAAAAGGGTTCAAAAGCCTCCACCCAAGGATGGATGTTGCCTCCCCCTTGTCCTGTCCCAGCAAAACCGTTCCAGTTGTCCCCATGCCTAAAATTGAGCTGAAACCTTGCAGAAGCAGCACGCATGGCCAAGCTGTGAGCAGACAGAGTCTCCACTTTCTTCCAGCATTTACCTTCCCCTCAAAGGGTTAAAAATCAAGGTTTTTAGGGAGGATAGGAGGATCCCAGGAGGTTGATCCACCTCCAACACTCCAAGAACCCAGAAGGTTTAAGGGACCCACCAGCTCCATCATTTTTAAGACCCAGGAGAAACCAAGAAGCCTCCTGAACCCTAAAATGGTCCCTAAGGAAATCTCAGCAGGATGCAGCTCAGCCCTGAGCACACCTTTTGTCCCCAGCCTGAGCCTACACCTCTCAGCAGCAGCAAATGCACATAAAAATAAAAAAAAAGGATGAAACCCATCCCCTTGGTCACTGGGCTGTTCCAATCTCCCCAACCCCTCTCCCAGGGCTGGAGAAAAAAAAAAACTTTCCTCAGCTTTAACCCTTTCCTCTTTCCCACCACCAATTTTTTTTCCCAGCCAGGAGGGTGGCAACAAATTTTTATTTTTTTTTTCTAACCGAGGGGGTGATCCTGCCTTGACAAGGTTCTTCTCCCAAGGAATGCAATGCTGGAGAAGTTTGGATCTGGCCAGAATCCTCATGTAGCATCCACCCGGTGTTCAACCCAGGGACAGCTCAGGTCCTGCCCAGGAATCCTGACCCAGAAACCACCAAGACCTGGGCTGAGAAGAAGCCCAGAAAAGAAATCAAAACTGGGAAGCAGCCTCAGGAGTCGGGAAAACTCCCTGCAAAGGGAGAAATAAGTGGAGCTAATTGGGAAGGGAAAAAAAAAAAAAAAATAAAAAATAAATAAATAAATAAAAAAAATCAAATAAATAAGAGCAAGGAGAAAGGAAGCAACAAAATACATGTAGAGAAAAGTCATCATCAACCAGGAGTGCAGAATATTTGGATCTTCTCCTTTCCCCCTTTCAATTCTGCTCCTTTCCCTTCCTTTAGGTTTTAAGCTGCTGGGAAAATCCCAGAATCAAAGCAAAACAAGAAAAGCAGAGTGAGAAACTTCCCATTTCCCCAGCCCTGCAACCCAGGCACAGAACCCCAGCCGGGTCGGTACCAAAATCATCCTCAGCATCCCCTCAGCATCAGGTGCTGCCCTACTCACAATTTCGGATTTTCCCGATCCCAAAATCGTTGCGCTGGGAGGAAAAAAAAAGTTTTCCCTCTGCCCGGCAGCTGCTGGGGCCATTCAGGACTTTTAGTTCCCAGGCTGGAGGTGGGGATGGGTGGGTGGAGGTGGGGCTTAGAGCCGCCCAAGTATAGTTTAAACAGAAAAAAAAAAACAAAAAAAACAGAACAAACAAGGGAAAAAAAAATAAAACATCACAATAAGGAAAAAAAAAACAAGGAAAAAAGAAAAAGAAAAATGAAAAAGAAAAAAACAAGAAAAAGAAGCAAGAAAAATAAGACAAGGGGGAAAAAATAAAAAGAAAAAAAAAGAAAAAAAACCAAGAAAAAAAAACAACAAGAAAAACAAAACAAGGGGGAAAAAAAGAAAAAAAACCCAACTTTCGCAATCTCCGTCAATGGGATTTTTTTTCTTTTTTTTTTTTTAAATTAATTAATATATTATTTTATGTTTATTTTTAACTTCTGCAGTTCCAATCCTAAACCAACCCAGCTGCCCCTGTGGTTTGCTGATCCAGGGCTTTGCCAACTGCTGACACAGTCCCAGCCCAAACTGGAATTTAATTTCACTCCATCTCCTGGCTCCTCTTGGAATGGTCCCGTTCCACCCTGATTTTTAATTCCTTACAATCATTTTCTTATTTCTGTGATTTCTGAGGCTGTGCTATTGGGATTGGTGATCGGGATTGTTGGTTTAGTTCTTTATTTTTCATCAAATCTCCCCGTTGTTTTCTTTTTGCACGAGTTAAGGAACAGGCACCCCAGTTAGAGCTACCAAAGGGAAATTGGGATTTCTCCCTTTGGGATTCTTCTGCTGCCTTCATTTTTTTGGGGTCAGCAGAGATTGGGACCAAGGAGCTCATCTTTCATGGAGCCAGGTGGGTTCCCTGCCTGGCTTTTCAGCCTTTTCCAGGTGTTCCTTCTCTTCAGCCCTGGATTCCTGGGTTTCCCCCATTTCCACAGCCTGGCCAGGGATGGTGACCCCTGGGTGCCCCCACCCAGCACTTTGGTCCTGGCCCCAATCACCCCTGTGCTGCAAAGGGAGCAGAGAATCCCAGACTGGTTTGGGTTGGAAGGGACCTTCAGGATCATTTAATTCCAACCCCTGGATGGGCAGGGACACCTCCCCCAGCCCAGGTTGCTCCAAGCCCCATCCAACCTGGGCTGAGACACTGCCAGGGATGGGGCAGCCACAGCTTCCTTGGGCAACCTGGGGCTCAGCACCCTCAAATTCAAGAATTTCTTCCTAATATCTCATCTCCATCTCCTCTCTTGCAGCTGGAAACCCTTCCCCCTCATCCCATCCCTCCAGGCCCTTGTCCAAAGTCCCTCCCCAGCTTTCCTGGAGCCCCTTCAGGACCTGGAAGCTGCTCCAAGGGCTCCCCAGAACCTTCTTGTCTCTCCTCTCTCTCCTTTTCTTTTCTTCTTCTTTTCTTCTTTTCTTCTTCTTTTCTTCTCCTTTTCTTCTTCTTTTCTTCTCCTTTTCTTCTTCTTATCTTCTTTTCTTCTTTTCTTTTTCTTTCTCTTCTTCTCTCTTCTCTTCTTCTTCTTCTTCTCCTCTTCTCTTCTCTTCTCTTCTCTTCTCTTCTCTTCTCTTCTCTTCTCTTCTCTTCTTTCTTCTCCTTTTCTTCTTTTCTTTCTCCTCCTCTCCTCTCCTCTCCTCTCCTCTCCTCTCCTCTCCTCTCCTCTCCTCTCCTCTCCTCTCCTCTCCTCTCCTCTCCTCTCCTCTCCTCTCCTCTCCTCTCCTCTCCTCTCCTCTCCATGCTGAACACCCCATCTTTCTCAGCCTGGCTCCAGACCAGAATTTCTCCAGCCTTTGGATCATCTCCATTGCTTCCTCTGGACTCCCTCCAGCAGCCCCTGAGCATCAAATGCCCAGGAGATTCCCTGAGCTGCTGCTCTCCCAGTGGATCACACACCTTTATCCATAAAAGCCATTTGTGTCCATGGTTTTTTGCCAAAACAAAACCCACCCAACCAGGTTATTTTAACCCTTTTCAAATCCTTGGATTTCGAAAACTTTGGAGACTGAGTCCATCCCTTCACTTGCTGCTACCACTTGACCAAATTCCCATCTGGATTTCCTGGTGCTGGGGATCCTGACAGCTGCCAACTCCCATCCAAAGGAGCTGGAGAGACCTTGGAGGGGTTCCTCATCCTCTTCTCATCCCCAAAGCCACAAGGGGCTCTGAGATGGAAATTCCAGGTGGGATATTTCCTCACTGAGGGTCGTGAGGCAGCAGCATCATCCAAAAAAAAAATTAAAAAAAAGGCTCAGTCACATTTTCCTCCTGGAATTTCTTCTTGGGGTCTGATGGATGGGACAGAAGAGCCATGGGAAACAGGGTGGGCTGAGCATGGTGTTTTCCAGGGGAAAGTTTATCTGCTGTCCCTGCACAAGCTCATTAAATAATAATTAAACAACCACTTTGTTGCCTCCAGCAGCAGGGATACATTTTGGGAAGCAGGAGACAGCCAAATCAGTGCATTCAAAAATACTCCCAAAAACTCAGGTGACCCTGAGCTGTCCTCCCAAGCAGGGCTGCATCAGACAGATAATGCACTGCAGAGAAAAAAAAATAAAAATAAACTTTATCAGCTCCTGTCGGCTCTGCAATATCTCAGGAAGGCATTATTAGATCTAAAAAAAAAAATTAATAAAATGTATTATTAATATTTTACAGGTGTAGAACTCATTTTCCTTCCAGAAAGAATGTGCACAGACAGCTCCCAAGGCCCCAAAACGTGGTTAATTTGGGGGTGGGAGATCAAAGCTCTTTCACAGGAGGAAATAATTTGGTGGGAGGGGAAGAGACCCCAAGGGACCCTCACCCCCTGTTTTTTGAGAGCAGGAGGAAAATGTGGACTCTGGGATATTGCATGGAAGAAGAGCACCATCTATTGACTCCTTTTCCTCAGCACCTTTTTTTTTTTTAAGATGTTGTGCTGTTTTTTTAGCTTTTTTAGCAGTGTTTTTTTTCCCCTGTGGGATGCAAACAGCTTTCTGCAAAGCATTAGACAAAAATTTGGGTCCAAATAAATGGATCCCACAGGCCAGCAGGTGCCTGCAGCCTGGCCATGGCCATCACACCCTTGAAATCCTGGAATGGAAAGGGCTGCTCTCCCAAAAACCCATTAATTCCTTCAATGGAAAGGGGTTCTTCCCCAAAAATCCCAGGGACTGCTTGAATGGAAAGTTTTTTGCCCAAAAAAGACCAAAAACTCCTGGAATGGAAAGGGTTTCTCTCTGAAAATTCCATGAACTCCTTGAATGGAAAAGGTTTCTTCCCAAAAAATCCCATGGACTCCTTGAATGAAAGGGTTTCATCCCAAAAAAGCCCATGACCTTGTTGAATGGAATGGGTTTCTCTCTGAAAATTCCCATGAAAACCTGGAATGGGAAGGGTTTCTCTCCCAAAAATCCTATGGACTCCTTGAATGGAAAGGTTTTTGTCCCAAAAAAGACCAAGAAGTCCTGGAATGGAAAGGGTTTCTCTCTGAAAATTCCATGGACTCCTTGAATGGAAAGGGGTTTCTTCCAAAAAAATCCCATGGACTCTTTGAATGGAAAGGATTTCTCTCCAAAAAAGCTCAGGAACTCCTGGAATGGATAGGGTTTCTTGGGAAAAAAACCATGGACTCCTGCATTGGAAAGGGTTTCTTCCCAAAAAACCCAAGAACTCCTTGAATGGAAAGGGTTTCATCCCAAAAAAGCCCATGACCTTGTTGATTGGAATGGGTTTCTCTCTGAAAATTCCCATGAAAACCTGGAATGGAAAGGGTTTCTCTCCCAAAAATCCCATGGACTCCTTGAATGGAAAGGGTTCCTCTCCGAAAAAACTCAAGAACTCCTGGAAAAGAAAAGGTTTCTTGAGAAAAAACCCATGGACTCCTGGATTGGAAAGGGTTTAATCCCAAAAAACCCAAGAACTCCTTGAATGGAAAAGGTTTCTTCCCAAAAAATCCCAGGTACTCCTTGAATGGAAAGGGTTTCTCTCCCCAAAAAACCAAGAACTCCTCAAATGGAAAGGTTTTTCCCCAAAAATCCAAGA
This sequence comes from Phaethornis superciliosus, assembly GCA_023637945.1. Lineage (NCBI taxonomy): Eukaryota > Metazoa > Chordata > Aves > Apodiformes > Trochilidae > Phaethornis > Phaethornis superciliosus. Next base: position 196,043,671 of record JAJQWJ010000001.1, read on the forward strand.
TCTCCTCCCTGCTGCTGCTGCCACTCTCTGCCCAAACATTTTCCTGCAGCTTCTTTCAGCTGCCAGCTCAGTCCAAACCTTTTTCCTTCCAAATATTTGGATACACAGAGCCCATGTGCATCCCATGGAAATGAAAAGGATAATCCCTGGTGAAATAGAAGAGAGATTCCTAGAGAAAATTTAGCATTAAGGGACACCCAACACCTCAAACTTAAATGGGCTACGTGCTTTAATCAAGGTGATTTAATAGAAGTGCTTTAATAAAAGAGCTTTAATGAAAGTTCCTTAATTAAAAGTGCTTTAATAAAAAGAAATTATAGCATTCTGATTAAAAGGAGTTCAGTGCTCTTAAATCCTCCAGGGAACAAGGTGGAAGGATTATTTCTGGGAGTAATTCAAAGGAGTTTGCAGGAAAGAACAGCATCACTTCCCTTTCCCAAAGAAATTATAAAATAGAAATTTCTGAGCTGGGCTGTGAGCACAGAGGAACAAATTGGGATTTCCAGCTTGGAAAAGGCCACGTTGGTAGCTCCAGGATCTGCTGGGAATCCCAAGTGGGCTCCAAAGTCCAGGAATTCATCTGGGATTGCAAAGGAGGAGCTCAGTGTCCTGCACTGATAATGGGACACAGCTCCTCCTGGGGGGATGAGATTAATTTTATATATATATAAACACACCCAAGATAGATATATATATATATATGGGGGGTTGTGGGAAAAAAAAAATAAGTAAAATATAAACCAAAAAGAGGGAGCTGAGATTTGACATCTGTGCTCTGCTGATGTCTGGCAGAGACCCAGGTGGAATCCAAGAAGTGAAAGTTTTGAGTTCTGTACAAAGTCTTTGCAGAGCTGGGGACTAAACTGGGTGGCCAGCACCCACTGGTGGCCATCAGCCTCCATGTAGAGGCTTCTAAATATTCTTCTATTACATATTTTTATATATATATATGTAAAATATATTAGATTATATTCGATTAGATATTAGATATTAGATATTGTGTATTAGATATTGTGTATTAGATATTGTGTATATTATGTATATTGTATCTTATGTATATTTTGTACATTCTGTATATTATATATTCTATATAATGTATTATAGATACTATGGATATTATATACATTATATAGTATTATATTATATCATATAATATTGTATCACATCATATCTATTATTATAAATATAGCCTTCCCTATATTCTCTATTATATAGAGGCTTCTTTATAATCTTTGCCTACAAGAAAGCTGGGGGAGGGCTTTGGACATGGGGGGGTACAGAGAGGAGAAGGGAAATGGGTTAAAACTTGGAGAGGGGAGATTGAGGTTGGGAGAAGAGAAGAGAAGAGAAGAGAAGAGAAGAAGAGAAGAGAAGAGAAGAGAAGAGAAGAGAAGAGAAGAGAAGAGAAGAGAAGAGAAGAGAAGAGAAGAGAAGAGAAGAGAAGAGAAGAGAAGAGAAGAGAAGAGAAGAGAAGAGAAGAGAAGAGAAGAGAAGAGAAGAGAAGAGAAGAGAAGAGAAGAGAAGAGAAGAGAAGAGAAGAGAAGAGAAGAGAAGAGAAGAGAAGAGAAGAGAAGAGAAGAGAAGAGAAGAGAAGAGAAGAGAAGAGAAGAGAAGAGAAGAGAAGAGAAGAGAAGAGAAGAGAAGAGAAGAGAAGAGAAGAGAAGAGAAGAGAAGAGAAGAGAAGAGAAGAGAAGAGAAGAGAAGAGAAGAGAAGAGAAGAGAAGAGGAGAGCATCTCTGGGTGGGGAGCAGAGGAAGAGGTTCAAATATATTCAATACCAGCAGTGGCTTTGCCCTGTGATTTATTGGAGGAGTTTTACACTTCCCATTAAGGAAGGGGGAGAGCTTCTTAAGACTTCAAAGTGCAGGTGAGTTCTTGTTGACACAATTCTGTTAATATTTTTCAGCCTAATGTAGTGTTACCTTTTTTATTTACTTTTTTTCTCATGGGGTCCAGGATGGAAAAATATGAACTTAGGCTCCAAAGATTGAGAATTTGCTCTACTATGTCTGAAAACAATTTCAAATGAATGCTGATTTTAAGGGCATTATATGCTGGAAATCTTAATTCAAGGCAACAAGTTTTGATGGGTTATTTAATAGTGTGGCATTGCTTATGCAAATGACATCCTCAAAGCTTTCCAGTGTGGAAAAAATAATGTAGCAAGACAGAGAAATGGAGAAGGGGAGATTAGATGAGAGGTAGAGATTAAAGGGAATATCAGTTGTATTTAAATCTCAGTGGGGCAGAAAATCAATTTATTTGTAATATGAAATGGATCTCTCCTAGATTGTTATGGAGGTGATTTTCTCAGTGAAAGGTAAAAGGATCTGAAAATTACCAAAGATTTAATAATGTGAGGAAATTACATGAGACCAACCATTACTCTCAACTACTTGTGCCCAAGCACAAAATATTTCCCAGTGAACTTTATTTCCCTTCTCGTAAACAGAAATAAGGAAACTAAGAAAAGGCATAAAAACTTCATTAAGATTCATTTCTCTTTTTTTTTTCTTAGCACAAACCTAATTAAAACAAGGGCGCTCTTTATTCTTTATTCTCCTCCAGCACATCCTGCTCTCTGCTTGGTGACCTTCAGGAGCTTCCCACCCATCAGCTGTGACTGCCCTGGGTTGGAAGTTCAGCCTGGAGATCTGGAAGGAGAGGAAGGGGTTTGGGAAAGACAGGCTGGATCCCTGTCCTGGTTTATCACTGGCCTGGTAATTAAACCAATTAATAGATGCTCTCTATTAGTGCCCCTCTCCTCCAAGATAAAGGAGAGAGAATAAGGGAGAGAGACTGATGGGTTGGAAAATAAACTACACAGCTTTAATGAAACAGGAATGATAAATAGAAAAAAAATTACTAGATCTATACAAATCTAGAGGAAAATTGATCCCAGGTTCCTCCCCCTTTCCCCCAATAACTCTCACATCCCCACCGAGGCTGCAGGGCAGCCCTGGGAAAGTCCAGGCTGGAATCCTGGAGTCAGCAGCAGTTGGGAGCTGGAGGCAGGAACACCCAGATTCAGGCTGGAATGGATCAGAAGCACAGGCAGAGGAATGGATGGGATCCTCCCAGGATGCCCAAGCAAACAGGGAGAGGGGAAGAAGGGGAAGCAGGAAGGGGTTTGACCCTGGTGATCCCTCCAATTTCTCCTGAGGATGAGGTGTATGGGATGGAATCCTCTGTTTGGTCAATTCTGGCATCTCTCTTGTCCCTTCCTCCCCAAAGGAGGGTTCCAGGTGGGACCTCTTTCCTCCTTTTCTCCTTCTGGAGGGCCAAATGTTCCTCAGAGCTGAGCAGTGTCCCTGGTTCTGCACACCAGTCTCCAGCTGGAACTATAACCATGGAGTGTGAGCAGTCCCAGCAGCAGCCACTGCCTGAGAAACTTGCTGTTCATTTCAGCAGTGCAGCTGCTTACAAGAGACTGAGCTGAAAGCAAAAGTCCAAGACAGAAAATCCCCTTTATCCTGGCCCAAAGCAGGACATTCCCACCAGCAAACACCTCCTGGGGACCTGGGGTGACCTGGCCAGGAGAGGGGTGGAGTCCCCATCCCTGGGGGGATTTAAAAGGGATTTGGAGCTGGGCCTTAGGGCCATGGCTCAGGAGTGAGATGATGGGGTTGGTCAGAGGTTGGGCTGATGAGCTTGGAGGTCTCTCCCAACCTAAACCATTCTGGGATTCTCTGAGGGTCTTAAGGATGGATTCTCTGATTCTTTAAGGGTTTCTGAATTAGAAGAGAGGAGATTTATTGGAGATTTTAGTTCTAATTGAAATTATTTTGATTTTAGGTTATTATTGAAATGGTATTTGAAAACTTAGTGGAGGGCTCTGCTCAGCCAGGAGCAGAGGGAGAGGGGAGCAGAGGGGTTCTGCAGCTCCTGGGGGTCCCCATCTCTGCCTGGGTCCCCATCTCCTTTCCTTTTTCTTTTCCTTTTCCTTTTCCTTTCTTTCCTTTCATTTCCTTTCTCTTTTCCTTTCCTTTCTCCTTTCCTTTCCTTTCTCCTTTCCTTTTCCTTTTTCCTTTCCTTTCCTTTTTAATTTTCTTTCCCAACCAAAAACATTCTGGGATTCTGGAATTCTGGGATTCTGGGATGCTGTGACATGGGTCAGGGGTGGCCTTGGCAGTGCTGGGTTGATCTCAGAGCTCTTCTCCAAGTGGTTCCCTGATTCCCCAGCTCTGTTCCCTCTGTTCCAGGAACTGCCCTCTGCTGGTACCAGCTCATCTGGGCCGGTTCTGGGCACTCCCAGGGCTGGGAATCTCCACAGCCACCACCAGAGCTTTGTGACGTGGGGACTGGTGCCAGGGACACCATTGTGATGGGGGTGACCCTAGGGGTGCACCCTGGGGTGCTCACTGCCAGCAGAACACTTCTCTCAGGAGGCAGCAGCTCCTCTGGGTCACCCCAGAACCTCCTTGGGAGGCAGCAGCTCCTGCAGGTCACCCCAGAACCTCCTCCTCAAGAGGCAGCAGCTCCTCTGGGTCACCCCAGAACCTCTTCCTCTTCTCAGGAGGCAGCAGTTCCCCCAGGTGACCCCAAAACCTCCTCTCAGGAGGCAGCAGCTCCCCCAGGTGACCCCAAAACCTCCTCTCAGGGTGCAGCAGGTCCTCTGGGTCACCCCAGAACCTCCTCTCAGGAGGCAGCAGCTCCCCCGGGTGACCCCAGAACCTCCTCCTCCTCCTCTCAGGGTGCAGCAGGTCCTCTGGGTGACCCCAGAACCTCCTCGGGAGGCAGCAGGTCCCCTGGGTTACCCCAGAAACTCCTCTCAGGAGGCAGCAGCTCCTGTAGGTGACCCCAGAACCTCCTCTCAGGGGGCAACAGGTCCCCTGGGTCACCCCAGAACCTCCTCAGGAGGCAGCAGCTCCTCTGGGTGACCCCAGAACGTCCTCGGGAGGCAGCAGCTCCTGTAGGTGACCCCAGAACCTCCTCCTCAGGAGGCAGCAGCTCCTCTGGGTCACCCCAGAACCTCTTCCTCTTCTCAGGAGGCAGCAGCTCCTGCAGGTGACCCCAGAACCTCCTCCTCTCAGGGTGCAGCAGGTCCTCTGGGTCACCCCAGAAACTCCTCAGGAGGCAGCAGCTCCTGTAGGTGACCCCAGAAACTCCTCAGGAGGCAGCAGCTCCTCTGGGTGACCCCAGAACCTCCTCAGGAGGCAGCAGGTCCCCTGGGTTACCCCAAAACCTCCTCTCAGGAGGCAGCAGCTCCCCTGGGTGACCCCAGAACCTCCTCCTCTCAGGAGGCAGCAGATCCTGTAGGTGACCCCAGAACCTCCTCAGGAGGCAGCAGGTCCCCTGGGTTACCCCAAAACCTCCTCTCAGGGTGCAGCAGGTCCTCTGGGTGACCCCAGAACCTCCTCTCAGGAGGCAGCAGCTCCCCAGGTGACCCCAAAACCTCCTCTCAGGGGGCAGCAGTTCCCCTGGGTGACCCCAGAACTTCCTCAGGAGGCAGCAGCTCCCCTGGGTCACCCCAGAACCTCCTCGGGAGGCCCCAGCTCCCCTGGGTGACCCCAGAACCTCCTCCTCCTCCTCTCAGGGGGCAGCAGCTCCCCCAGGTGACCCCGGACCGAGGTCTCCAGAGACGCTGGTGGAGGAAGAGGAGGGGAAGGAGCGTTCCCGGAATTCCCATCCTGCAGAGAAGGCTCCAGGTGAGGGGGGGGGACAGGAGGGAGGGGGCGGAGTGGGGACAGGGAGGGAGGGGGCTGGCTCGTCAGGGGAACAGGCGGAGTGCTGCCCCGGGGATGCAGGGACACGGGGGGGTGCGGGGACACGGGGGTGCGGGGACACGGGGGGAGGCGGGGACACGGGGGGAGGCGGGGACAAGGAGGTTGCAGGGACATGGGGGGTGCAGGGACACGGGGGGGTGCGGGGACACGGGGGGGTGCGGGGACACGGGGGGCTGGAGGGACATGGGGGTGCAGGGAGACGGGGGGTGCAGAGATACATGGGGTACAGGGACATGGGGGGTACACGGACACGGGGTACAGGGACACACGTGGGGTGCAGGGACAAGGGGGATGCAGGGAAAGGGGGGAAGCAGGGACACGGGGGGTGCAGGGACACGGGGGGTGCAGGGACACGGGGGGTACAGAGATACATGGGATGGAGGGACAGGAGGGGTGCAGGGACACGGGGGTACAGGGACACGGGGGGTGTAGGGACACGGGGGGTGCAGGGACACACATAGGGTACAAGGATACGGGGGGTGCAGGGAGGGGGGGGATGCAGGGACACGGGGGTGCAGAAACAAGGGGGGTGCAGGGACACGGGGGGTTGGAGGGACACGGGGGGTGCAGGGACACGAGGGGTGAGGGGACACGGGGGGTGCAGGGACATGGATGCAGAGGGGGGGGTGCAGGGAGAGTGGGGATGCAGGGAAAGGGGGGGTACAGGGACCCGGGGGATGCAGGAACACGGGGGATGCAGGGACCGGGGGGCTACAGGGATACATGGGATGGAGGGACACGGGGGGTGTAGTGACACGGGGGATGCAAGGAAATGGGGGATGCAGGGAAAGGGGGGTGCAGGGACACGGGGGATGCAGAGAGAGGGGGGGGTACAGGGACACGGGGAGTACAGGGACATGGGGGGTACACGGACACGGGGTACAGGGACACGGGGGGTGCAGGGACAAGGGGGATGCAGGGAAAGGGGGGTGCAGGGACATGGGAGGTGCAGGGACAGGGGTGGTACAGGGATACATGGGGTACAGGGACACGGGGGGTGCAGGGACACGGGGGTACAGGGACACGGGGGGTGCAGGGACACGGGGGGTGCAGGGACACGGGGGGTGCAGTGACACGGGGGTACAGGGACACGGGGGGTGCAGGGACACGGGGGGTGCAGTGACACGGGGGGTGCAGGGACACGGGGGGTGCAGGGACACGGGGGGTGCAGGGACACGGGGGTACAGGGACACGGGGGGTGCAGGGACACGGGGGTACAGGGACACGGGGGGTGCAGGGACACGGGGGGTGCAGGGACACGGGGGGTGCAATCAGCTGAACCCCCCAAGCCTCTCCCCTCGTCTTGCAGGCGGAGCGGGTGGCGAGGCGGTGGCAGAGGCCGGGGCAGGATGCGGGGGGAGGCAGGGACATTGCGGAGCATCCGTGGGGAGCGGGGCAGAGCCCTGAGAGGGGAGAGCTGGAGAACTGCCCCGCACAGCCCCGCACCTCTGCCCAGACCTCAATCCCAGGGATTTGGGGGCAGAGCCTTTGGCACAGCGTCCCTGGGAAGGCAGACGGGAACCAGGATATTCCTGGGGGAAGAACCGGAGCAGCACCAGCTCCGACCTGCCAGACGGGTCCGGAGCTGCCTGGACCTCAGGGTGCTGTGGAGGCAGCACCGGCGGCCCAAGAAGAGGTGGAGGTCCCAGCCCTGCCCCAGAGCCCTCTCCTCCAGGGACAGCCCCGGGGATGAATCCCAACCCTCCAGCCCGGGCAGTGGCTCCAGCTCCGTGCTGGCAGCTCTGCAATCCTGGGAGCTGGACTTGCCTCAGCCATCCCCCCCCCGAGAAAGCCCCGAATCCTGGGAAGAGCCAGACCCCAGCCCACCCCCCCCCTCCCAACCCCAGACCCCTAAATCCCCTCCTCCCGCCCTCCTCATCCCTCCTCCCCCCCTCCTCATCCCCCCCCCCCAGCCCTCCGCTTTCAGCAGGATGCTCAGGGCTCTCCAAAGCTGCTGCTGCTGCGGGGGGGGAGAACAGGAATAACCCAGACCCCCCCCCGCCAGCACCAGGATCAGTCCCAGAGGTGGCCCTGAGCCTGCCCAGAGTCCCGAGGGAGCAGGGAGGGGAGGCAGGGGAGGGGGGGGTGCCCGGTGGGTGCCCCAGGAACCCCCCAGCTGCCAGCCCGGGATCCTTTCCCAGCCCAATAAAAGTTGATTTTCTCTTCACCCCCCCCTCCCCCCCCCCAGTTTCTCTCTGTCTGGTTCTAAGGCAGGGCCCGGGGCAGCAGAATTCCAGCAGGATGGAATGGGGGGGGTGGGAAAGGATCCCGGGAGCTGTGGGCAGGGACACCCCCCCCCCTGGAGCCTCCAAGGAGAATCCCAGAATTATTTGGGTGGGAAAGGAGCTCTGGGATCAGCAACTCCCCCCACACCCCCCCCCAGTGTGAGCCCTTGGGGGGGGTCCCACCCCCCATCCCATCAGGGCCCCCCGTGCCCCCCAGTTTACCGGAGGGGGGTGGGGGGTGAGGACACAATTTGGGGGGGTCCGTATGAATAAATATGGGGGTTCCCCCCCCAAGTCGAGGGGGGGGGGGACGGACGCCCCCTCCCCACAGCCGAGCGGGTTCCATCCTTTATTTCCCAGAGGGGGACACAATTTGGGGGGGGGGGGGGGGGAAGGGGGGGAATGTCTCAAAGCAAAGCCAAAAGGGTGGGGGGCACCAAGAGGAGGAGGAAGAGGTCGGGGGGGGCCCGAGGGGGGGGGGGCGGCAGCGTAAAATCGGGCGACGGCGACGTTGGGGTTGGGGAGGGAGGGGTCGAACCAGAGCTGGATGCAGCGCCCGCTGCCCCGGCCGTGGGGGGAGAGGCGGAAAGAGCCCGACCAGACCCCCCCGCAGAGAGCCCCCGGCGTGGGGAACACCCCCTTGAACCTCTGGCACTGCGAGCCCCGGGGACACCGGTTGGTACCTGGGGGGGGGGGCAAAATCAGGGCTGGGGGGGAGTTGGGGGGACCCCGGGGCATGGGGGGATCCTGCACCCCCCCCTTGGGGACCTGCACCCCCCCACTGTCCCATTGGGATTTCCCCCCCCCCCCATGGAGACCCCAGAGCCCCCCATGAGGACCCCAAACCCCCCCATGGTGAGCTGGGGGTGACCGGGGCCCAACGTGGGGCAGGGGGGGTTCAGCCATGGGGAAAATGGACTTGGGGGGGCGGGTGAGGGAAATGAGGGGAGGGGGTTTGGGGAGGGGGGGGTGAGGGGTCCGGACAGCTGGGATGGAGTTGGGGGGACCCTGGGGCATGGGGGGATCCTGCACCCCCCCCTTGGGGACCTGCACCCCCCCACTGTCCCATTGGGATTTCCCCCCCCCCCCCAAGGAGACCCCAGACCCCCCCATGAGGACCCCAGACCCCCCCATGGGGACCCCCACCCTCCCACATGGTGAGCTGGGGGGTGTCAGGACCCCCAGGAGATGAGTGGGGACCCATGGGGACATCCAGGGACAAAGAAGAGACAACTGGGGACCCCCAGGAGATGTTTGGGGACCCCCAGGAGATCTTGGGGACCCGTGGAAACAACCAGGAGATGCTTGGGGACCCAGGAGATGGTTGGGGACATCCAGAAGCCATCAGGAGATGCTTGGGGACCCATGGGGACAATCATGGACCCCAGGAGATGCCTGGGGACCCAGGAGATGGTTGGGGACCCATGGGGACATCCGGGGACCATCAGGAGATGCCTGGGGACCCGTGGGGACATCGGGGCCCCCCAGGAGGTGCCCCAGGGCTGGGGGTGTCCCCAAGGCCCCCCAGGAGGTGTCCCAGGGCTGGGGGTGTCCCCAAGGCCCCCCAGGAGGTGTCCCAGGGCTGGGGGTGTCCCCAAGGCCACCCACCCGTGCTCCAGTCCCAGCCCTGGTGCCAGTTGTCCCTGCAGGTGGCCGCGTCCTGGCAGTCGTCCCACCAGAGCTGGCAGTCCTGGTGACACAGGGGGACATCCCGCACCCGCTGCTGCCGCCAACGGCTCGCCACCTCACACCAGTAACACCAGTAACCACCAGTGCTCACCAGTAACCACCAGTTACCACCACCAGTAACCACCAGTTACCACCAGTTATCACCAGTTACCACCATCAATTACCACCACCAGTAACCACCAGTAACCACTTACCACCAGCTCCTCCCACTAGTTCCTCCCAGTTCCCACCACCACTTCCCACCAGTTCCCACCACCAGTTCCCAACAGTTCCCACCAGTTCCTCTCAGTTCCCATCACCAGTTCCCCCCAGTTCCCACCACTAATTCCCCCCAGTTCTCCCAGTTTGTACTGGTTGGATCCATGGCCCCAGGTTTGGGGAGCACTCGTACAGACACGTGTCCACCACCAGTTCCCACCAGTTCCCACCAGTTCCCACCAGTTCCCACCACCAGTTCCCACCAGCTTCCCCCCAGCGCTTCCTCCCAGTTGCTCCCAGTTGCTCCCAGTTCTCCCAGTTTGTACTGGTTGGATCCATGACCCCAGGTTTGGGGAGCACTCGTACAGACAGGTGTCCACCACCAGTTCCCACCAGTTCCTACCAGTTCCCACCCATTCCCACCACCAGTTCCCCCCAGTGCTTCCTCCCAGTTGCTCCCAGTTCTCCCAGTCCGTACCGGTTGGATCCACAGCCCCAGGTTTGGGGAGCACTCGTACAGACAGGTGTCCACCACCAGTTCCCACTAGTTCCCACCAGTTCCCACCACCAGTTCCCACCAGTTCCCCTTCTGCTTCCTCCCAGTTCCCCCCAGCGCTTCCTCCCAGTTGCTCCCAGTCACTCCCAGTTCTCCCAGTTTGTACCGGTTGGATCCACGGCCCCAGGTTTGGGGAGCACTCGTACAGACAGGTGTCCACCACCAGTTCCCACCAGTTCCCACCACCAGTTCCCACCAGTTTCCCCCCAGCGCTTCCTCCCAGTCACTCCCAGTTCTCCCAGTGCGTACTGGTCGGATCCACGGCCCCAGGTTTGGGGAGCACTCGTACAGACAGGTGTCCACCACCAGTTCCCACTAGTTCCCACCAGTTCCCACCACCAGTTCCCACCAGTTCCCCTTCTGCTTCCTCCCAGTTCCCCCTAGCGCTTCCTCCCAGTTCCTCCCAGTTGCTCCCAGTCACTCCCAGTTCTCCCAGTCCGTACCGGTTGGATCCACGGCCCCAGGTTTGGGGAGCACTCGTACAGACAGGTGTCCACCACCAGTTCCCACCAGTTCCCACCAGTTCCCCTTCTGCTTCCTCCCAGTTCCCCCCAGCGCTTCCTCCCAGTCACTCCCAGTTCTCCCAGTCCGTACCGGTTGGATCCACGGCCCCAGGTTTGGGGAGCACTCGTACAGACAGGTGTCCTGCAGGAAGTGGCGGCGGCAGCGGGGGGGCAGGGCCCCACAGTGATCCCAGTTGAAGTTGTAAAGCTTGGACTGGTCCCGCTCGGCCTCCAAACTGGTGTTACTGGTGCAGCAGGAATTGTCCTTCCAGGGAGAGCACTGGGAGGGACAAGGGGGGGGCTCAGAGACCCCCAACCCCCCCACCCCCCCAAAAACATCCCCACGGGGAAACCGGGGGGAACCAGGGCATGGGGAGACCCCAAACTGGGGAGACCCCAAAGTGAGGAGACCCCAAACTGGGGAGACCCCACCCAAAGGAGACCCCAAACTGGGGAGACCCCAAACTGGGGAGATCCCAAAGTGAGGAGACCCCAAACTGGGGAGACCCCACCCAAAGGAGACCCCAAACTGGGGAGACCCCAAACTGGGGAGATCCCAAAGTGAGGAGACCCCAAACTGGGGAGACCCCACCCATAGGAGACACCGACCATGGGGAGACCCCCACCCATAGGAGACCCCAAACTGGGGAGACCCCAAACATGGGGAGACACCACCCAGGGGACACCCCACCCAAAGGAGACCCCAAACTGGGGAGACCCCAACCACGGGGACAACACCCAGGGGAGACCCCGACCATGGGGAGACCCCAAACACGAGGAGACCCCCACCCAAAGAAGACCCCACCCTGAGGAGACCCTAAATATGGGAGACCCCCACCCAGGGGAGACCCCAACCTGGGGAGACCCCACCCATGGGGACCCCCCCCAGGGGAGCCCCCAGCCCTGGTGCCACCTCCTGGTAGGGGCCATGGGGACCTTGCTGTGACAGAGCCACCCCCCCGCGTTGTCCCCCCCCCACATTGTCCCCCCCCCATGTCCCCATCCCCACCTGTCCCCACTGTGTCCCCCCCCCAATTGTTCCCCCCCACACCTGTCCCCAGTGTCCCCCCCAATGTCCCCGTCCCCCTCCCCGTTGTGTCCCCCCCCCAGTGTCCCTCCCCCAATGTCCCTGTCCCCACCTGCCCCTGGTGTCCCCCCCAGTGTCCCTGTCCCCACCTGTCCCCATTGTCCCCCCCAATGTCCCTGTCCCCACCTGCCCCTGGTGTCCCCCCCCAGTGTCCCTGTCCCCACCTGCCCCTGGTGTCCCCCCCCAGTGTCCCTGTCCCCACCTGTCCCCATTGTCCCCCCCCAGTGTCCCTGTCCCCCCCCAGTGTCCCTGTCCCCACCTGTCCCCATTGTCCCCCCCAATGTCCCTGTCCCCACCTCTCCCTGGTGTCCCCCCCAGTGTCCCTGTCCCCACCTGTTCCCATTGTCCCCCCCCCGTGTCCCTGTCCCCACCTCTCCCTGGTGTCCCCCCCAGTGTCCCTGTCCCCCCCCCCAGTGTCCCTGTCCCCACCTCTCCCTGGTGTCCCCCCCCCGTGTCCCTGTCCCCACCTGTCCCTGCAGCTCCTCAGGCCCGGGCGCCATTTTGTGGTGCTTGGCGGCCATGCAGACGTTGAGCAGCGGCGTCCCCAGCCCGGTGACCTTGGGGACAAGGAGGGGGACAAGGAGGGGGACAAGGGGGGGGACAATGGGGGGGACAGCCACGGGGACACCCATGGTGACAACGCTGGTGACAATGAGGGTGACAATGCCGGCCAGCCCTGGGGTGGCCACCATGGCTCTGGGGAGGGGACAATGAGCTCGGGGACAAAGTCCCCTCTGGGTGTCCCCCCCCCGGGGGTGGCACGTGGTGGCCACCGGGACCACCGGCCACAGGAGGAGGGGGGGGACAAAGGGCAGGGGGTGACCCTTGGGTGTCACGGGACCCCTGTCCCCAGGGGACCTCGGGGGGACAGCGTGGGGGGGACACACAGAGACTTTGGGGGGGTCATGGATGTCCTGGGGGGGGTCCCAGGCCCTTTGGGGGGGGCACAGAAACTTTGGGGGGGTCTCAGATGTCCCTGGGGGGGGTCCCAGCCCCTTTTGGGGGGGTCATGGATGTTCTGGGGGGGTCACAGATATATTGGGGGGGTCACAGATGTCCCTGGGGGTTCACAGATCCTTTGGGGGGGGGGTCCCAGGTGTCTCTTGGGGTGTCCCAGCCCCTTTTGGGGGGGGTCTGAGATGCTCTGGGGGGGTCCCAGATGTCCCTGGGGGGGGTCTCAGCTCCTTATAGGGGGGGGTCCCAGCCCCTGGGGGGGGGTCCCAGACCCTCTGGGGGGGGTCTGAGATATTTTGGGGGGGTCCCAGATGTCCCTGGGGGGGTCTCATCCCTTTGGAGGGGGTCCCAGCCCCTTTGGGAGGGGTCTCAGATGCTCTGGGGGGGTCCCAGATGTCCCTGGGGGGGGTCCCAGACCCTTTAGGGGGGTCTCAGCTGTCCCTCAGGGGGTCACAGACCCTCGTGGAGGGGTTACAGATACATTGGGGGGGTCCCAGATGTCCCGGGAGGGGTCCCAGGTACTTTGGGGGGGGTCATGGATGTCCGGGGGGGGTCACAGCCCCACTGGGGGGGTCCCAGATGTCCCTGGAAGGGGTCTCATCCCTTTGTGGGGGGGGCCCAGACCCTTGGGGGGGGGGGGCCCAGAAGTCCCTGGGGGGATCCCAGCCCATTTGGGGGGGGGTCTGAGATACTTTGGGGGGGTCCCAGATGTCCTGGGGGGGGATCTCAGGTCTTTAGGGGGGGGTCTCAGCCCCTCGGGGGGGGTCCCAGCCCCTTTTGGGGGGTCCCAGATATCCCTGGGGGGGTCTGGCGGGCGGAAGATCTGGTGCTGCAGGGAAAGGTGGGGCCCCTCTCCTGACATTGTTATCAATGACCAATTAACGAGACTCAATGTTCTCATTAGTAGCTCGGTTTAATTAGTAAAATTGCAGCAAGCGAGGCAGGGCTGGGTGCGGGGGACGAGCAGAATCCCAAATCCCTCACCCACACCGACCAAAACTTTGGCCTTGTCTTTTATTGAATATAATTCTGTGCATGTCAGGATTTAACACTGGCCCGGCAGATAAACCAATTAACAGATTTATATATTAATTTCTGTCTCCTCACTGAGAGAGAGAAGAAGGGAGAGAGACTGATGGGTTGGAAACTAAACTACACAACTTTAATGAAACAGGAATGATAAATAGGAAAAATTACTAAATCTATACAAATCTAGAGGAAAATTGATCCCAGGTTCCTCCCCCTTTCCCCCAATAACTCTCACGTCCCCACCGAGGCTGCAGGGCAGCCCTGGGAAAGTCCAGGCTGGAATCCTGGAGTCAGCAGCAGTTGGGAGCTGGAGGCAGGAACACCCAGATTCAGGCTGGAATGGATCAGAAGCACAGGCAGAGGAATGGATGGGATCCTCCCAGGATGCCCAAGCAAACAGGGAGAGGGGAAGAAGAGGAAGCAGGAAGGGGTTTGACCCTGGTGATCCCTCCAATTTCTCCTGAGGATGAGGTGTATGGGATGGAATCCTCTGTTTGGTCAATTCTGGCATCTCTCTTGTCCCTTCCTCCCCAAAGGAGGGTTCCAGGTGGGACCTCTTTCCTCCTTTTCTCCTTCTGGAGGGCCAAATGTTCCTCAGAGCTGAGCAGTGTCCCTGGTTCTGCACACCAGTCTCCAGCTGGAACTATAACCATGGAGTGTGAGCAGTCCCAGCAGCAGCCACTGCCTGAGAAACTTGCTGTTCATTTCAGCAGTGCAGCTGCTTACAAGAGACTGAGCTGAAAGCAAAAGTCCAAACCAGAAAATCCCCTTTATCCTGGCCCAAACCAGGACAATGCATATTAAAAAGGAAGGTGGGTTTATGTTAATCCTCTTCTGGAAAAACTCCAACCCGTATCACGCATGCAGCTGTCATTTTCGGGGGTCTCTGAGGGTCTTTTTTCCCATCTGGTGGGCATGAGATGAAATCCTTAGCTCTGCATTTTCCCGCCAACCCCCCCCTGTCCAGCACGTCCACGCTTCTTGAGAAATGCTGTGAAATGCTGACTTAAAAAACCTTAGTGCAGGGCTTTGCGATGAATTTGTGAGAAATGTGACATTGTAGTTGGTGCATCCTGAGAAACCAGCACAGTGTTGTGCAGTCAAAATGAAGAAGATTTTGATGAACTGCTTGCTTCACACTACTGCAGGGAGAAAAAAAAATATCCCAGATCTCAGCTGCTTTGTTTAACCCCACAGTCACATCTTACCCCCTTAATTCTCCTGAATTTTATTTTGTTAGGAATCCAAATGCCTCAACATATATCCCAATATCAGTAAGGTTTGGTTTGTGATGTCAGCAGGCGGGGGTGACGTTGTCAACCCAAGCTCTCTGAAGCTGTGTCCCCCATCACTAAACGCCATTTGCTGTCCCCCAAACAGTGGTGTCTGCCAGCTGGTGGCCCCAGGGGCCTGGGCTTGGTGGCCATGCCGTTCCTGAGCCAGGTCGCCAGGCCTCTGAAGGCAAGGAGTGGTGGGAAACCTGGGAATCTCGCCTGGAATCGGGGGAACGGCGGCCGGAGCAGCAGGAGTGGCCCGGCGGGGAGGATGGAAACCCTGGTGAAGGTCGTGTCCCAGTTCCATAAGCAGTGGGGGATCGATTGTAAACCCCATAAGCAGTGGGAGATCGATTGTAAACCCCATAAGCAGTGGGGGATCGATTGTAAACCCCATAAGCAGTGGGAGATCGATTGTAAACCCCATAAGCAGTGGGGGATCAATTGTAAACCCCATAAGCAGTGGGGGATCGATTGTAAACCCCATAAGCAGTGGGGGATCGATTGTAAACCCCATAAGCAGTGGGGGATCAATTGTAAACCCCATAAGCAGTGGGAGATCGATTGTAAACCCCATAAGCAGTGGGGGATCGATTGTAAACCCCATAAGCAGTGGGGGATCGATTGTAAACCCCATAAGCAGTGGGAGATCGATTGTAAACCCCAAGATTTTACTCTGGCGGTTGTCAGGCTGTTACAGGTTGGGGTCACTGAGCAGCCCGTGGACATTCTCCTCCCAGAGGGGTGGGAAAAATGCACTCAAGTGTTAGCCAAAGAAATGAAGTCCTGGGGAAGCGGGAAAAACCTGAAATCCTGGGGGAAAGTCGAACGGGCTCTGCAGAAGGCTGTGTGAGACCTGGAGGGCAGCAAGGGACTGGTGGTTGGGCACCCCAAAATTGGGAGTCGGGGTGGCCACGCAGACACCGTGCCCCCCAGACGATGGGGATTTGGGAATCCTGCTGGACCTAAAGATTTGAGCCCCCCAGACAATGAGAATTTCTTTACGGAGAGGGTGATCAGGCATTGGAATGGGCTGCCCAGGGAAGCAGTGGATTCTCCATCCCTGGAGATATTTCAAAAGAGCCTGGATGTGGCACTCAGTGCCATGGGCTGGGAACCACGGGGGGAGTGGATCAAGGGTTGGACTTGATGAGCTCTGAGGTCCCTTCCAACCTGATGATTCCATGATTGTCACACCCGCTGTCCCCTTCCCCCCCCCCACACCCCTCCCTCAGGGTGACAAAGCCACCACCCCAGGATGAGGCCTCGTGTCCCCTCTGCATGTCCCCAGCACCCATGGGGAGGGGACATGATGTGACCCCCCCCCCAAGGCTCTCTGTCACCTCCCAAGTGTCCTGGGCTTGGGGACATTGTCCCCAGGTGTCACCAACATGGGGGGTGCCCAAAAAAACCACCCCCGAGGTCAAGGTCCCTCGTGCCAGGGGGACAGTGACAATGCTTGGGGACGGTGACAGGGCTCGGGGATGGTGGCATCACTCAGGTGACAGTGGCACGGCCTGGGGGGGGTGACACAGCTTGGCGTGACAGTGGCACGGCTCGGGGAGTGGTGACACGGCTCATGGGGGTGGTGACACAGCCCTGAGTGGTGCGGGGGACACCGGGACCTTCCCCTGTCCCTGGCTCCATCCCTGTCACCCCACTGCCACCAAAGAGCCATTCCCAGCGGCCCCAAGGTGGGGACAACCCCCTCCTGACCATCACTGCCACCAAAAGGGACACAGGGCAGGGGGGGGGAGAGGAATGTCACCGGTGTCACTCCCTGGTGTGGGGCAGGGACACAGAAAAGCTGAAAGGGTCCAAAAAGGAGCCCTGAGGCCACCATCACGCTGTCACTTGTCCCCAGGGAAGGGACAGGGGCTGGGGGAGTGCTGGGACGCCCCAGTGTCCCCTCTTTGTCCCCAACTTCTCCTCCCCAACCCCCCCCACCCCATGTCCCATCCTCACTGCTGCTCCGGTGGCCCTGTCCCCCTGTGTCCCCCTGTGTCCCCCTGCTGGGGGGAAACCGGGGTTGGGGACAGAGGGAGGGGTTGGGGACACCCGAGTGTCACTCGTCCTCTGTCACAGAAAGCTTTGAAATCCGCTCATTAAAAGAATTTATTTTAAAAAACGTCCCCCCCCCCAGGGGCAGAGTCCTCCCCAGCCCTCAGCCCCCCGGGGCCACCTCCCCACAGCTCCCCCCTCCATTTCCCCTTCCTGACCCTTCACTCCCCCCTCTCACCATTCCCGGACGCTTCCCAACGCTTCCCTCCCTCTCTCTTTTCTTCATCCCCTCCTTTCCTATCCCCAAAATCCCCCAAATTCTCCCCAAACGCCCCCAGGCCCGGCTGGGCCCCGCCGCGGTGCATGACGGGATTTGTAGTTCCTCCAGCGCCGCCGCGTCACCGCCGCCGGCTGAGGGACAGTGTGCCATGTCCCACCCTCGCAAAATAACGTAAAATCCAACGGGAACGGGCGGGCGGGATGAGGCGAAGCGGCGTAAACGGAGGCTTTAGGGAATTGTTTCGGAAACGTCGCGCGTCTCCGGTAACCGGGAGCGTCCTCGGGGATTTTGCGTCCCGCCGTGTGTTTGGGAAGTGTCAGACGGTCCCTGGCTTGACAGCTCCTCGCCTCACAGCCTCTTCCCCCCTTCCAGCATTTCGTCCCGCCCCCTCCTCCGCTTCTGATTGGTCGACGTGGAGCCGCCTCCCTCAGCGATTGGTCGACGGCGCCGCCGCCTGCTCGCTGATTGGTGGATGGCGGCGGAAGGAGGTGGTGGGCGGGGAGGGGGCAAAGGGTGAAGGGGAGGGAAGGGGGGGGGGGGGGGGGGGGGGGGGGGAAGATGGCGGCGGTGCTGGAGGTGGAGGTGGGAGCCCCAGCAGAGAGAGATGTGGAGGAGGTAGCGGGACCGGGACCGGGAGTGAGGGGCTGAGGGCTCCGGGAAGGGGCGGGGAAGGGGCAGGAGGGAGCGGGGGGGTTTGGGGGGTGCTGAGGGGGGGGTGAGGAGGGGGCTGGGGGGGGGAAAAAGGGGAGGTTGGGGGTCCCTGAGGTGAGGGGGGGGGCTCTGGGGGTCCCTGATATGGGGGTGGGGGTTCTGGGACAGGAGAAGGGAGTTTGGGGGTCCCTGAAGTGGGGGGGGGGGGGGTGTCTGGGGAACCCTGGGATAGGAGAAGGGAGTTTGGGGGTCCCTGAGGTGGAGGGCGGGGGGGCTCTGGGGGCCCCTGAGGTGAGGGGGGGGGGGGGTTCTGGGGAACCCTGGGGTAGGATGAAGGGAGTTTGGGGGTCCCTGAGGAGAGGGGGGGGCTCTGGGACAGGAGAAGGAAGTTTGGGGGTCCCTGAGGTGGAGGGCGGGGGGGGGGGGGGCTCTGGGGGTCTCTGAGGTGAGGGGGGGCTTTAGGAAAGGAGGAAGGGACTTTGGGGGTCCCTGAGGTGAGGGGGGGGGGGGTTCTGGGGAGCCCTGGGGTAGAAGGAAGGGATTTTGGGGGTCCCTGAGGTAAGGGGGGGGGCTCTGGGGGTCCCTGAGGTGAGGGGGAGGGGGCTCTATGGCAGGAAAAGAGACTTTGGGGGTCCCTGGGACAGGGGGTGGGGGGCTCTGAGGAGCTCTGGGACAGGAGAGGGGACTTTGGGGGTCTCTGAAGTGAGGGGGGGCTCTGGGGTACCCTGGAACAGGAGGAAGGGAGTTTGGGGGTCCCTGAGGTGGTGGGGACATTGGAGGCCCCTGGGACAGGGGGAGGGACTTTGGGGGTCCCTGAAGTGGGGGGGGGGGCTCTGGGACAGGAGAAGGAAGTTTGGGGGTACCTGAGGCGGGGGGGCAAAGGGGGGGGGGGGCCTCTGGGGGTCCCTGAGGTGTGGGGGGGGGTCTGGGGAACCCTGGGGTAGGATGAAGGGAGTTTGGGGGTCCCTAAGGTGAGGGGGGGCTCTGGGGAACCCTGGGATAGGAGGAAGGGATTTTGGGGGTCCCTGAGGTAAGGGGGGGGGGGGCTCTGGGGGTCCCTGAGGTGAGGGGGGGGGGGGGCTCTGGGGGTCTCTGAGGTGTGGGGGGGGGTCTGGGGAACCCTGGGATAGGAGAAGGGAGTTTGGGGGTCCCTGAGGTGAGGGGGGGGGGGGTCTGGGGTACCCTGGGACAGGAGGAAGAGTTTGGGGGTCCCTGGGGTGAGGGGGACATTGGGGGTCTCTGAGACAGGGGGAGATTTTGGGGGTCCCTGAGGAGAGGAGGAGGAATTTGGGGGGGTCCCTGAGACAGGGGGGGACATTGGGGGTCCTTGGGGCCAGGGGGAGGAATTTGGGGGTTCCCTGGGAGAGGGGAAAGGATTTTGGGGGTCCTTGGGGCAGGGATTTTGGGGGTCCCTGGGGTGAGGGGGACATTGGGGGTCCTTGGGGCAGGGGGAGGGATTTTGGGGGTCCCTGAAGAGAGGAGGAGGAATTTGGGGGGTCCCTGAGACAGGGGGGGACATTGGGGGTCCTTGGGGCGGGGGGAGGAATTTTGGGGGTCCCTGAGGAGAGGGGAAAGGATTTTGGGGGTCCCTGGGGCAGGAAGAGGAATTTGGGGGGTCCCTGGGAGAGGGGGAGGAATTGGGGGGGTCCCCGAGACAGGGGGGGACATTGGGGGTCCTTGGGGCCAGGGGGAGGAATTTTGGGGGTCCCTGGGAGAGGGGAAAGGATTTGGGGGTCCCTGAGGAGGGGAGGAGGAATTTTGGGGGTCCCTGAGACAGGTGGATGGATTTTGGGGGTCCCTGGGAGAGGGGAAAGGATTTGGGGGGTCCTTGGGGCAGGGGGGGAGGAATTTTGGGGGTCCCTGAGGAGAGGGGAAAGGATTTGGGGGTTCCCTGGGAGAGGGGGAGGGATTTTGGGGGCCATTGGGGGTCTCCAGGTTCAGGGGTTTGGGGGCTTTTTCCAGGGGGGGTTTTGGGGTCTCCCTGGGGCCCCCCAGGAGCAGGGAATTTGTCTCCGGGTGGGACAGGATGGGGACCCCCCCAGCCCCCCCCCCCTGAGCAGCCACTTGGGATTGCCAGGGATTTTCCTGAAAAAAACACAAAAATTGGCATTTTGTTTCCCAATCCCTTAGGAATGCCCCCCCAGCACAGGGGGGTGGGAAAGTTGGAATTCTGGAATTCCCGATTCCCCCCCAAATCCTCGCCCAGCCCCCCAGGACCTGCTCTGGGGTCATTTCCACCCGCTTTGGGTCAGTTCCAGTTCTGCACCCAGGGAGCTGGAGGTGGCTTGGGCTTTGGGGTTTGTTTTTATCTGTTCTCTTTTGGAGAGAATTTGGTTTTATTCTCTTTTCTTCTTATTCTCTTTTTTTTTATTCTCTTTTTTTTTAATTCTCTTTTTTATATTCTCTTTTTTTATTCTCTTTTTTATTCTTTTCCTCTTTTTTCTCTTTTTTTCTCTTTTTTTCTCTTTTTTTCTCTTTTTTTCTCTTTTTTTCTCTTTTTTTCTCTTTTTTTCTCTTTTTTCTCTTTTTTCTCTTTTTTTCTCTTTTTTTCTCTTTTTTTCTCTTTTTTTCTCTTTTTTTCTCTTTTTTTCTCTTTTTTTCTCTTTTTTTCTCTTTTTTTCTCTTTTTTACTCTCTTTTTTACTCTCTCCTTTTTACTCTCTTCTTTTTACTCTCTTTTTTTACTCTCTTTTTTCTCTTTTATTCTTTTTTATTCTTTTTTATTCTTTTTTATTCTTTTTTATTCTTTTTTAATTCTTTTTTAATTCTTTTTTTATTCTTTTTTTATTTTCTTTTTTATTTTCTTTTTTATTTTCTTTTTTATTTTCTTTTTTATTTTCTTTTTTATTATTTTTTTTTTAATTCTCTTTTTTTTTAATCTCTTTTTTTTTTATTCTCTTTTTTCCATGCTCTTTGGGAGTTTGGGGCATGCTGCACCCAGGACACCTCCTCCCAACTTTCTCTCTTGGGATTCCCAGTGGCTGGGAAGGACCCAGCCAGGCTCCAGCAGCAGACAGGGGGAAAAAAGGCAAAATCTGAATTTTTTGAGCCTCAAAAATTAAATCCTTGGCTTTGAGCCCCCTGAGAGGGGGGTGAGGAGGAGGAAAAGCCCCAAAATGGGGCAGAAACCCCCAAAATTGAGGATTTGGTGCTTGCTGGTGGGATGAGGTGGGAATTCTGGAGACATTGGGGCAGGCAGAGCTTTTGTTCCTCCTCCAAAAAATGGGGGATTCTGGGCTTTCAGCTGAAAAAAACCTGAGGGGTTTTGGCATTCTCTAAGAGGTGAGGTGGGGGTGACAGATTTGGGGGGGTTTTTGGGGGGGACTTAGCCCCCTGATGGAGATCCCATCCTTCTGAGTTCTGGAGGAGACAGGAGGGAGAAGAGATCACCCCAAATTCCTGGGCTTGAGTGGGTTTGGTTTGGGTTTTAATTATTTATTTATTTTTTTAAAAGTTTATTTAAAAAAAAATTTATTTTAAAAAAAATTTATTTAAAAATTGTATTTTAAAAAAAAATGTATTTTAAAAAAAATATTTTAAAAATATTTTTTAAAAATTATTTTAAAAATTTATTTTAAAAAAATTATTTAAAAAAAATTATTTAAAAAATTTTATTTAAAAAAATTATTTACAAAATTTTATTTTAAAAAATTTATTTAAAAAAATTTATTTAGAAAAATTTAAAAATAATAATAATTTTGAGAGTTGTGGAGGGTGGCATCAGCAGCTTCAGGTCCCTCAGTCCTCCCGGGGTTTGTCCTGCCCTGAAGTTGAATTTGGGTTTTTCCACGAGTTTGCCTTTCTCTGCCTCCTTCTCTGGATTTTTTTTTCCCCTCTGGATTTTTTTTTCCCCTCTGGATTTTTTTTTCCCCTCTGGATTTTTTTTTCCCCTCTGGATTTTTTTTCCTCTGGATTTTTTTGCTCTGGTTTATTTTTTTTCTTCTCTGGTTTATTTTTTTTCTTCTCTGGATTTTTTTTCTTTTTCCTCTGGTTTATTTTTCTCCTCTGGATTATTTTTTTTCCTCTGGTTTATTTTTTTTCTTCTCTGGATTTTTTTTCTTCTATGGTTTATTTTTTTTCCTCTGGTTTATTTTTTTTTTCCTCTGGTTTATTTTTCTCCTCTGGATTTTTTTTCTTCCTCTGGATTATTTTCTTCCTCTGGATTATTTTTTTTCCCCTCTGGATTATTTTTTTCCACTCTGGATTATTTTTTTCCACTCTGGATTTTTTTTTTCCACTCTGGATTTTTTTTTCCTCTGGTTTATTTTTTTTCCTCTGGTTTATTTTTTTTTCCTCTGGTTTATTTTTTTTTCCCTCTGTTTTATTTTTTTTTCCTCTGGTTTACTTTTTTTTCCTCTGGTTTATTTTTTTTCCTCTGGTTTATTTTTTTTTCCTCTGGTTTATTTTTTTTTCCCTCTGTTTTATTTTTTTTTCCTCTGGTTTATTTTTTTTTTCCTCTGGTTTATTTTTTTTTTCCTCTGGTTTATTTTTTTTTATCTGATTTTTGTTGTTTTTTTTTTCCTCTGGATTTTTCTCTCTGGTTTATTTTTTTTTTTCCTCTGTATTTTTTTTTTCTCTGGATCTTTCTCTGGCTTCTTCTTTGCTTCTTCCTGGGAGGACTCCCTTTGGCCTTCCCTTTGGTTCTTCTGGATCCTGGGATTCCCTGGAATTTCCCCCTTTGCCCCCCTCAGCCTCTCCCTGACTTCCCAACCCCACTCCAGGAATTTATCTCAGGGGAATCCAGGGAAGTTCACTCAGCCCCAGGACCTGAGGGATAATTCCCTTGGATTCCAGAGATTCCTGGGCTGGTGCTGCCAGCAGCATCTCCTCAGGGGGTTGGGAGAAAGAAAGAATTTGGGGAATTCCTCCTGGTTTGCCAGAAGGGAAGAGGCTGAGGAGCATTCCCAGGCCCTGCCTGCTGGAGGATGTCTCCGCATTTCATTTTGGAGCCACTCTCAGGGCAGGGGATGAGGTTTGGGATCCCTTTGGATCCCTGTGGCTGCTTTGGGAGCTGTGGAAAAGCTTCAGGGGATCCCCAGACTCTGCTGCTTCCCAAGAGGGATCCCCAGCTCGGAGCTTTCCCCCTCAGCACGGAGGTTTTGGGGCTTTTTGGGGTGAAAGCTCAGCTGGGGGTGCTTGCTGGCACCCATCTCCTCACCCCTGGAGGAGTTGGAAACCTCCATCCCTGGGGAGCTGGAGCCCATTCCTGCTCCAGCAAAGTCCTCGCTGGCTCCAGAGGGATCAAATTCCCTCCTGGGGAGAAGATTGGAGGGAAACTGAGGCACTGGGGGCACTGGGTGGAGAAAAGTTGGGGTGCCCCACTGGAACTGGGGCTTTGGATACCTCCTCTTGGAGACCTGGATACTGGGATGGACCCTCAGGAGGTTTGGGGTGAGCCCTGTCTGGTGTTGGGGGTCATGCAGAGGGGCACCCCTCAAACCTCATGGAGTTCAAGAAGGAGAAGGTCCTGTCCCTGGGGTGGGACAATCCCAAGGACAAATCCAGGAGAATGGATGGAGAAGGAGCTGGGGGTGTTGGGTGAGGAGAAACTCAGGGGGAGGCATCAACCAGTGGGGTTGTTCAGCCCATGGGGAAACCTTGGAGACCTGAGCAAAAATCTGGGGAGAAACTTCAACAAATCAAATCCTAAAAACTTTTTTTTTTCTTTTTTCCTTTTTTTTTTTTAAATTTTTTTAATTTTTCCCTGATTCTCCCTGAAAATCTTTTTGGCTCCTCTGGGGCTGGGGCAGAGCTTTGGCTGCAGGAAATCCCAGGCAGCACAGTGAGGGATGGTGGGGTTTGGTCCTTTTGGGGTTGGTCCTTTTGGGATTGGTCCTTTTGGGGTTGTTCCTCCTGCTCCCCACCTCCTGTGCCTGATTTATTGATTGATTTCTTGTTTTGGTTTTTTTTTTTCCCTTTGTCCCCAGGTCGATCTGTCACACTTGTCCCCAGAGGAGAGGTGGAGGTGAGTCTGGGAAGGACATGACCCCAAACTCCTGGCAGGAGAGAAAAGACAGGAGCAGCTTGTGGAGAAGTGTGGGATGGTTGATTTTTATCAGTTCCACCTCTTTTTTAAATTTTTTTTTTAATTTTTTTGGCCAAGCTCAGCCGTGCAGCCTTTCCCTCGTTGGGTGAGACAGAGGATGGTGCTGGTGGCTCCAAAATTGGGCTGAAAGGGTGGAATTGAAGGTTGGGGGACACTCGTGGAGAGACCTCCTCTCCGTGCTCATGAGTTCAGGTGTTTTCTCCAGACTTTTGGTGTTCAGTTTTGGACAAGAAGGACGTTGAAGGGTTGGAGAGTGTCCAGAGAAGGGCAGCGGAGTTGGGAAAGGGTCTGGAGAGCAGAGAGAAGGTGCTGGAGAACATGGAGGAGGGTCTGGAGAACCATGAAGAAAGGTCTGGAGAGCATGGAGAAGGTTCTGGAGAGTGTGGAGAAGGTTCTGGAGAAGTTGTGAGGAGCAGCTGAGGGACCCAAGGGTGTTCTGCCTGCACCAAAGGAGGCTGAGGGTTGGGGAACACTCGTGGGGGGAGACTTGTGCTCCATGTGCATTAGTTCAGGTGTTTTCCCAAGTGTTTTCCAACCTTTTGGTGGAAAAGAAGGAGATAGAGGGGATGGAGTGAAGGGCAACAGAGCTGGGAAAGGGTCTGGAGTGCAACGAGGAGGTTCTGGAGAGCATGGAGAAGGTTTGGAGAACATGGAGAAGGTTCTGGAGAGCAAGGAGAAGGGGCTGGGGAGCATGGGGAAGGTCTGGAGAACATGGAGAAGGGGCTGGAGAATATGGAGAAAGTTCTGGAGAAAGAGGAGAAGGACTGAGGAGTAGGGAGAAGATCTGGGAAGCAAGGAGGAGGTTCTATAGAAGATGGAGGAGGGGAAGGAGGAGGTTCTGGAGAACATGGAAAAGGGTCTGGAGAGCAAGGAGGAGCTGGAGAACATGGAGAAGGAGCTGGAGAACAAGGAGAAAGTTGTGGAGAGCATGGAGAAGGGTCAGGAGCACAAGGAGAAGGTCTGGGGAGCAGGGAGGAGGATCTGGAGAACATGGGGAAGGGTCTGGAGAACGTGGGGAAGGGGAGCAAGGAATAGGTTCTGGAGAACATGGAGAAGGGACTGGAGCACAAGGAAAAGGTCTGGAGAGCATGGGGAAGGTTTGAAGAAAATGGGGAAGGGGCTGGAGAGCATGGGGGAGGTTCTGGAGAAAATGGGAAAGGTTCTGGAGAACATGGAGAAGGTTCTGGGGAACATGGGAAAGGGGCTGGAAAGCATGGAGAAGGTTGTGGAAAAATCTCCCAATGTTTTGGAGATTTGATGCTGGGGGGGCGGCGGTGTCCTGGGCAGTGTTGGGGGATGCTTGGGTGATTTCCAAAGGGTTTTTCCAAGGTGAGAATTCCCTCTTCCTGGTCCTGGCAGGGTGGAACACGCCCGGATGCACGCCAAGCACCGAGGCCACGAGGCCATGCACGCTGAGATGGTCCTGATCCTCATTGCCACCCTGGTGGTGGCTCAGCTCCTCCTGGTACAGTGGAAGCAGAGACACCCCCGCTCCTACAATGTGAGTCCAGACCCCCCCAATTCCCTGGGAATCCCTTCCCCAGCCTTGGGAATCCTTTCCTCAGGGCCAGGGATGAGGAGAGATGGCACTCGGAGGCCTCAGACTTCTGGGTTTAGAGCAGAAGTTGGACTTGAGGCTCTTCTCCAACCAGAATGATCCCATGGGATCCCATCTCCTGAGGGTCACTCCAAGGGAAGCTGCATTTTTCTTCCCTGGAAACCTTTAAAATGGGGTTGGGGGGGGGATGGGGCAAGCTGCTCTGGTTGATGGTGGCCCTGGTGACCTTGAAAGGTCCTTCCAGCCCCAACCCTTCTGCCAGTTCCTGATTTTTGCTGCTGGAACCTTGCATTTGAGGTTTCCTGCCTCTTTATTTCCTCCCCCCCCACCATCCTCACTCTGACTTGCTCCCCATAATTAACATTCCCAGGCAATAGCCTGGAGCTTCTCCAGGAACCTCAATCCCAACCTTTTGATTTGTTTTTTGGCAACAGCCAGAGGGGAGTCCAGAACCTTCTGCTCCACCCACCCCCTCAGGTTCACCCACCCGAGATCTCTGTGGTTGCTTTATCTGAGGTGGAGAAGGTTCAGTGGCCACTGGAGGCCACTGGTGGATCATCTCCTGTGCATCCCTCTGGAGATGTTTCCTCCTCCTCACTCCTGCTCCTTTTCCCACCAAAGATGGAACCTGGCTGCTGGCTCCCACTCCCTGACTCTGTTCTTTGGGTGCCCAAGGCCAAACCTCTTGAGGTTCTTGGTGCCTTCCATGGATCCCAGGGGCTTTCTGGTGGTTGATGAGTGGACAGCCAGGTCCCAGTGCTCCCTCCTTCTGTCCCTGCAGATGGTCACCCTCTTCCAGATGTGGGTGGTGCCCCTGTATTTCACCATCAAGCTGAACTGGTGGCGGTTCCTGGTCATCTGGGTCCTCTTCTCAGCTGTCACAGCTTTTGTCACCTTCAGGGCGACACGAAAGCCTCTGGTCCAGACCACCCCCAGGTGAGGAGGGGTCTCCTCGGGGTGGTAACCACTCCTGAGGAGCTCCTGCTTTCAGCTTTGCCTGCTGGCAGAGAGGGCTGGAGGGTTCTCCGAGGGCTTTCCCAACCTTTGGAGATCCTGAGCTTCCCAGTTTGGAAAGCCAGGACCACGGTGGTGGCCAAGGTGGAGCTGGAATGAAAAGATTTCCAACTGGTGGGTGGGTGAAGTGTCTGCAGACACCACCCAGGCTTGGGAAGACAAGTTCTCCAGGTGCCTTCAGGAGAAGCAGAAGTGGTTGGATCCTTCTTTTTGTTCTTCCCAGGTTGGTTTATAAATGGTTTCTCCTGATCTACAAGATCAGCTATGCCACCGGGATCGTGGGCTACATGGCAGTCATGTTCACCCTCTTTGGGCTCAACTTATTGTTCAGGTGAGTCAGTCCTGGAGGTCCTGCTCCCAGGGCAGGTGGAAGGAGGTGTTGGGTGAAGAGAACCCCAATGGGAGGCACCAAAACCCCCTGTCCTGGGCTGTGTCACCAATAGGAGGTTGGGTTGGGTTGGGATGGGTTGGGTGGAATGATGGGAATGGGATGGGTTGGGTGGAATGGTGGGAATGAGTTGGGTTGGGTTGGGATGGTATGGGTTGGGTGGAATGGTGGGAATGAGTTGGTTTGAGTTGGGTTGAGTGGAATGATGAGGTTGGGTTGGAAGGGGTTGAGTTGTGTTGGAAGGGGTTGGGTGGAATGATGGGACTGGGTTTGGTTGAAAGGGTTTGGGTTGGAAGGGGTTGGGTGGAATGTTGGGAATGGGATGGGTTGGGTTGAGTCAAATGATGAGGATGAGTTGGGTCAAGTTGGGTTGGGTGGAATGATGGGGTTGGGTTGGAAGGGGTTGGGTGGAATGATGGGAATGGGATGAGATGGGTTGGGTGGAATGGTAAGGATGAGTTGGGTTGAGTTGGGTTGGGTGGAATGATGGGGTTGGGTTGGGAGGGGTTAGGTTGGAAGGGGTTGGGTTAGGTTGGAAGGGGTTGGGTGGAATGATGGGGTTGGATTGAGTTGGGTTGGGTTGGAATGGGTTGGAAGGGGTGGGCTTGGAAGGGGTTGGGTGGAATGATGGGAATGGGTTGGGTTGGGTGGAATGGTGAGGATGAGTTGGTTTGGGTTGGAAGGGACTTTGAAGCTCATCTGAGTTTCTATGGGCAGGGACACCTCCCCCCAGCAGAGGTGGCTCCAACCCCATCCAAGCTGAAAGAAAGGGAAAAAAGGAGAAAGAAAGAGAAAGAGAGAAAGAAAGGAGAAAAGGAGAAAGAAAGGGGAAAAGGAGAGACAAAGGGGAAAAGGAGAAGCACAAAAAGAATGTTCTGGGGAGGCCTTGGAGCAGGTTCCAGGTCCTGAAGGGGCTCCAGGAAAGCTGGGGAGGGACTTGGGCCAAGGGCCTGGAGGGAGGTGACAAGGAGAGATGGTTTCAAAGTGTCAGAGGGGAGATGGAGAGGAGCTGGGAGGGAGAAGTGAGGGTGGGGAGAGCCTGGGAGAGGTTTCCTGGAGAAGCTGTGGCTGGTGGGAATGTTGGAGTTGAGGTTGGATGGGGTTGGAGCCCCCTGGGCCAGGGGGGACCTGACCTCTGGTGCCAGGGGGGCTGTGTCCCCCCCCAGCACCCGGGGTTTAGGGTGGGCTGGCTGGGCCCTTCCAATCCCATCCCCTCCCGGGTTGCTCCCTGTCCCTGTCCCACATCCTTTGCGCTCTTCCCTCTGCAGAATCAAACCAGAAGATGCCATGGACTTTGGGATCTCCCTCCTCTTCTACGGGCTCTACTATGGGGTGCTGGAGAGGGACTTTGCTGAGATGTGTGCTGACTACATGGCCTCCACCATTGGGGTGAGCTTCACAGGGTCCTGCTGTCCCCAGGGCTGTGTCACCATCCCCAGGAGCTGTGTCCCCACCCCCAGATCTGTGCCACTGTCACCCCAAGCTGTGTCCCCACCCCCCAGTCCATCCCTCTGTTACCCCAAGCTGTGTCACCACCCTCTAGCTGTGTCACTGTCACCCCAAGCTGTGTCCCCACCCCCAGATCTGTGCCACTGTCACACCAAGCTGTGTCACCACCCCCTGAACTGTGCCACTGTCACCCCGAGCTCTGTCACCACCCACTGAGCAGTCCCACTGTCACCCCAAGCTGTGTCACCACCCCCCAGTCCATCCCACTGTTACCCCAAGCTGTCACCACCCCCTGAGCTGTGTCCCCATCCCCAGATCTGTCCCACTGTCACCCCAAGCTGTGTCACCACCCCCTGAGCTGTGCCACTGTCACCTGAGTGATGCCACCATCCCCAGTCATTGTCACTGTCCCCCTGGTACGAGGGACCTTGACCTTGAGGGTGGGGTTTTTTTGGCACCCCCCATGCTGGTGACACCTGGGGACAATGTCCCCAACCCCAGGACACTTGGGAGGTGACAGGGAGCCTGGGAGGTGGTTTCACAGCACGTCCCCTCCCCAAGGGTGCTGGGGACACATGGAGGGGACACCAAGGGACATCAGGGGATGTGTCACCAGGGTGACAGAATCACAGAGGGGGGTTGGAAAGGACCTGAAATGATCACAGAGTCCAAGCCCCTGGCACAACCTCCAGGAGGTGACACAGGGACACATCCAGGGGGGGTTGGAATGTCCCCAGAGCAGGAGACTCCAGAACCTCCCTGGGCCAGGGCTCCCTCACCCACAGAGGGAAAAAAAAAAAATCCATAATATCACCCTGTCCAGTTTCTAAATGACTTCCTCAGCAAACAGAACTTCCAGTCCAGGGTTCAAATGGAAACCATTGCACAAGGTCTTGGGGTTTCTGCATTTGAGGTGGCTGAAGAGCCAAAAAAATCACAGCACTGCATTTTTCACACATGTGTCTCTCTAGATATCTTCAGAGAGAGAGAATTCTGCCCCAAAAACTTATTGCCACGTGTCCAAATGCAGCTGAGGGGCAATAACTCAAACCTCTCCTGGGGGGGTGGTCTCAGGGTTCCTGAGCCTTTAGGGATCACAGGACAGAAAGTGGGGGGTTGGAAGGAACCTCAAAAATCATCGAGTCCAACCCCCCTGCCAGAGCAGGGTCACCTCCAGGAGGTGACACAGGGACACATCCAGGGGGGGTTTGAATGTCCCCAGAGAAGGAGACTCCACAACCTCCCTGGGCAGCCTGGGCCAGGGCTCCCTCACCCTCACAGGGAAAAAAAAATTCATAATATTTCTATGGAACCACCTATTCTCCAGTTTGTACCCATTATCCCTCACCCTATTGTTGGTCACCCCTGGGAAAATCTTTCCTCCATCCTCCTGGCTCTCTCCCCTTACATATTTCTCAACATTCCTGAGCTCACCCCTCAGTCTCCTCTTCTCCAAGAGCCCCTCAGCTCCCTCAGCCTTTCCTCCCCAGGAGATGTTCCACTCCCTCCAGCATCTTGGTGGCTCTGCCCTGGACTCTCTCCAGCAGTTCCCTGTCCTTCTGGAACTGAGGGGCCCAGAACTGGACCCAAGATTCCAGATGTGGCCTCCCCAGGAACCCACTGACCACCCCTTCCTCATGCCCCCCAGCTGCCATTGACCTTCTTGGCCACCAGGCCACCTTCTTGGCCACCTTCCCCCCCCAGGTCCCTCTCTGTCACCTCTGCTGCTCCCCAACAGCTCAATCCCCACCCCGTCTGGGTTCCTGGCTTTCTTCCTACCCAGATGTCCCTCTCCACTTGGCCCTTGGTGTAACTGATCCCATTTCTCCCTGCCCACCTCTCTGTGTCCCTCTGGATGCCAGGCACAGCCCCTGGGCTCTTACCCATTGCTCCCAGTTTGGTGTCATCACAAACTGGGGCTCTTCCCTGCTTCCCTCATCCCAGCTCATCCTCTTCCTTCTGGAAAAGGAAACTTCATCCAACCTCACTTGGAGGAGAAGGGCTCCCCAAAAGTGCTGAGTTGTCCTTGGGCCCACCAGTACCACCAGTACCACCAGCACCACCAGTACCACCAGCACCACCAGCACCACCAGTACCTCAAGGCTGGGAGGTTTCTGAGAGATTTTCTTCACATCTCAATTTTAGGACCAGGCTGCTGGGTTGCCCTGTGGCCACCAGGGATGGATTCAGACCACCAGGTTCCTTCTGGCCCTGTTGGACACAGTTCCTGGGGTGAGGGCCTCAAACCTGGACACCTCCACACCCCCCAAAATTGGGTGACACTGGTGGAGTTGGACATGGGGCTTCTTTGCAGCAGCTCCTCAGGGCTTTGGGTTTGGTGTGTGTCCTCCTCAGCCTCCTCCTCCTGCTCCTTGGGGCCCTGGGACACCTCAGCAGAGCTCAGGGTCTCCCTCTACACAGGTGGTGGGCACCCAAGATGGGTCTGCAGCAGTTGGGTGCTCCCTGAGGGCTCCCAGCACCCAAATGTCTGCTGGGGGGGGACGTTGTGTCCACGATCTTGAACTTGGAGGAGCTGGGAAGTCCCTGGAGGGTTGAGAACCAGATGATGGCCAAGGGTAGGGAGTAGGAATGAGGGCACCACCTGGGATGGGGTGGCTTTGGTGACAGGAGAGATGAGAAGCTGGAGAGCAGGCTCCTGGAAAGGGAAAGTTGAGGTTGGACACCAGGAAAAGCTTCTTCAGCCACCCAAGGGTGGGCCTGGGGGTGCCACCCAAGGGTGGTCCTGGGGGTGCCCCCCAAGCCCAGCTCTTGGGCCTGGTGTCTGCTTTGAGAGGGTCCTGGGGAGAGCAGGGAGGGGACTGGATCCTGGTGGATCCCTTCCAGCCTGAGGTTGTCCCAATGGGGGCTCAAAGCTGGGACCTTCACCTTGTGTCCCCAGCAGGCAGGTGACAGTGACAACACCCTGGGGGTGACACTCGATGGGCCACCCCCTCACCCAACATCTCCTCACCCCCCTTGACCTTCCTTCCCACAGCTCCAAACCCAGCACAACATTTTTTAACCCCAAAACCAAGCCCAGGGTGGGCTCCCCAGGTCCCCAGAGAGAGTGGGGGAGGGAGGGAGGGAGGTGTCCCACGTGTCCCACTGTCCCCTTTGTCCCCAGTTCTACAGTGCCTCGGGGATGCCCACCAAGCACCTCTCCGACAGCGTCTGCGCCGTCTGTGGGCAGCAAATCTTCGTGGATGTCAACGAGGAGGGGATCATTGAGAACACCTACCGCCTCTCCTGCAACCACGTGTATCCTCCTCCTGGGCTGGGACCCCCCTACACCACGCACACCAAAAAAAAAACCCCAAAACCCATCAAAAATCCCATTTCTTTCAGTCCCGGGGACCTTTCGGTGCCCGGTTTCGGGTCGGTTTGCCCCCAAAATCATCTCTGTGGCTCCAGCTTCTCCCTTCCCCAGCCCAGAACTTCTTCTGCTGACACCCCTGGGACTCCAGTTGGGTTGGGAACTGGGAATTTCTCATCAGGGAGGTGGCTCAGCCTCCCTCTGGGTGGCTCCAGGGCTTTTTTTTTTTGGTTGGGGGGGTTCCAAGTGGTGACCAAGGGGTGGAGGGGTTTGTCCTCTGGCCCTGGGAGTTCTCAGAGGAAATTTCCAGGTATCAGAAAGGATTTGGGTGGGGTTGGAGTTCTCCCAACCCCCCAAAACTCCTTGCTCAGGGCTTGGGTGTCACCTATCCCACAGCATCTCTGGGGTTGGGGGGTTCATGGGTGTTGGAGGAGTCACCCCAACAAAAAGTCCTCAAATGATGTAGAATCCCCAGGAAGCTGATGGGAGAGCCCTGGGGGTTTGTTCTGCTTGGAAAAGACCCTTGAGATCACCCAGCCCAACCCCAGCACCCCCCCCATGTCCCTCAGCACCCCCATGTCCCTCAGCACCCCCCATGTCCCTCAGCACCCCTCATGTCCCTCAGCACCCCCCATGTCCCTCAGCACCCCCCATGTCCCTCAGCACCACATCTCCAGGCTCTGAAACCCCTCCAGGGATGATGGGGACTCCAGCCCTGCCCTGGGCAGCCTGGGCCAGGCCCTGACAACCCTTGCCAGGGAGAAATTCTTCCCCAGCTCCAACCTAAACCTCCCCTGGCACAACTTGACTTGTGCCAAAAGTTCCTCTTGTCCCATCCCTGGTTCCTTGGGAGCAGAGCCCGACCCCCCCTGGCTCCAACCTCCTCTCAGGGGGTGTCAGAGAGCCAGAAGCTCTCCCCTCAGCCTCCTCTGCTCCAGGATCAACACCCCCAGGGCCCTCAGATGCTCCTCACAACTTCTCCAGACCTTCTCCAGACCCTCTTCCTTGCTCCCCTTCCCCACGTTCTCCAGACTCTTCTCTGTGTTCTCCACTCCCTTCTCCATGTTCTCCAGCTCCTCCTTGCTTCCCAGACCTTCTCCTTGTGCTTCAGATCCTTCTCCATGTTCTCCAAACCTTCTCCATCTTCTCCAGATCCTCCTCCTTCCTCCCCAGACCTTCTCCTTGTGCTCCACAACCTTCTCCATGTTCTCCAGCCCCTTCTCCATCTTCAATAAACCTCCTCCTTGCTCCCCAAACCTTCTCCATGCTCTCCACAACCTTCTCCATGCTTTCTAACCCCTTCCCCATGTTCTCCAGCCCCTTCCCCATTTTCTCCAAACCTTCTCCATGTTCTCCAGCCCGTTCTCCATGCTCTCCAGAACCTCTTCCTTGTTCCCCAGACCTTCTCCATGTTCTCCAAACCTTCTCCATGCTCTCCACAACCTGTTCCATGTTCTCCAGCTCCTTCCCCATGTTCTCCAGCCCCTTCCAAATTTTCTCCAAACCTTCTCCCTGTTCTCCAGATCCTTCCCCATTCTATCCAGACCTTCCTCATGTTCTCCAGACCCTTCCCCATTATCTCCAGACGTTCTCCATGTTTTCCAGACGCTTCCTCGTGTTCTCCAGACCCTTCCCCATTCTCTCCAGACCCTTCTCCTTGTCCTCCAGACCCTTCCCCAGCTCCGTTGCCCCCCCTGACCACCCCTTCCACCACTCCCACCCCCACCACACTTCCCCTTAACCACCCCCTCCTCAGATTCCACGAGTTCTGTATCCGTGGCTGGTGCATCGTTGGGAAGAAGCAGACGTGTCCCTACTGCAAAGAGAAGGTGGATCTCAAGAGGATGTTCAGTAACCCGTATCCTTTCTCCTGGAGGCAGCCAGCACCTGCCAGGGGGGTGCTCAGCACCCCTTCCCCACCCCACTGCAAAGGGGGGAGGGATTTGAGCTCCAGGTTTTGCTTTTCCACCTCTGGATGGAGCTGGGTTTGTGGGTGGCCCAGCTGGGGGAGAGGTTGGGTTTGTCCCAGGGGAGGAGCCCCAGGGGACACCTGCTTGGGATGCACCCCTGAAACACCTTGAGGTGAGGGCTGTCCATGGGCACCCAGACTGGGATGGCTTGGAAGGGACCTTCAGGGTCACCCAGGGACACCCTCCAACCCCTCCAACCTTCCCTGAGACATTCCCACCAGCCACAGCTTCTCCAGGAAACCTCTCCCAGGCTCTCCCCACCCTCACTTCTCCCTCCCAGCTCCTCTCCATCTCCCCTCTGACACTTTGAAACCATCTCTCCTTGTCACCTCCCTCCAGGCCCTTGGCCCAAGTCCCTCCCCAGCTT
The DNA here is from genome assembly GCA_023637945.1 of Phaethornis superciliosus. NCBI lineage: Eukaryota > Metazoa > Chordata > Aves > Apodiformes > Trochilidae > Phaethornis > Phaethornis superciliosus. Next base: position 196,077,948 of record JAJQWJ010000001.1, read on the forward strand.
TCCTGGAGCCCCTTCAGGACCTGGAACCTGCTCCAAGGGCTCCCCAGAACATTCTTTTTCCCTTTCTCCTTTTCCCCATTCTTTCTCCCTTTCCCCTTTCTTTCTCCTTTTTCCCTTTCTCCTTTTTCCCTTTCTCCTTTTCCCCTTTTTTTCTCCATTTTCCCTTTCTCTTTCCATTTCTTTCTCTTTTTTTTCCCTTTATTTCTCTCTTTTTTCCCTTTCTTTTTTTCCCTTTCTTTCTCCCTTTTCCCTTTCTTCTTCTCTTCTCTTCTCTTCTCTTCTCTTCTCTTCTCTTCTCTTCTCTTCTCTTCTCTTCTCTTCTCTTCTCTTCTCTTCTCTTCTCTTCTCTTCTCTTCTCTTCTCTTCTCCTCTCTTCTCTTCTCTTCTCTTCTCTTCTCTTCTCTTCTCTTCTCTTCTCTTCTCCTCTCCTCTCCTCTCCTCTCCTCTCCTCTCCTCTCCTCTCCTCTCCTCTCCTCTCCTCTCCTCTCCTCTCCTCTCCTCTCCTCTCCTCTCCTCTCCTCTCCTCTCCTCTCCTCTCCTCTCCTCTCCTCTCCTCTCCTCTCCTCTCCTCTCCTCTCCTCTCCTCTCCTCTCCTCTCCTCTCCTCTCCTCTCCTCTCCTCTCCTCTCCTCTCCTCTCTTTTCCCTTCCCTTTCCTTTCCTTTCCTTCCCTTTCCCTCCTCCTCCTCCTCCTCCTCCTCCTCCTCCTCCTCCTCCTCCTCCTCCTCCTCCTCCTCCTCCTCCTCCTCCTCCTCCTCCTCCTCCTTTGCT
>JAJQWJ010000001.1:196078950-196128611 GCA_023637945.1 Phaethornis superciliosus
ACCCTTTTTCCCTTTTTTTCCTCCATCCCTCTTTAAGGAGCTGGGCAGCAGCTGGATCTCTGCCTGGGATTTGGGCCTCTTCCCCACGGAGCTGGACCTGGAGCACTGCAGGTGCTGCAGAGATGTTTTATTTGGGTAATAACAGCATGAATAGGAAGATTTGGAAGGGGGTGAGGGGGGGATGTTTATGTTTTCAGGCTGATCCTGAAGGGTGGACCTGTCTGGAGATCTTTTCTGTCTATAGGCAATGACATGATGAACTGGCTCACTCTTATTACCTATATTAGGTACATACATCTGTTCCCTGGAACGTTGTTGTTTTTTTCTAGGTTTTTTTTCCTGTTGTTTTTCGGTTTCTTTGTTTTTTTAGGTTTTTTTAGGTTTTTTTTTTCATTCACTTCAGGCAACTCATTCTGAGCTGTCTGCAGCAGCAGAGCTGGAGAAATAGCTGGGTGCTTTGAGAAGCAGGGGAGGGCTTGGGGTGCTGCCTGCCAAAAAGGAACTAAATGTGGGGTTCAGCCCTGGGTTGGGGCTTGAGAGTCACAGAATCATTAATTCCTGAAAACCAAAAAAGTCCTGAAAGGAGGTGGGAGCCAGGGGGGGTCGGGCTCTGCTCCCAGGCAGCTCCCAGGCAGACAAGAAGCCATGGGATTAAGAATTTCTTCCTAATATCCAACCTAAAGCTGCTCCAGCTCTGCCAGGGGAGGGTTAGGTTGGATATTAGGAAGGAATTCTTTCCAGAGAGGGTGCTGAGGCATTGGAATGGGCTGCCCAGGGAGGGGGTGGATTCTCCATCCCTGGAGGATTTGGAGAAGAGACTGAATGTGGCACTGAGTGCCATGGGCTGGGAACCACGGGGGGAGTGGATCAGGGGTTGGATTTGGTGATCCCAGAGCTCCTTTCCCACCCAAATGATTCTGGGATTCTTGATTTTCAATCAAAACCAAGGTGAGCTTGGAGCCCAGAACCCCCCCAGGTCCTGGGGGCATCAGGAGAAGCCCAGAGAGAGGTGGAGGGAGGGGATTCTCCCCCTCTGCTCTGCTCTGCTGAGAGCCCACCTGGAGTCCTGGGTCCAGTTCTGGAGTGCCCAGCATCAGAAGGACACAGAGCTCCTGGAAGGTGTCCAGAGGAGCCACTCAAATGCTCAGAGGGCTGAGCACCTCCCTGGGAAGCCAGGCTGAGGGATTGGGGTTGTTCAGCCTGGAGAAGAGGAGGCTCCCAGGGGAGCTCAGAGCAACCTTCCAATATCTGAAGGGGCTCCAAGAAAGCTGGGGGAGGGCTTTGGACACGGGGGGGTAGGGAGAGGAGAAGGGAAATGGGTTAAAACTTGGAGAGGGGAGATTGAGGTTGGAGATGGGGAAGAAATTCTGGAATTGGAGGGTGGGGAGAGCCTGGAACAGGTTGAGAGAGTTGGGGGTGTTCAGCCTGGAGAAGGAGAAGGAGAAGGAGAAGGAGAAGGAGAAGGAGAAGGAGAAGGAGAAGGAGAAGGAGAAGGAGAAGGAGAAGGAGAAGGAGAAGAAAAGGAGAAGGAGAAGGAGAAGGTTCTGGGAAGCCCTTGGAGCAACTTCCAGGTCCTGAAGGGGACTCCAGGAAAGCTGGGGAGGGACTTGGGACAAGGGCCTGGAGGGAGGTGACAAGGAGAGATGGTTTCAAAGTGGCAGAGGGGAGATGGAGAGGAGATCTTAGGAAGGAATTCTTGAATTTGAGGGTGCTGAGCCCCTGTCCCAGGCTGCCCAAGGAAGCTGTGGCTGCCCCATCCCTGGCAGTGTCTCAGCCCAGGTTGGATGGGGCTTGGAGCAACCTGGGCTGGGGGAGGTGTCCCTGCCCATCCAGGGGTTGGAATTAAATGATCCTGAAGGTCCCTTCCAAGCCTGAAGATTCCCTCATCCCATGACTGGGGCTGGAAAACCCCTCAGATCCCCAAGCCCAAGCTCTGACTTGGCCACCTCCAACCTCTCCTTCAACCCCTCCAGGGCTGGGGACTCCACCACTTCCCTGGGCACCACATCCCAAGGACTCTGGGACCACGGAGCCTCCGATGTGGGGCTGAGTCTGTCCAACTCCTCCCCTTCTGGGGGGCTTGGAGGGACAGTGTCCCCTCAGCCATTCCTGGGGCTGCTCCTGGAGGAATCCAACAGCAGCTCTTGGCCTCTCTGCTGCTCCTCCAGTGCCTGGGCAGTGTCCCCAGCTGAGACCTCCCCTCCTGGCAGGCTCAGCTCCCAGCAGACCCCAGCAGCTCAGCTCCCTCCACCTCCCCAAGGTGCCCAAATTTCCTCTCTGCTCCTTCCCTGGGGGTTGGAGGTGTGCAGGAGCAGTTCTGGGGCTGGGCTGTGGCTCAGGTCCCCTCTCAGAAGAGAGAAAAGTGTGAGCACGAGAGCTCTGATTACCCTGGAAGGCTTTTGGGGGCTTTTGGGGGCTTTTTGGGTTCCCTAATCCCTTTGGGGTTTTGGTGGAGGAGCAGGATCCTGTTCATCTGGGTCAGTCAGCAGCCAGCACAGGGGATGCTGCAGCCTCCCTGCTTCCTGTGTCAGCACCTTCCTCAGCAGCCACATCCCCCAGGATCATCTTGATTGGAAAAATTCCTCATCAGGATCACAGCCACATCTCCCAGCACCATCCTGCTTGGAAAAATTCCTCATCAGGATCACAGCCACATCTCCCAGCACCATCCTGCTTGGAAAAGACCTTGGAGAAGATCCAAGATCCATCCCAACCCTTCCTCCAACTCTTCCAAGCTCAGTGCTGACACCACAGCCCTCAGCACCCCATCTCCAGGGCTCTGAAACCCCTCCAGGGATGGGGATTCCACCCCTGCTCTGGGCAGCCTGGGCCAGGGCTGGATTTCCCTTTTTAGCCAAGAAATTTCCCTGATCTCTCCTCTACCTCATCCCAGAAAAAAATAAAAACAAGAGCACAAGAGCTGAAGTCTCAGGAGCAGCTCCCCCAACCCTCCTGCCCCTGCTGAGTTTTAGAGAGAGTGAAGATAGCACCAGAGAAGTGATTTTCCTTTGTGTCCAAGCAGGACCTGTGGCTTCAGGGCAAGCAAAGAGCAAAGACAAAACCCGTGGAGGTTTCTGCTTTGTGCTGCTGGGTGGTGGTCATGGGGACTTCTTGGTTCAGCAAGCCCAGCTGCCCTGCTCCCAGCCAGGCTGACTTTCCCTCCTGCCCCACAGCCAGCCATTGATTTCCCCACCCCCTGCATTGTAGCTGGCTAGTTATTTATTTAACAATATGGCCATTAGAAGGGAAAAAACAACACAAAAAAAAAAAAAAGAAAAAAAAGAAAAAAAAAAAAAAAGAAAAAAAAACCCCAACAAAACCCCAGAAAGCTTTTTTCCTGCGATCGATTGAACTCCCCGACCAACTTCAGCTCTGCCCTCTGACTCATCACTGGGGTCACTTTGGGTTTCTATTCAGGCTGATGAATAAATAGGCTCTGCTTCTAATCTGATGAAAACTCGCAGCAGCCAATTAAAATTCAGCTTCTTCAGGCTGCTGAGCACAGGTGAGGTATGGAGGGAAACCTGGGCCAGGGCAGGGGTGGAATCCCCATCCCTGGAGGGGTTTCAGAGCCCTGGAGATGTGGTGCTGAGGGCTGTGGTGTCAGCACTGAGCTTGGCAGAGTTGGGGGAAGGGTTGGGATGGATCTTGGATCTTCTCCAAGGTCTTTTCCAAGCAGGATGGTGCTGGGAGATGTGGCTGTGATCCTGCTGAGGAATTTTTCCAAGCAGGATGATTGGTGCTCAGATGGTGGCTTTGGGAATGCTGGGGGAAGGGTTGGAGGGGATGATCTGCAAGGGCTTGGCCAACCTGAGTCTCTGGTTCTGTGATTTAAAGCTCATCTCTTGATCCTTAACTTGAAATTGGGAGAGAAGAGAAAGAGAGAGGGAGAGAGGGAAAGAGGGAGAGAGGGAGAGAGGGAGAGACTTCCTGCCTTCTGTGGCACCTTCAGCAGAGCTGCTGCATTGGCCCCCAGGACTGATTTATGGATTGGGAATTGAGGAGCCCTTGGAGCAGGTTCCAGGTCCTGAAGGGGCTCCAGGAAAGCTGGGGAAGGACTTGGGCCAAGGGCCTGGAGGGAGGTGACAAGGAGAGATGGTTTCAAAGTGTCAGAGGGGAGATGGAGAGGAGCTGGGAGGGAGAAGTGAGGGTGGGGAGAGCCTGGGAGAGGTTTCCTGGAGAAGCTGTGGCTGGTGGGAATGTTGGAGTTGAGGTTGGATGGGGTTGGAGCCCCCTGGGCTGGGGGAGGGGTCCCTGCCCATCCAGGGGGTGGAACTGGAGGAACTGGAAGGTCCCTTCCATCCCAAAGCTCTTTGGGATTCTGTGACTCATGGCCCTGGGTGAAGGTGATGCCTGAGAAGAGAATTTCAATTCTTTTTCACTTCTTTTGAGTTTGGGCTCAACAAACCTTCCCTGGAGCTGCTGGGGAAACCTGGGGGAATGTTTTTTACCCGAAGATTCCTGCTGCTTCTTTCTGCCTCTGAAAGCCTCTTCATGGGAGGCATCTCCTGGAAGCCTTGCAGCAGCTTCCTGCTCACTGGCAGGGGAGGTGGAAGGGGAAATGCCAATGGGTGAGGTTCAACCAAAGTCAAGAAATGACTGGGAGGAGGCAGCTCAGCTCCTCTCAACCTCTGTCCCCTCCTCAGCCGAGGGTTGGAACTGGATGAGCCTGAACTGGATGACCCCCAGGGTCCCTCCCGACCCAAAGGAGTCAGGGATTGGGTGAAAAATCCAAGTTTGGAGCAGAAAGGTGGCAAGGGAAGCAATGTGTCTGCAGGGCAGGCACAACTCCAGCTCCAAACCCACTCTGTGGTTACTCCGAGTGAGGAGCAGGAAGGTGGGGGAGTTCAGCAGAGAGAAGTGAAGCTGGGAGGGGAGAGGTGTCAGGGTGTAACACTGGCCTGGCCTTATAACAGATTTAAACCCAGTAACAGATTTATATATTAATCTCTCTCTCCTCACTGATAAAGAAAAGAGAGACAATAAGGAAGAGACTGATGGGTTGGAAACTAAACTGCACAACTTTAATGAAACAGGAATGATAAATAGGAAAAATTACTGAATATATACAAATCTAGGGGAAAATTGATCCCAGGTTCCTCCCCCTTTCCCCCAATAACTCTCACGTCCCCACCAAGGCTGCAGGGCAGCCCTGGGAAAGTCCAGGCTGGAATCCTGGAGTCAGCAGCAGTTGGGAGCTGGAGGCAGGAACACCCAGATTCAGGCTGGAATGGATCAGAAGCACAGGCAGAGGAATGGATGGGATCCTCCCAGGATGCCCAAGCAAACAGGGAGAGGGGAAGAAGGGGAAGCAGGAAGGGCTTTGACCCTGGTGATCCCTCCAATTTCTCCTGAGGATGAGGTGTATGGGATGGAATCCTCTGTTTGGTCAATTCTGGCATCTCTCTTGTCCCTTCCTCCCCAAAGGAGGGTTCCAGGTGGGACCTCTTTCCTCCTTTTCTCCTTCTGGAGGGCCAAATGTTCCTCAGAGCTGAGCAGTGTCCCTGGTTCTGCACACCAGTCTCCAGCTGGAACTATAACCATGGAGTGTGAGCAGTCCCAGCAGCAGCCACTGCCTGAGAAACTTGCTGTTCATTTCAGCAGTGCAGCTGCTTACAAGAGACTGAGCTGAAAGCAAGAGTCCAAGACAGAAAATTCCCTTTATCCTGGCCCAAAGCAGGACAAGAGGACACTGTCCCACTGGGGGAGTTGAGGTTGGATGGGGCTTGGAGCCCCCTGGGCTGTGGGAGGGGTCCCAGCCCATCCCAGGGGGTTTGGAATGAAATGATCCTGAAGGTCCCTTCCAACCCAAGCCATTCCCTGAGTTGATTCCTTCTGCAAACCCCAAGATTTTGAGCCTGGGGCTGGATTTTTGAAGCCTGCTTTGTGCCCATCCCCTGATCCTGACAATCCCTTCCTTATTCCAATGCCCTTCACGTGCTGGAGCAGCCCCAGGAGCTCCGTGTGCTGCTGGTGTCCCTGTCACCTAAAGGCTAATTCCCTTCCGTGTCCCATTAGCTGCTAATTAGACAGGGCCAATCAATAGCTGTGGTGCCAGCAAGGTCTGCCTGGTGGCAGCAGTGCCTGGAGGGGACATCAGGGCCCAAACGAGGAGGAAGGGAGGTGGGAAGATGATGGCAGAGGGGAGGCTGAAGGCGTGGAGCAGCCCAAGGAGTCTTGGTCTTGGTTCTTCCTCTGCCTCAGAGCCCCAAACGGGGAGCAGGGTTTGGGGACAGTGGAGTTTCTGTCCCTGGCTCTCAATCTGGAGCCTCCCAGTTGCTGGAAGAGCCAAGGAAATGTTTGGTCAGAGGGTTGTGGGGAGAGCAGAGCAGTCCTGACACCCTCACCTCCCCCTCCCCAAACGCTCAGGCTCCACTTGTTCAACTTCCCATGGGAAATGGGAAGGACATGGGGGAAGAGGAGAGGTGGGTGCAGTGGGTGATGAGGAAAGGGATTCCCAGGAGAGCCCAGGGAGCTGACAGCTGATGGTGAAACTTCTGGGATGAGCAGAATTCATCCTCATGGAAGGAGAAATTCATCCACCAGGAAGGAGAAAGGAGGAGGGAGGGAGAGATGGATGGAGGGATGGAGGGAGGGATGAAGGGATGGATGGAGAGATGGATGGAGAGATGGATGGATGGATGAAGGAATGAAGGAAGGGATGGATGGATGGATGGATGGATGGATGGATGGATGGATGGATGGAGTCACCAAGGAAATTGCAGGTCCTTGGGTCTTCTCACCTGACTCGTTCCACACCTGGAGGTCACCCCTGGATTAAAGTCCTACAGGGGCTTGGGGTCATTTCTCCTCAAATAAGGGAAACACTTGAACCTTAAAATATATCCTAGCCTCTGAGCTCATCCTGGAGCAGGGGGGGTGGTGGCAACCACGAGGATGGGGTCCAAGAAGGATGGGTTGAGCATGTCAGAACATCTGCAAGAACCTGAGTGCCCAACAAGTCCCAGGTTGCTGGGGGAGATGCTGGAACATATGAGAAGCAGAGGGAGGCAGCTGGGGGGGGGGGGGGCAATCAGCAAAAGGTTTAATTGAGATGCTTTGCTCTAACGATGGCTGCTGAGGAGGAGTGAGATGGCCAGCTCTGGGAGTGTGGAGCTTTCTTTCCCACCAGCTTCCATCTCCTGAGGAATCCAGCACTGGATCTCCACCCCTCTCCTGGGCCATCCCAATGCCTCACAAAATATTTCCTGACCTAAATAATAATTTTCCTGACCTAAACCTGGCCTGGAGCAGCTTCCATCCATTCCCTCTGCTCCTATCCCATCCCCCGGGAGCAGAGGCTCTTTCCCTCCTCACTCCTCACTCCCTGAGGCACTGGAAGGGATCCATCAGCTCTCCTCTCCCCTCCTCTTCTCCAGCCCAAACCCCCCCAGCTCCTCCCAGGATTTGTGCTCCAGGCCCTTCCTCACCTTCCTCCCCCTTCCCTGGACATCCCCATCCCTTCCCTCTCCCTCCTCTGCTGAGGGGCCCAGACCTGAACCCAGCACTCCAGCTGGGGGCTCAGCAGAGGACCCCCAGGAGAGGGGGGGGTGACATTCTGTGGGTACAGAGGGACGGCCACCTCCCCCTCCCTGCTGGCCACCGTGTCCCCAACACAAGCCAGGATGCCCTTGGCCTTCTTGGCCACCTCTGGCCTCCTGTCTTGTCACTGTCACTGTCACCCCAGTCCCCCAGGTCCCTTTCCAACTCCCAGCTCTCCCTCCAACCAGGCTGCCCCAGGGCTGGAGCTCCCTCCCCATGGGGGGGTTCTGACCCAGGTGCCAGACCTGGCATTTGGACCTCCTGAAACCTCCCCCAAGGAACCCCTTGGGCCAAGCTCTCCAGGGCCTGAGCCTTCCCTCCCCTCCAGCAGATCCACACAGCACCCAGCTTGGGGGCACCTGCACATTTCCTCAGGGTTTCATTAAATTTAATTAATTAATTAAAAAGAGGTCCCAGCACTGAGCCTCCCCCACCACCACCACTCCCCCTCAGGATCAGGATCAGGACCCCCAAAAAGGTCACCAAAGCTTCAAGCAACTCCCTGACCCCAAATGCTGTCCCCTCCCAGGTGTCCCCAAATGGTGTCCCCTCCTGGGTGCCCCCAAATGCTGTCCCCAAATGCTGTCCTCCCCTGTGTGTCCCCAAATGCTGTCCCCTCCCAGGTGTCCCCAAATGGTGTCCCCTCCTGGGTGCCCCCAAATGCTGTCCCCAAATGCTGTCCTCCCCTGTGTGTCCCCAAATGCTGTCCTCCCCCAGATGTCCCCAAATGCTGTCTCCAAATGCTGTCCTCCCCTGTGTGTCCCCAAATGCTGTCCCCTCCCAGGTGTCCCCTCCTGGGTGTCCCCAAATGCTGTCCTCATGCTGTCCCCAAATGCTGTCCCCTCCCAAGTGCCCCCAAATGCTGTCCCCAAATGCTGTCTTCCCCTGTGTGTCCCCAGATGTTGTCTCCTCCCAGGTGTCCCCTCCTGGGTGTCCCCAAATGCTGTCCTCCCCCAGGTGTCCCCAGCTGCTGTCCCCAAATGCTGGCACACAGCACCCAGTTTGGGGGCAGCTGCACATTTTCTGAGGGTGCCCTCCAGCCCCTCACCCAAATCATTAATTAATCATCATTCATTAATCACCATTAATTAAAGAGAAGAGGTCCCAGCACTGAGCCCTGGGGACACCACTCCTGCCTGGGGAGCCCCCAGCTTTAATTCCATCACCACCACTCTTCCAACCCCACCATCCAACCAATTTTTTTTTATCCAATTTATCCAAGCCGAGTGCCAGAAATTTCTGAAGAAGAACGCTGTGGGAGACGGCCTCAGAGCTTCCCTAAAACCCAAAGAAACCTCCACAGCTCTTCCCTCCCCTGATGATCTTCTAGCTCCCATGTGGGGGGGCAGCTCCAGAACCTTCCCTGACACCAAGGTCCAACACCCCTTCCCCCACCTCCCCTGGATTTCAGGAAGGGATTCCAGTCCCTGGCGTGGTGGGATTTATGGAAAACTTCCATTTGGTGCTTGGTTGGCTTTCCCTTTTCTCTCTGGGGCTGCCTGGGGAGGGCTTTCTGGAGCAGTTTCTCCTTTCCCAGGTTCTGAAGGACTCTGGTGACTGATGTTCTGCCTCCCCCTTGTTTTTTTTTATTGTTCCTCTGGCAGTGTGGTGAAGCTTCTCCTGGCAGCTGGGGCAGATCCAAACCTTGGAGATGATTTCAGCAGCGTCTACGAGACAGCCAAGGAGAAAGGGCTCCACTCTCTGGAAGGTAATGTTGATGCTCTGCAGTTCCCTGAGCTTTGCAGGACTCACAGTTTTTCCTGCCTGCCTTTGAAATGGAAATTTGACCTCATTTTGGTCGATTTTTGTTTCAAGAGCTGCCTCCAGCTTCCCTGTGAGTAGGGAGTGGGAGGTGGGTGAGTGTCTGAAGGTGAGAGAGAAGATTCTGGAGATGTTGGTGAGGAGTAAATTCTTCACCATCCTGGAGGCAGAGGAGTTGGAGATGAGTGTCACCCAGTGCCCCTCCTGCAGGGACACACTGGGAAGGGGGGAAAGTGGTGAGGGCACCCTGGTGATGGCATCAGGTTGGGTGGGAGTGTTGAGCTGTAGGAAGGGTCTGCAGGGGGTTCTGGACAGGCTGGATCCATGGGTGAGGTTCTGCAGGGGGTTCTGGACAGGCTGGATCCATGGGTGAGGTTCTGCAGGGGGTTCTGGACAGGCTGGATCCATGGGTGAGGTTCTGCAGGGGGTTCTGGACAGGCTGGATCCATGGGTGAGGGTCTGCAGGGGGTTCTGGACAGGCTGGATCCATGGGATGAGGTTCTGCAGAAGGTTCTGGAGAGGTTGGATCCATGGGATGAGGTTCTGCAGAAGGTTCTGGACAGATTGGGTCCTTGGGGTGAGGTTCTGCAGAGGGTTCTGGAGAGATTGGGTCCATGGGGTAAGGTTCTGGACAGGCTGGATCCATACAGAGGGTTCTGCACAGGTTGGGTCCATGGGTGAGGTTCTGCAAAGGGTTCTGCACAGGTTGGGTCCATGGGTGAGGTTCTGCAAAGGGTTCTGGACAGATGGGATCCATGGGGTGAGGTTCTGGAGAAGGTTCTGGAGAGGTTGGGTCCATGGGGTGAGGTTCTGGAGAAGGTTCTGGAGAGGTTGGATCCATGGGGTGAGGTTCTGGACAGGCTGGATCCATACAAAGGGTTCTGGACAGGCTGCATCCCTGGGCTGAGGTTCTGCAAAGGGTTCTGAACAGACTGGATCCATGGGGTGAGGTTCTGGAGAGGGTTCTGGAGAGGTTGGGTCCATGGGGTGAAGTTCTGGACAGATTGGATCCATGAGGTGAGGTTCTGGAGAGATTGGATCCATGGGGTGAGGTTCTGCAAAAGGTTCTGGACAGATTGGATCAATGGGGTGAGGCCAAGTGCCAGGTCCATCCCTTGGGTCAGCCCAAGGCCAGGCTTGGGGCAGAGCAGATGGAAAGTGCCCGGGGGAAAAGGCCCTGGGGGGGTTGGGTGAGACCCAGGACATGAGCTCAGGGGGTGCCCAGGTGGCCAAGGTGGCCACCAAGATCCTGGCTGGGACCAGCAGTGGGGTGGGCAGCAGGAGCAGGGCAGGGATTGTCCCCTGTGCTGGGAACTGCTGAGGATGCACCCCGAGTCCTGGGGTCAGTTCTGGGGTCCTCAGGGACAAGAAGGACACTGAGGGGTGGGAGTGTGTCCTGAGAAGGGAATGGAGCTGGGGAAGGGGCTGGAGAGCAAGGAGAAGGGACTGGAGAACATGGAGAAGGGGCTGGAGAAGTTGTGAGGAGAAGCTGAGGGAGCTGGGGGTGTTGATCCTGGAGCAGAGGAGGCTGAGGGGAGACCAGAGAATGGTTGAAGAGGGGACCATAAAGCTCACCCAGTGCCACCAGGGACCCCTCCCCCAGCCCAGGAGGCTCCAACCCCATCCAACCTCAACTCCAACATTCCCACCAGCCACAGCTTCTCCAGGAAACCTCTCCCAGGCTCTCCCCACCCTCACTTCTCCCTCCCATTTCCTCTCCATCTCCCCTCTGACACTTTGAAACCATCTCTCCTTGTCACCTCCCTCCAGGCCCTTGTCCCAAGTCCCTCCCCAGCTTTCCTGGAGCCCCTTCAGGACCTGGAACCTGCTCCAAGGGCTCTCTTTGGAAGTCAGCCTTGTCCTAGCTGCTGGAAGGGGTAAACGGGAGGAAAATTGGGGGAAACCCCAGAGGTTTTGGGGGTTTAAGAGCCAGAGGGTGACAATCTCCACCGGTGCTTTTTGCTTCTCCAAGAGCTGAGGTCTCCTCCAGGTGGAAGATTTGAACCTTTCCTGAAGCAGAGGTGGAATTCAGGAGATAAATCAACCAGGGGACGGTTTTGATAGAGCTTTATTTTTATTTTTGAAAAGATCTCCACTCCCCTCCCTCCCCGGAAGCCATGGGGGTGCTGGGACCTGCTGGGACTCAGGGAAGGCGTAGATCAGGGAATGCAAAATGTATGAAACCACTTGAAAAAAAATGAAGGATGGAATGGCAATCCATAATGCATGGACGTAGACTTTATTTAAGACAAAGTATCTCCACTGATAAAGTTGTTTTTGTCTCTGACATTTTATAGGGGATTTTTGTTGGTTTTTTTTTTATTTTGAAGGAGGGGTGGCAAAGTAAGGAAGAGGCACTCAGGAAGAAGTTGCATTAATTCTTTGCTTGACATGTTTTATTAAAAAGAATAAATTCAGTTGAATTGTTAAAAACAGAAAGGGAGAGCAACTGCCTTGGTGGGCTTGGCGTTTCCTTTTTTTTGTTGTTATTTTCTTTTATCCTTTTAACCCATTTCCATATTTCCCCTCTCGATATTTTTCATTTTAAAGAAAACCCAAAAACGAACCAAAAACAAACGAGAGGAAAAAAAACCAAGAAAACCCAAACCAAACAAACCGCCAAACACCAACAACCCCAAGATCTGAATCGAGAGGGTTTACGTGCTGCAAAATATATTACAGACATTTATATGGATGGCAGGAAGGGAGATGGAGGGGCTGAAAATTTCCAGGCCCCCGGTGATGGATGGCAGCCCAGGCTTCCCCTGACGCTTTATTGAGTTTCCGATGATTATCTCTCTCCCAGACATTTTTTACAGATGACGGGCGAGCTGTCAGCATGGACCACGGGGGGAACAAAACCCAACAATAATAACACTTTAATCTCTTTACTGCACTGCTCCCTAGTATCTCAGATTCATCTTCCCTGACGCACGCAGTTCATTATCCCCGCTCCTCCCTGGGTAGGAAATGACGACAAATAAATAAATATACATTTCCAACCCCCCCCTCCCTCCCTTCCATTGCCCTGAAGCTTGGAGAAAAAGACCCAGGAAAGAAGCCAGGGCATTAATTGATCTTCCTGGAGATACTTCGGGTTCATTAGCAGAGATCTTGGGCTTGGAGGGCGGAGGTAGTTGTGGCAGAGGGTTTTTTAACTCTTCTGAACTTCCCAAATCTTCTGGAAAGCTCTCGGGAGCGTTGAGGAAGGAACGTGGAGATGACCCCACAAGGGGTTCCACCATCCAGGGCTCTTTGCTTGGCTTGGAGAAGCTTTGAGGTGCTCAGAGTGCCTGAACATGGTGACTTTGCTGAGTTTTGGTTCTGTAGCCCTTTCACCTCAGAGCTGAACTTCCCAAATCTTCTGGAAAGCTGTTGGGAGTGTTGACAAAGGAACATGGAGATGACCCCACAAGGGGTTCCACCATCCAGGGCTCTTCACTTGGCTTGGAGAAGCCTTGAGGTGCTCAGAGCCTTTTCCAAAGTGCTTGAACGTGGTGGCTTTGCTGAGTTTTGGTTCTGTAGCCCTTCACCTCAGAGCTGAACTTCCCAAATCTTCTGGAAAGCTGTTGGAAGCTTTGAGGAGGGAAAGTGGAGATCTCCCACAAGGAAATCCACCTTCTAGGCTACATAACCACCACGTGGATGATGGAGGAGTCTCCGTTGGCTCTGGAATGCCAAGGTTTGCTTGGCATGGTGGTGTTGGGTTGGTGGTTGGACCTGATGATCTTTGAGGTCTTTGCCAACTTTCATGATTCTGGGATTCTCTTTTCCACTCTTTGGTTTTGGTGATGATCAGAGGGAGAGGCTGAAGACCCCACGAGGTTTTCTTGAGCCTCAAATCACTTCCCAGAAGAGTTTTTGTGCTGTGGACCCTTCCTGCTGTCCCATGCACCCCTGCCCAGCTCCAGGGGCTGATCTGCTGAGATTCCCGGGATGGGGAATTTGATTGAAAGCCAGACCCTGGTGGGACAGTGTCCTCTCCCCTCCCAGCTTCACTTCTCTCTGCTGAACTCCCCCACGTTCCTGCTCCTCACTCGGAGTAACCACAGAGTGGGTTTGGAGCTGGAGTTGTGCCTGCCCTGCAGACACATTGCTTCCCTTGCCACCTTTCTGCTCCAAACTTGGATTTTTCACCCAATCCCTGACTCCTTTGGGTCGGGAGGGACCCTGGGGGTCATCCAGTTCAGGCTCATCCAGTTCCAACCCTCGGCTGAGGAGGGGACAGAGGTTGAGAGGAGCTGAGCTGCCTCCTCCCAGTCATTTCTTGACTTTGGTTGAACCTCACCCATTGGCATTTCCCCTTCCACCTCCCCTGCCAGTGAGCAGGAAGCTGCTGCAAGGCTTCCAGGAGATGCCTCCCATGAAGAGGCTTTCAGAGGCAGAAAGAAGCAGCAGGAATCTTCGGGTAAAAAACATTCCCCCAGGTTTCCCCAGCAGCTCCAGGGAAGGTTTGTTGAGCCCAAACTCAAAAGAAGTGAAAAAGAATTGAAATTCTCTTCTCAGGCATCACCTTCACCCAGGGCCATGAGTCACAGAATCCCAAAGAACTTTGGGATGGAAGGGACCTTCCAGTTCCTCCAGTTCCACCCCCTGGATGGGCAGGGACCTTCATCTTCATCATCTTCTCTGGGTTTATAGAAAGGGTTTCATTTTCATCTTCACTGGGTTTCAGACAGTTTTCACCTTCACTGGGTTTGTAGAAAGGGTTTAATCTTCATCATCACCTCTGGGTTTGTAGAAAGGGTTTCACCTTCATCACCTTCACTGGGGGTTGTATAAAGAGGTTTCATCTTCATCTTCTTCACTGGGTTTGTAGAAAGGGTCTCACCTTTATCTTCATTACCTTCACTGGGTTTGTGGAAAGGGTTTCACCTTTATCTTCATTATCTTCTCTGTGTTTATAGAAACGTTTTCATCTTCATCACTTTCACTGGGTTTGTAGAAGGGGTTTAATCTTCATCATCTCTGGGTTTGTAGAAAGGGTTTCATCTTCATCAGCTTCACTGGGGGTTGTATAAAGGGGTTTCATCTTCATCTTCTTCACTGGAGTTTTTAGAAAGGGTTTCACCTTTATCTTCATCATCTTCTCTGGGTTTGTAGAAAGGGTTTCATCTTCATCACCTTGACTGGGTTTGTAGAAAGGGGTTTCATCTTCATCTTCTTCACTGCACTTTGTAGAAAGGGTTTCATGTTCATCTTCATCATCTTCACTGGGTTTGTATGAAGGGGTTTCACCTTCATCATCTTCACTGAGGTTTGTAGAAATGGTTTCACCCTCACCTTCATCATCTTCACTGGTGTTTGTAGCAGGGGTTTCATCATCTTCATCTCCCAGCAGCCCCCAGAACCCCCCTGGTTTCCTGGGAAAGGCCCCGAACTCCGTGCTGAGCATCCCTCCAGGTGGTGATGGTTCAGGTTGAGCCCCGAGGTCCTTTCCTTCCTCTGCCTGGCACTGAAATTCTCTTTCTCCTCCTCCTGCAGTCCTGGTGACCCGAGAGGATGATTTCAGCCCCCGCCTGAACGTCAGAGCCAACTTCAGGGGCTGCACAGCTCTGCACTACGCCGTGCTGGCTGACGACCCCCGGAGTGTCCAGGTGCTGCTGGATGGAGGTGAGTTCACTGGCACCCAGGAGAACCTCAGCTCTGGAACCTCCTGATGGTCCCTGAGGCCAAACGTGGAGTTTTGCAGCTGGGGAGCAACAACCCAACCAGCAGGGAAGGTCAGGGGGGGTCCTGTCCTGTCCTGTCCTGTCCTGGGAGAAAAGAGCTTGGAGTAAATTCCCCAGGGGTCAGCAATGGGTCCTGGTGACCAAGAGGGATCCTGGGGTGTCAGGGTTTAACACTGGCCCAGCAATTAAACCGAGTAACAGATTTATATAATAATCTCTCTCTGATAAAGAAAAGAGAGAATAAGGAAGAGAGACTGATGGTTTGGGAAATTGCATCACTTAGGACTGGAGGAAATGGGTGTAAACTGTGCCAGGGGAGGTCTAGGTTGGATGTGAGGAAATATTTTTTCCCTGAGAGGGTTGTGAGGCATTGGGATGGCCCAGGAGAGGGGTGGAGTCCCCATCCCTGGGGGATTTAAAAGGCATTTGGAGCTGGTCCTTAGGGCCATGGCTCAGGAGTGAGATGATGGGGTTGGTCAGAGGTTGGGCTGATGAGCTTGGAGGTCTCTCCCAACCTAAACCATTCTGGGATTATTCTTGCTCCCGGGATTTGAGTAGCTGCTTGTCCCCAAATGATTCAGAGGGCACTTCCTGGGGCATTTTCCATTTTCCCATTCTCAGATTCAGGGCTCAGGAGAATCAGTAGAGGAAACATCAGGATGTAAGGAGAAAGATTTTTGCTGAAAGAGGAGTGCAGGAGGAGACAGGGGAGGGAGGAAAAAAAATAGGAAAAGCTTTATGAAACAAATTCTCCTTCCAATGTTGTGTGGTGGCCATTTCCATTTTGGTTCCTGGATGCACAGGAATGTTCCCATTGGTCAAACCAATCCAGGAGGAGTTGGAGATGTATACACACAGCAGCAGCAATGCTCTGCAGAAAGGTGCAAAGGGAAAAACCCAAAATTGTCTTCATTATATAGGAGGGGTAGAAAGGAAAAGGTTCTGCATCCACCAGGGAAGAACCCAAATTCTCCTTTCCAGGAGAGGGGTGGAGTCCCCATCCCTGGGGGATTTAAAAGGGATTTGGAGCTGGGCCTTAGGGCCATGGCTCAGGAGTGAGATGATGGGGTTGGTCAGGGCTGATGAGCTTGGAGGTCTCTCCCAACCTAAAGCAGTGATTCTGTAAGGGCTTTAGAGGGATTCTGGGATTCTGTGATCAGAATTAAATTATAAGCGAGGAGTGTTATGGGAGATTTTAGTATCATTTTAGGTTATTATTGAACTGGTACTTGAAAACTTGGTGGAGGGCTCTGCTCAGCCAGGAGCAGAGGGAGAAGGGAGCAGAGGGGTTCTGCCAGGCCAGGTCCCTGGGTCACAACCTCAGCCTTGTCCCCCCTCTCCCTCCTGGTGAGCTCTGCAATGTCCAGCAGATCCTAGATGTCCCCTGTGTCCCCCTTCTCTGGAGCTGCTTTGATGGCAGAAGCTGCAGGATGCTTGCAGGGGACGTGGGTTCCCAGCTCCTCCAGCACATCCTGCTCTCTGCTTGGTGACCTTCAGGAGCTTCCCACCCATCAGCTGTGACTGCCCTGGGTTGGAAGTTCAGCCTGGAGATCTGGAAGGAGAGGAAAGGGTTTGGGAAAGACAGGCTGGATCCCTGTCCTGGTTTATCACTGGCCTGGTAATTAAACCAATTAATAGATGCTCTCTATTAGTGCCCCTCTCCTCCAAGATAAAGGAGAGAGAATAAGGGAGAGAGACTGATGGGTTGGAAAATAAACTACACAACTTTAATGAAACAGGAATGATAAATAGAAAAAAAATTACTAAATCTATACAAATCTAGAGGAAAATTGATCCCAGGTTCCTCCCCCTTTCCCCCAATAACTCTCACGTCCCCACCGAGGCTGCAGGGCAGCCCTGGGAAAGTCCAGGCTGGAATCCTGGAGTCAGCAGCAGTTGGGAGCTGGAGGCAGGAACACCCAGATTCAGGCTGGAATGGATCAGAAGCACAGGCAGAGGAATGGATGGGATCCTCCCAGGATGCCCAAGCAAACAGGGAGAGGGGAAGAAGGGGAAGCAGGAAGGGGTTTGACCCTGGTGATCCCTCCAATTTCTCCTGAGGATGAGGTGTATGGGATGGAATACTCTGTTTGGTCAATTCTGGCATCTCTCTTGTCCCTTCCTCCCCAAAGGAGGGTTCCAGGTGGGACCTCTTTCCTCCTTTTCTCCTTCTGGAGGGCCAAATGTTCCTCAGAGCTGAGCAGTGTCCCTGGTTCTGCACACCAGTCTCCAGCTGGAACTAGAAACATCCAGTGATATCAGCATAGTATCTGAGAAACTTGCTCTTAATTACAGCAAGTGAAGATTGAGCTGAAAGCAAAAGTCCAAGACAGAAAATCACCTTTATCCTGGCTCAAACCAGGACATGGGGGCACCAGGAAAAGTGTGTCCAGCAGATCCAGGAAGGTTCTCCTCCCCTTCTGCCCTGGGGAGACCACCCCTGGAATCCTGGCTCCAGTTTGGGGCTCCCCAGTTGAGGAGAGACTGGGATCTACTGGAGAGAGGCCAAGGGAGAGCTGGGAGGGTGCTGAAGGGACTTGAGCATCTCTGCTGGGAAGGAAGAGTGAGAGCCCTGGGGCTGTTGAGGCTGGAGAAGAGAAGGCTGAGAGGGGATCTGCTGAATGTCCCTCAAGATCTGAGGGCTGGGGGGCAAGAGGAAGGGGACAATCTCTGTTCAGGGGTGCCCAGGAAGAGGACAAGGAAGAATGGGTTGGAGCTGGCAGATGGGAAGTTCCAGCTCCAGCTGAGGAGAAACTTCTTGGCTGTGAGGGTGAGGGAGCCCTGGCCCAGGCTGCCCAGAGAGGTGCTGGAGTCTCCTGCTCTGGAGCCTTTCCAACCCCCCCTGGATGTGTTCTGTGTGTCCTGCCCTGGGGGATCCTGCTGGGACAGGGGGGTTGGGCTGGGGGATCTCCAGAGCTCCCTTCCCACCCTGAACATTCAGTGATTTCTGAGCTGTTGGACTCAGACAGGAACCACACTTCTTGGGGATCAGCACTGGATGGGATTTATGCTTTGCTTTGATCTTCAGTTTTTTAGTTTCTCTCTTCCCATTGTTTCCCTGAGGGTTTTCCTCATCTCAGTGCTTGGGTTGTCCCTTTCTTCTCTGGGGATGCACCCCCTGCTCTCCCTCTTCAGCAGTTTGAGCATTTCCCACCTGCCACATCCCTCAGGTATTGGTGTCACTAGGAATTAAATCCCTTTCCATGCTTTAAAGGCCCTGGAGCTTCTCTGTGGCCAATTCCACCTCTGCTTCAGGAAAGGTTCAAATCTTCCACCTGGAGGAGACCTCAGCTCTGGGAGAAGCAAAAAGCACCGGTGGAGATTGTCACCCTCTGGCTCTTAAACCCCCAAAACCTCTGGGGTTTCCTCCAATTTTCCTCCTGTTTACCCCTTCCAGCAGCTAGGACAAGGCTGAATTCCAAAGAGAGCCCTTGGAGCAGGTTCCAGGTCCTGAAGGGGCTCCAGGAAAGCTGGGGAGGGACTTGGGCCAAGGGCCTGGAGGGAGGTGACAAGGAGAGATGGTTTCAAAGTGTCAGAGGGGAGATGGAGAGGAGCTGGGAGGGAGAAGTGAGGGTGGGGAGAGCCTGGGAGAGGTTTCCTGGAGAAGCTGTGGCTGGTGGGAATGTTGGAGTTGAGGTTGGATGGGGTTGGAGCCCCCTGGGCTGGGGGAGGGGTCCCTGCCCATCCAGGGGGTGGAACTGGAGGAGCTGGAAGGTCCCTTCCAACCCAACCCATCCCATGGTTCTGTGCTGGGATCTCCCCCAGACCTTTCCCTTCCCTTTCAGCCATTTCCATCTCACCCCTGCCTCCTGCCCTGAGCTTTTCATCTCCTCAAACCCCAGGTTTCCTCCTCCCCCACCACTTCCTCCTCCTTCTCCTCCTCCCCAAAGCCTCTCTCCCTGTCTCCTCCTCAGGATAATCTCCATCAATTCATGACCCAAGCTCTGGGAGGACCCAGGACCCTTCAGGGTTTGCCCTGCCCACCCCAAACCCTTTGTCAGGGTCATTTCCCCCCTGCTCTCCATCCATTGACCTCTCCTGATTGCTGACATGGAACAAGCTTCCCCCCCAACCCTCCCTCTTTTGCTTTTTCCCCACACCTGCTTTTTTTTTTCTTGGTTACTATTATTCTTATTATTATTTTCTTAACCTGCTCCATTTACCCTCCCCACCATTTCCTTCTCCTGGGGCTCTGCCCTCGGGGCCAAAGCCATCAACTGCTCAGCCCCCTCTCTGCTGACACCACTTCCCCCCTGGTCTTTTGGGTTGATTTTTTTTTTTTGGTTGTTGTTGTTTGGTTTGTGTCTCTGACCTTTTGTGGCCCGTTCAGTGACTCCCTTGACCCCTCCAGGACCTTCCTGCCCTTTGCTCAGCATCTGTGTGCCCAGCAGAGCAGGAGAGGCAGCCCTGGTCCCTTTTTCCTCCTGGAGTTGTTGGGGACTTTTCTGAGTGGTTTCCCCCCTCCCCTTTTCCTCAGCTGAGCTGAGAGCAGAAAGCTGAGAGCCTGGGGGGGGGGAAGGAGTGGGTGAGGAGCTCACAGCCCCCCCGGGTGCTGCTGCAGGCACCGTGGACCCAGGGGGGTTTTGTCTTTTAAGGGGGGAAAAAAATCACAGAGTTTGGGACTTGGAAAGGACACCGAGTCCATTCCCCCCGCCCTGCCAGATCAGGACCACCTCGTGGAGGTCACCCAGGTGGGGTTTGAATGTCTCCAGAGATGGGGACCCAGACACACTGCTCCAAAAAGCTTTTCCTGACCTTTTCCTTACCTTTTCCTTGCCTTTTCCTTACCTTTCCCTTACCTTTCCAGGGAACCTCCTGTGCTCCACCTCCCACCCGTGGCCCTTTCCCCCACCTTTGGTCATCACTGAGAGGAGCAGAGAAGTGTTTGTTGATGATGGAAGTCTCTTCCTTTTCAAATGCTCCTTGATGATGGCCAAGATTTAAAGCTGGAGCCTGGAAGAGGAGGTGCTGAGATGGTTCAGGTGTCTCCAGGCACCTTCCCCAGTCTGCAGACATTCTTGGCTGGGAGGTTGGTGGGAGCCTTGGCCCTGGTTGCCCAGAGGAGCTGTGGCTCCCCAGTTGATGCTGAGCCCTTGGCCTCCTCTCCTCTTGTTGGGCAGAGGCTGTCAGAGCCTGGCTCCATCATCCTCTTCATTCCCTCCCACCAAGTGTCCCCACACCTTGGTGACATCTCCCTGGACCTTCTGGAGCATCTCAGTCTCTCTCAACAGCCCCTTCCTCATCTTCTCAGCCCTTTGCTGCTCTCCCTCCATGTCTTTCATCACCCAAGGGGTGCAGACCTGAACCCCAACTCAGTCTCCTCAGTGCTGAGCAGAGGATCCCCCCCCTCCAGCTTCTCTCTCTCCTCTCCTGGTGCAGCCCAGGTCACCCTTGTCCACCTTTGCTCATGGATCTTCTCTTCCAAGCTGCTTTCCAGACTCTGCTGGGTTGGTTTCTCCCCAGGGGAAGGACTTGGCAGTTCTTGAACATCATGAGGTTCCTGCTTGACCCATTTCTCCAGCCCACCCCAGGTCCCTCTGCTGGCTCTCAGCCACCCCTTTGAGTGCTGTATCTCCTGCAGCTTGGCTCAGGGTCCACTTTTCTCCCTCATCAGGGTCATGAATGAAACTTTGAGCTTCAGGACCAGGCTGCTTGGGTACCCCCAGCCCTCTGCTGCCTTCCTGCTGCTCCTCATCACCCCCTGAGCTTGGCCATGGAGCTGCTTCTCCACTTCACTCCCCTGATCTCTGCTTTGTCTGTGTGGGAGATGGTGCTGAGAACCTTTCCTCAAGTCCAGAGAGCCAACATCCACTTCTTTCCCCTTCCTAGATCCACGCTGAGCACTCCCAACCACCTCCTGCTCCTTCCTGTGCTCAGAAAGCTCTTCCAGGCTCAGTTGCTCCATCCCCTTCCCAGCAGTTCAGGTGATGCTGACCAGGCTGAACTTCTCAGCATCTTTTTGTCCTTCCTGAAAACAACCATGGCCTTGGCTTTCTGCCCCCCCACCCCATGTCACCAGGACCTTTTCACTGTCACCAGGAGTGGCTTCACAGTGACAATTGTTCCCTCAGCACCCTTGGATGGGTGTTAAAAGTGTTCCCTGACCTGATCCTCCTCCACCAAAGGTCAACTCTGCCTTTTTTCCACTTCTTCCCACTGGATCCCACACCCCTGCATCCCAGCAGGGACCCTGAGTCCTCTCCTGGCCCTGGATGAGGCTCAAGAAGGATGAGTGGAAGGTGGCAGCAGCTTGGGGACATCCCCAGGGCTGCAGACCAAGGGGCAAGACCACCAAGGGCTTTGTCTTCCAGGAGGACATCCCAAATCCACTGCCTATCCCAAATCCACTGCCTATCCCAGCCACGTGCTGGGAAGAGTTCTCATGGCTGTGGCACCTTTGGGGGGTGCCCAGGGTGGGCTTTGGGGTGAGGGGACAGGGGTGGGTGGCATTGGGCACCTCAGATCTTGACTGAAAAGTCAAAAAGTTTCCTCCTTCAGAGCTGGATCCTGGGACCTCTCCTCTCCCTGTTTCCATGGAAGGGGCAGCCCCAGCCCCAGCCCCAGCTCCAGCCAAACCTCAGCAGCTTCATGAGGTGTCTGCTGGGGAGAGACCTGGGCCAAGGGCCTGGAGGGAGGTGACAAGGAGAGATGGTTTCAAAGTGTCAGAGGGGAGATGGAGAGGAGATGGGAGGGAGAAGTGAGGGTGGGGAGAGCCTGGGAGAGGTTTCCTGGAGAAGCTGTGGCTGGTGGGAATGTTGGAGTTGAGGTTGGATGGGGTTGGAGCCCCCTGGGCTGGGGGAGGGGTCCCTGGTGTCCCTGGGGGATTTTTAAGGTCACTTTCCACCCAAAGCAGTTTGGAATTCCATGATCCCAGTAATGCTCCTCACATCCCCCCCATCCCAGCAACACTGGGATGCTGCTGTGGGTCAGTCCTTGGTGGGAAAGAGAAGGGAAAAAAGAGAAAGAAAGGGGAAAAGGAGAAAGGGAAAAAAGAGAAAAAGAGAAAGAGAGAGAAAGAGAAAGAGAAAGAGAAAGGGAAAGGGAAAGGGAAAGGGAAAGGGAAAGGGAAAGGGAAAGAGAGAAAGAGGAAGAGGAAGAGGAAGAGGAAGAGGAAGAGGAAGAGGAAGAGGAAGAGAAAGAAAGAGAAAGAGAAAGAGAAAGAGAAAGAGAAAGAGAAAGAGAAAGAGAAAGAGAAAGAGAAAGAGAAAGAGAAAGAGAAAGAGAAAGAGAAAGAGAAAGGGAGAGAGAAAGAATGTTCTGGGGAGCCCTTGCAGCATCTTCCAGTGCCTGAAGGGGCTCCAGGAAAGCTGGGGAGGGACTTGGGACAAGGGCCTGGAGGGATGAGATGAGGGGGAAGGGTTTCAAACTGAAAGAGGGGAGATTGAGGTGAGATTTTAGGAAGAAATTCTTGAATTTGAGGGTGGGGAGCCCCAGGTTGCCCAAGGAAGCTGTGGCTGCCCCATCCCTGGCAGTGTCTCAGCCCAGCTTGGATGGGGCTTGGAGCAACCTGGGCTGGGGGAGGGGTCCCTGACCATCCAGGGGGTTGGAATTAAATGATCCTGAAGGTCCCTTCCAATCCATCCCCTTCCATGAGTCTGGAATGTTTGCCCTCTCTCCAGGCACCCCCCAGTGCTTTCACCTCCCAGGTCTGAAATTCCACAGCAGAAATTCCTTGGACAGCTTCCTTCCCTTGTGCTCACTGAGCACTCTAAACCCTTGGCTTTGGGGTTTTGAGTCATTATTTATCCAAGAGGAGACTTTTTATCCTTCTTACATCTTGCTTCATCTCCTGGAGGTGTCTCAGCCCAGGTTGGATGGGGCTTGAAGCCTCCTGGGATGTGGGAAGGGTCCCTGCACATCCAGGGCTTGGAATTAAATGATCCTGAAAGTTTCTGGTTAACCCGTGCCCACCTTTCTTCTCCCATCTTCAGGAATTCCCTTGTGCTCCCAGCTCCTCCCATGGTTTCTATGATGATGTCTGGCTTGTTCCTCCCCCAAACCTCCCTTTTTCTCCTTCTCCTTGCATGGAACCTTCAGCACTGACTCAACCTCTGCTCCTTCTCCTCCATCCCAGCACTCAGAACCCCCTGGGCCTGGGCTTGATCTCAGAAATCCCTTAAGTAGAGGTGAGCCAGAGAGGAAGGGAAGAAGAGACATTTCTGAAACATTTTTGCTGAAGCTGCAAGATCCCAGACCTCAGAACTCAATTTGCCACTAAATTTAGCCCAGTCCATTTGTTGGTGATGCTGCCCACCCCCCACCCTCCCCCTTTGTCCCAGGCTAATTGCAATTATTGGGAGGAGGAGTGATGGGTAAATGAATTACAGCACAAGGAGAAAGTGCTCCTGATATTTGTAGGAAAAAGGGATAAAGTTGGGATTCTACTGGAGCCTGGAGTCTCTCAGAACTTTTCCAGGAATATCCCAAATGGAAAAAGCTCCTGTTCTTCCAGAGAGAGGTGGTGGACATAGAATCATAGAATGGGTTGGGTTGGAAGGGACCTTGGAGCTCATCCAGATCCAACTCCCTGCATGGGAAGGGGATTCAAACCCCCCTGGATGTGGTGCTGAGGGCTGTGGTTTCAGCACTGAGCTTCCCAGAGTTGGGGTAAGGCTTGGGATGGATCTTCTCCAAGGTCTTTTCCAAGCAGGATGGTGCTGGGAGATGTGGTTGTGATCCTGCTGAGGAGAAAGAATGTTCTGTGTAGCCCTTGGAGCAGGTTCCAGGTCCTGAAGGGGCTCCAGGAAAGCTGGGGAGGGACTTGGGCCAAGGGCCTGGAGGGAGGTGACAAGGAGAGATGGTTTCAAAGTGTCAGAGGGGAGATGGAGAGGAGATGGGAGGGAGAAGTGAGGGTGGGGAGAGCCTGGGAGAGGTTTCCTGGAGAAGCTGTGGCTGGTGGGAATGTTGGAGTTGAGGTTGGATGGGGTTGGAGCCCCCTTTGGGGTTGGGACTGGATGGTTTTTAATGTTCCTTCCCCCCCACACCATTCTGTGATTCCAGTTTCAGAGAAAACAAAGCAGAGCGGGTTGGTTCCTTTGGACTTCTTGGCTTTGCTTGGTTTGTTCTCGTGTCCAGCAAGAAAAGTTTTCAGTGTCTGCTGTTGAGATGGGTTTGGGGGATGTGCTGAGCTTCCCCTGAGGGGTGGGCTGCACCCTGAGGGTCTGAACCTGAGCACTGGAGGTCTCTGATGCTTCCTTGCTCTGCCCTCTCCACCCCATCCTTCCCCATGGGTGTCCTCCTGTCCTCCAGCACCTGAAAACAGCTCCAGAAAGTTGTGGAGAGAGGGAGAGACTTTTTTACAAGGGGTTGTACTGCCAGGAGAAGGCTTGATGACTTGAAACTAGAAAAGGGGAGATTTAGGTTAAATCTTCAAAAGAAATTCTTTGGGGTGAGGGTGCTGAGCCCTCTGGTTGCCCAGGTTGCCCAAGGAAGCTGTGGCTGCCCCATCCCTGGCAGTGTCTCAGCCCAGGTTGGATGGGGCTTGGAGCAACCTGGGCTGTGGGAGGGGTCCCTGGTGGCACTGGATGAGCTTGGAAGTCCCTCCAGGCCAGCCCGATCAGTGACTCCAGGATTCTCTCCCTTGTTCCCCAGCCCTGGGGGTGGAGGGATCAGCTCTGAGTCCTCCCCTGAGCTTGTGCCACCTCCTCAGGGGACACTGAGTCCTCCCAGGGTGGCAGGGTCAGGCAGAAGTCTGCCCTGACATCATGTTGGCCACGACTTTCATCTCTGCACGCCCCGAGCTAGGCAGAGGGTTTGCTTTCCTCAGTTTCCCTTTCTGCTGTTGCTTTCCCCTTGGTTGTTATTTTACAGACAAGAATGAGGTGGTGTTTGTTTGGGTTTTGTTTGTTTTTTTTCCCCACACCCAGCTCTTAAGTAGGTATAAAAATAAAACCATCTTAAAATGACAGTCCTTTTGGGGGAGGTCCCAGAGGTGTCCCTGGGGAGGGGGTGGTGGTGGTGTCTCCATCCCAGTGCTTTCCTGTGCCACCTCCATCCCAAGCTGGTGTGGAAGAGCTCCTTCCCTCCCTCCTCTCTCCCTCCCTCCCTCCCTCCTCGTGCTCATATTTAGAAGGGAACACGATAAATTCCGTATTGATTCCTTCTCCTGCACTGTAAATTTTGCAAAAGATGATTAAATAGCTCAATAGAGTCTGCAAGCACCGGGGCTCAATATCTGCTGGGCCGGCGTATCGACCCCCTCCAGCCAGCATCACTTCCACTCCCAGCCCTGCCTGACCAGTAATTAAAATCCTGGGAGACTGGGATTTAGAAAACCAATCATCTCCACCCCCTCCAAACCTCCCATGTTCCACCCAGGCCAGAGCAATAAGGGGAAGGACATTTATGGCCACCTCAGAGTGCTTCAGAAGAGTTTCCCCAGGGGCCAGGGGAGCCTCTTCTCTCTCAGCCTTCTTGGGGACAAAAAGTCTGCCCTGGCATCATCTTGGGTCATGGATTTCCTCCCTCTGCACACGTGGAGATCCACAGAGGGGTTTGCTTTCCTCAGTTTCCCTCCTTGGTTCTGGTTTCCCGTGGTGTTATCTCACAGACAAAGTGGTGGCTTTTTTGTTTTTTTTTTAGCCCCAAGCTTTAAGTTGGCATAAAAGTAAAACCCCCTTAAAATGACAGTGAAACAAGGGGGGGAGGAACAGGGGGGTCTTGATTGCTTGGAGATTCCCACCTGTTGCTGGAGGATGTTGGGGTTGGAAGAAAATGGTAAAGGTTTGGTTGGAAGAAGGTTTGGAAGATGATGGAAGAAGGTGGTGAAGATTTGTGTGAAAGAAGATAATGAAGCTTCATTTGGAAGAAGATGATAAAGGTTGTTTGGAAGAAGATGGTGAAGGTTGAGTTTGGAAGAAGGTGGTGAAGCTTTGGAAGATGATGAAAGAAGGTGGTGAAGGTTTGTGTGGAAGAAGATAATGAAGCTTCATTTGGAAGAAGATGGTGAAGGTTGAGTTTGGAAGGTGAAGGTTATGTTTGAAAGAAAATGGTGCAGATTGCATTTGGAAGAAGATGATGAAGGTTGTGTTTGGAAGAAGATGGTGAAGTGTGATTGGAAGAAGTTGGTGAAGAATGGAATTGGGTTGAATTTAGGTGATGGTGCAAGTTGAAAGCTTTTTGAGACAAGACCTGGCTACTCTTCTCCTAACCTTCATCTCCTCAGGTGGCTCAGGTCTTGTGCAGGGAGTCCAAGAGCTGCTCAGCTGGGTTTCTCAGCCTCATCCTCAGCTCTGTTCTGGTGGTCAGGCACAGGGGAGCAGCAGGAATTGTGAGGATTTCCTTACTGGGCCCACAGAACTCTTGGGCTACACCAGGAGGACGTTGGCAGCAGGACCCTTGCTCAGGGAAACCCTGCTGGAGCTCTCAGAAAGCAGATCCAAAATCATAGAACCAGAGAATGGTTGAAGAGGGGACCATAAAGCTCACCCAGTGCCACCAAGGACCTAGCCCAGGGGGCTCCAACCCCATCCAACCTCAACTCCAACATTCCCACCAGCCACAGCTTCTCCAGGAAACCTCTCCCAGGCTCTCCCCACCCTCACTTCTCCCTCCCAGCTCCTCTCCATCTCCCCTCTGACACTTTGAAACCATCTCTCCTTGTCACCTCCCTCCAGGCCCTTGGCCCAAGTCCCTCCCCAGCTTTCCTGGAGCCCCTTCAGGACCTGGAACCTGCTCCAAGGTCACAAGATCCCAGAATGGTTTAGGTTGGAAGAGACGTCCAAGATCATCAGCCCAACCTTTGACCAACACCACAGTCAACTACTAATCCATGTCCTTAAGGAGCAGGTCCAAATGCCTTTTAAATACCTCCAGGGAACTCCTCTTCTCTTCTCTTCTCTTCTCTTCTCTTCTCTTCTCTTCTCTTCTCTTCTCTTCTCTTCTCTTCTCTTCTCTTCTCTTCTCTTCTCTTCTCTTCTCTTCTCTTCTCTTCTCTTCTCTCTTCTCTCTTCTCTCTTCTCTCTCTTCTCTCTTCTCTTCTCTCTTCTCTCTTCTCTCTTCTCTCTTCTCTCTTCTCTCTTCTCTCTTCTCTCTTCTCTCTTCTCTTCTCTTCTCTTCTCTTCTCTTCTCTTCTCTTCTCTTCTCTTCTCTTCTCTTCTCTTCTCTTCTCTTCTCTTCTCTTCTCTTCTCTTCTCTTCTCTTCTCTTCTCTCTCCTCTCCTCTCCTCTCCTCTCCTCTCCTCTCTCCTCTCCCCTCCTCTCCCCTCCCAGCATCTCCATGGCCTGAGCTATGGCACTGATGGTCCTGGTGCTCTTCACTCTCTCCAAACCCAGGAGGACTTCATCCAAGGGGTGAGGGAAAGTGCATTTCCCATCTCCCATCATCCACGGGTCAGGTTCTCCTGATGAAGTGTCCGTGGGCTGAGTCAGGATAAAAGGAAATTCCTTCATCTGAGTTCCCAGCTCTTCATCTGATCATAGAATCATAGAATGGGCTGGGTTGGAAGGGACCTCAGAGCTCATCAAGTCCAACCCCTGATCCACTCCCCCCATGGTTCCCAGCCCATGGCACTGAGTGCCACATCCAGGCTCTTTTGAAATATCTCCAGGGATGGAGAATCCACTGCTTCCCTGGGCATCCCATTCCAATGGCTGATCACCCTCTCCGGGAAGAAAGTCTTTCTAATATCCAACCTAAACTTTCCCTGGCACAACTTGAGACCATGCCCTCTTGATGCTTCATTCGTTGGCAGGAGGGAAGGCTTTGAGGTCGTGGTGGCCTTCAGGAACTGGGGAGCCCCTGGCCCTGGTTGTCTCCTTGTTTCTGAGCCAACTTTGGGTTCTCCACCTTGCTTTGGGTAGGACCCCAACCACTGTCCTTGGAAGGAAGTGAGTCCTTGGCCCCAGCTCCTTCCCTGGGCAGCTCCCTGGGGTCTGGGGGTGTTCTCTGCCTTGAGACTTTCTCCTCACTCTTTCCTCTCTCCTTTTCACCTCCCCCATGAATTTCTTACCTTGAATTCCCCCATTTCTTACCCCATCAATTCCTTCAACTTTTAAGGACCAAAGAAGTGACCTCGGGTGCTCTCAGAGCCACCTGGATGGCCACCAAGCCAGAGGGGTCAACCTGGGGACTCATTCACCTGGGACCTTGTCCTCAAGTGTGCCTGAAGCTTCTGCTTCCACTTTTTCCCTTTGAAGGTTTTGCTTTGGCTCTTCCCTCCATGAGATTTTGAGGCTCTGCCCAGGGGAGCAAACGCTCACCTTGCAGTTCAAGCTCCTGGGAGGATTCATTCCATCCCAAAAATTGGACTGGGTGGTCTTGAAGGTCTCTTCCACGCCAAAAATTGGACTGGATGATCCTGAAGGTCTCTCCCAACCCAAAAGTTGGACTGGATGATCCTGAAGGTCTCTTCCAACCCAGAAGTTGGACTGGATGTAGGAGCAAGGCCAGGTCCTCAGCAGGAGGTAAAGTTCCTTCTGCAGCGAGGGGAGCAGAGCCCTGTGGTGTGTCCCTGGAATTTTGTGGGGCAGGGAAAGGGTGGGAAGACGACAGGTTGAGGTGTCTACTTTCATCTTAATGTCACCTCTCAGAAGCTGCCTGGGGAAGATGGGTCTGATTGATTTTCCAAGCAGGTTGATGTTCCTGGAGAACAGAAAAGAAAAAAAAAAAAAAAGGGGTGGTCATGCTAATGCAATCAGGGAAGGCCGAGGAGGACAGGAGTCTGTCTGTGTTACTTTAATGAGGTGTGTGGAGCAATAACAATGTCATTCCTCATCAGAGCTGATGGCTGAGGACATCTGTCAGCCCCAGCAGGGACTGGGAGCTGCTTGCTGGGGCTCTGCTGGAGTTCCAGTTACACCTCGAGGTGTAACTCTGGTGGGAAGTGGCGTTGTACTGGGCAGAATGGCTTTATACTGGGGGGGATGGCTTTATACTGGGGACAGTGGTTCTTGCCTGAAGCTGAGCTGTCCTCTGCACCAAAGGCTCGTCCAGGTATTTGTTTGCCACCTTCACCCTCTTGTATCTTCAGGACACAAAGGGAGACAGCAGTGTTGGAACATTTTGGGGTCTTTATAGAATCATAGAATTGGCTGGGTTGGAAGGGACCTCAGAGATCATCAAGTCCAACCCTTGATCTTGTCTTTGGTGTCAACTTCTGCCCCAGCTCTTTTGTGGACAGGACCTTGGGAGTGGCAGCAGGACAGAGATCATCTTCTGCTGGCCCATGGCAAACGTGTCCCCAAAGCAGCTCCTGTCCCACGGTCACAGAGGAGAAGCTCAAAGCCAAACACTCCCCTGGAGAGAAAGCTCTGAGGATGCCCAAGAGCAGCAGCATCCCCAGCATCTGCTGAGGCTTTGAAATGAGGTCCTGAGTCCTTCCCAGGGCTTTCCCAGCCTCTTGGTGTCAGGTTGTGGAGAAACAAGAGTATCACAAATTCACTTGGGTTGGAAGGGACCTTTGAAGGTCACCGAGTCCAACCCCTGCCATGAGCACAGAATCCCAGAATCCCAGAATCCCAGAATGGTTTAGGTTGGGAGAGACCTCCAAGCTCATCAGCCCTGACCAACCCCATCATCTCACTCCTGAGCCATGGCCCTAAGGCCCAGCTCCAAATGCCTTTTAAATCCCCCAGGGATGGGGACTCCACCCCTCTCCTGGGCCATCCCAATGCCTCACAACCCTCTCAGGGAAAAAATATTTCTTAAACATCATCTGGGACATCTTCAACAAGATCAGGTTGCTCAGCCCCCCGTCCAACCTGACCTGGAATGTTTCCAGGGATGGGGATGAGCTGGAGCTCTCTGGGTGTCCATCTGGGTCACTGTGAGCCTGGTTCTGTCTGCCCAAGGTTTGGGGCTTCACCTGCCATGGGTTTGGGTGCTGAGCCAGATCCTCCACTCCTCTGCCTTGCCAGGACAAATTCTGGGGGAGGATGGAGAGCAAGGACTGACCCACAGCAGCATCCCAGGGCTGCTGGGATGGGGGGGATGTGAGGAGCATTACTGGGATCTTGGAATCCCAAACTGCTTTGGGTGGGAAGTGACCTTAAAAATCCCCCAGTGCCACCAGGGACCCCTCCCCCAGCCCAGGGGCCTCCAACCCCATCCAACCTCAACTCCAACATTCCCACCAGCCACAGCTTCTCCAGGAAACCTCTCCCAGGCTCTCCCCACCCTCACTTCTCTCTCCCATCTCCTCTCCATCTCCCCTCTGACACTTTGAAACCATCTCTCCTTGTCACCTCCCTCCAGGCCCTTGGCCCAAGTCCCTCCCCAGCTTTCCTGGAGCCCCTTCAGGACCTGGAACCTGCTCCAAGGGCTACACAGAACATTCTTGTCTCTCCTCTCTCTCCTTCATTTCTTCTTTTGTTCTTCTTTTCTTTTCTTCTTGTTTTCTTCTTCTTTTTTTCTTATTTTCTTCTTTTATTTTCTTCTTCTTTTCTTATTTTCTTCTTGTTTTCTTTTCTTTTTTTCTTCTTTTTTTCTTCTTTTCTTCTTGTTTTCTTCTTTTTTTCTTCTTCTTCTTCCTCTTTTCTTCTTTTTTCTCTTCTTTTTTCTCTTCTTTTTTCTCTTCTCTTCTCTTCTCTTCTCTTCTCTTCTCTTCTCTTCTCTTCTCTTCTCTTCTCTTCTCTTCTCTTCTCTCCTCTCCTCTCCTCTCCTCTCCTCTCCTCTCCTCTCCTCTTCTCCACCCAACTCTCTCCCTCTGGCTCCAGAGCTCCTCCAGCCCTCCCAACATCTCCAGAGCTCCCTCTGGAATGATTTTGGGATTCACCTCCAATCCCCCCTCAATCCCTTCTCTCCTCCTGCCACCTCCTCCTTCCCCTGGGGGAGGACCCCAGGTCCCCAACCACCCCCACCCCCCCTCTGTCTCTATTGACAATCGAACCCGGGATCTGAAGGAATTCAAGACAAATTGTTAAGAGGGGGGAGTTAATAAAATTTGAAAAATTGAGGCCTGTCACTCTCCTAAACTTTTTTCGATACAGCTGACAGGAAGATATTTCCCCAATGAGTGACCTCCTGCAGCTGCTCCGGCGACGCCGAGGTTGGGGACGGGAGGGGGGGGGGTGGGAACCACCGAGCTATTTATCAACTATTATCAGCCAGGGCCTCCTAATATGAGCAGGGAGGTGCAGGAGGAGGAGGAGGAGGAGGCCCCGCACAGCCTCGAGGTGTTGCCCAGGTGTCCATCTCCCAGCTCCAGACAGATGGTGGGAGGTGACAAATGAGCTTCTATTAAATGTCCCCGAGGTTTCCCGCGTCCCCTCCGCCCCAGTCTCCAACCAGCAGCTGCTCGGGGTGGTCGAGGGCAAAAGGAGGAGGTGGGGATGGGGAATTGTGTCAGGGGGGGTTGGGGGGGTCAGGAGAAGGAACTCGTTGTCACTTTTTACCTTCTCTGAAGGCGGGTGACACTGTTATTTATGGCAGCGTGGGTTTATGTGCTGGAGGTTGGGATCGACCCGGCTCGGGCTTCTATCAATTATTGCAGCAATTAGTCAAGTCGTCAAAGCCACAGACAGGGGGGGATTAGGCCAATAGCAGGAGAGGCATTCTGGATAAATCCCTGGGAAAGAGACCAAACAAACCCTCAACCTGCCCGGGAGGGCAGAGCCTCACCTCAGCCTCAGGGCACCAACGTTGGGAAGAGCCACAAAACCTCCCGCCCCTAACAAAACCTCCAGCACCCCCCACCCAACAAAATATCCCTTACCCCCCACCCAACAAAACCTCCAGCACCCCCCACCCAACAAAACCTCCAGCACCCCCTACCCAACATCTTCACCAGACCAACCAAGGGCTTTGCAGAGATATTGGGTGGTGGGACCCAACACTTTATCATCTCACCTGGCTGGGTCCTCTTCTTTATTCCCCCTGACAAAGCTCCCATCAGGAATTTCTCTGCTGATGGAGCACATTTTCCTCTCTCCTCTCCTCTCCTCTCCTTTCCTGCTGGGTTTTATTGAGCCCTTCTGGTTGGGTAGAACCTTGCTTTTCCTGGGACAAGGTGATGACTCCAGGGGGGTGGAAAATGCCTCCTGGGGTCCCCTGGGGTCCTTCCCATCTCTTTGTCACCCCTCTGATTCCGTAGAATCCCGGAATGGTTTGTGTTGGGAGGTGAAGTGAGCCCTGGCCTTTGGAGATCTGGATCTGGTTCCTCCAGGGGAAGGACAAAGATCAGTGTGAAGATCAACTTGCAGTGCTCTGCCCCATCTTTCTGTAGGGTTTGAAAGCATAAAATGGGTTTGGGATGGAATGGACCTTCCAGTTCCTCCAGTTCCAACCCCTGGATGGGCAGGGACCCCTCCCCCAGCCCAGGAGGCTCCAACCCCATCCAACCTCAACTCCAACATTCCCACCAGCCACAGCTTCTCCAGGAAACCTCTCCCAGGCTCTCCCCACCCTCACTTCTCCCTCCCAGCTCCTCTCCATCTCCCCTCTGACACTTTGAAACCATCTCTCCTTGTCACCTCCCTCCAGGCCCTTGGCCCAAGTCCCTCCCCAGCTTTCCTGGAGCCCCTTCAGGACCTGGAACCTGCTCCAAGGGCTACACAGAACATCCTTTTTCTCTTTCCCTTTTTCCCTTTCTTGATCTTTTTTCCCTTTCTCCTTTTCCCTTTCTTTTTCTTTTTTCCCTTTCTTTCACTCCCTTTTTTTCTCCCTTTTCCCTTTCTCTTTTTCCCTTTCTTTCTCTCTTTCCCTTTCTTTCTCTTTTTCTCCCTTCTCCAGCCCTCCCAGCATCTCCATCTCCTGCTGCTGGAGACCCCAGAGCTGGACCCATTTCCTTGCCATTCCCATTCCCTGGACTTCCCTGTCTCAGGTCACCTCTCTATACTTTCCCATCACTCCAACTGGGACCAGTTTGACTGTTCCACAGCCCAATGTGTCCGGGATGGGGAAGGAGGAGAGGCAGCTCCACTATTTTCCTAGGGGCTTCTTTCCCTCTAATTCACTCTTTGGGCTTTGTCAACCTTCTTTGTTGGATTTTTTTTTTTTTCCCATTAAATCCTAAAGAAGGATGGGTCCTGGTGGCTCCATCTCCATTTTGGTACCAAGAGAAGGAGTGGGGACTAT
Source organism: Phaethornis superciliosus (assembly GCA_023637945.1). Classification (NCBI taxonomy): domain Eukaryota; kingdom Metazoa; phylum Chordata; class Aves; order Apodiformes; family Trochilidae; genus Phaethornis; species Phaethornis superciliosus. Next base: position 196,111,938 of record JAJQWJ010000001.1, read on the forward strand.
ATCCAACCCAAGCTGTCAGGATCCCATGTGGCTCCCCGAGGGATGAGGAGTGGATGCTTTTATCCACCTCTTATTTTCTTCTGGCCACTCTCTCAGCTCCTCTCCCCCAACCCAGCAGCTTTTCCAATTCTTGCCATTTCCTTCCCTTCTTCCCTGGCCACCCCTCCCCTCTGAGCCCTGCTTGGGCATTTTCCCTTCCTGCTCCAGAAACCCTTTGGAGCCAAGGTGAGGAGAGGACACGAGGAGTAGGAAGGGAAGGACAAAATTTTTTTCTGGCAACCTTCTGCCCCAAAATTCTACCTCTACTCCCTTCATTTGATTCTTTTCTTCCTCCAGGTGCCAACCCCCTGCAGAAGAACGAGATGGGACACACACCCTTGGATTACGCCCGCGAAGGGGAGGTCATGAACCTCCTGAGAGCCTCGGAGGTCAAGGTGAGCCTGAAACCTGGCTTTGTCTTTCCTTCCCTCCTGTAAAAACAGTTCTAAAGAAGACCTGGGGGGTGGAGGAGCACACTCGTTTTTCCAAAATTAAGGTGGATCCTCCTTTGGCAGCTGGAGGGGTTGGACCTCTTGGATCATCATCTGGGATCTCCAGACATCCCTTCCATCCCCCATCCCATTCTGGGATACTCTGATTTTAAATTCCTGGGTATGAGTTTGAGTGGAGTAGAAGTCGATAATGAGCACTAATTCTTGGTGAAGGATTCTTGATGAAGAATTCTTTCAATCAAAAATGAATGGCGTGAGTCAAACAGGGGAAAAAAAAACCCAAACCATTTCTGAAGGCTTTTTAGCTGTGTCCCTCTATGGCCTCCTCTTCCATGGTGACATTTCTTCCTGGGAAGTGATCTCCAAAGGATCAGGAATTGTGGTCCTGGTACACAGGAGGTAACACAGAATCATGGAATGGGTTGGGTTGGAAGGGACCTTTAGGATCATTTAATTCCAAGCCCTGGATGTGCAGGGACCCTTCCCACAGCCCAGGAGGCTCCAAGCCCCATCCAACCTGGGCTGAGACACCTCCAGGAGATGAAGCAAGATGTAAGATGGATAAAAAGTCTCCTCTTGGATAAATAATGACTCAAAACCCAAAAGCCAAGGGTTTAAAGTGCTCAGTGAGCACAAGGGAAGGAAGCTGTCCAAGGAATTTCTGCTGTGGGATTTCAGACCTGGGAGGTGAAAGCACTGGGGGGTGCCTGGAGAGAGGGCAAACATTCCAGACTCATGGAAGGGGATGGATTGGAAGGGACCTTCAGGATCATTTAATTCCAACCCCCTGGATGGTCAGGGACCCCTCCCCCAGCCCAGGTTGCTCCAAGCCCCATCCAACCTGGGCTGAGACACTGCCAGGGATGGGGCAGCCACAGCTTCCTTGGGCAACCTGGGACACGGGCTCCCCACCCTCAAATTCAAGAATTTCTTCCTAAAATCTCACCTAAATCTCCCCTCTTTCAGTTTGAAACCTCTCCCAGGCTCTCCCCACCCTCACTTCTTCCTCCCATCTCCTCTCCATCTCCCCTCTGCCACTTTGAAACCATCTCTCCTTGTCACCTCCCTCCAGGCCCTTGGCCCAAGTCCCTCCCCAGTTTTCCTGGAGCCCCTTCAGGACCTGGAACCTGCTCCAAGGCCTCCCCAGAACATTCTCTCCCTCTCCTGTCTTTTTTAATCTTCTCTTCCTCTCCTCTCCTCCAGGCTGAACACCCCCAACTCTCTCAACCTGTTCCAGGCTCTCCCCACCCTCCAATTCCAGAATTTCTTCCCCATCTCCAACCTCAATCTCCCCTCTCCAAGTTTTAACCCATTTCCCTTCTCCTCTCCCTACCCCCCCGTGTCCAAAGCCCTCCCCCAGCTTTCTTGGAGCCCCTTCAGATATTGGAAGGTTGCTCTGAGCTCCCCTGGGAGCCTCCTCTTCTCCAGGCTGAACAACCCCAATCCCTCAGCCTGGCTTCATAGGTAAAACCAGGGGTTTGGTTTCTCCATTTTCTGCAATTTCTGGATGAAGATGTGAGAATCCAGGCTCCAGGTGTTGACCTGGGCTCCCTGCCTCCATGAGCACCAATCTAAGGCAAAAAGCTCTCACTTTCTGCTCCCTGTCTGGGAATTGCCCAGCTGACTCCTCGAGGGGGCCTGGAGCTCCCTGTGTCCCCATCATGAATCGTGGTTATTGGGTATTTTATAGAGAATATATTTTATAGAAGATATTTTTCATAGAGTATTTTAAACCCATATTTTTCGTAGTGGTTCCAAGAAAAGTTGCAGGAGGAAGGAGGGGGACAGGTGATTGACCACTGAGGGGTCTGCAGCCTGATTGTCCAGGATCTGGTGGATCCTCCTTTGGCAGCTGGAGGGGTTGGACCTCTTGGATCATCCTCTGGGATCTCCAGAGATCCCTTCCATCCCCCATCCCATTCTGGGATACTCTGATTTTAAATTCCTGGGTATGAGTTTGAGTGGAGTAGAAGTCAATAATGAGCACTAATTCTTGGTGAAGGATTCTTGATGAAGAATTCTTTCAATCAGCAATATTTTAGTTAATTAAGTAGAAATACTAAATCATTCTCAATCCTCTTGGGAACCTCTGGCCAAGCAGGGTGGGAAGGGTCCCTCTGATGTCCTCAGGTCATGGAAAGGCAGCACAAGGAGGAGGTTGGGTTTGCTCCTGGTTGCAGAATTGTCCTCTGAAGTTGTGGGTTTAATGTCTGGGGATCTGGGCTTGGAATTTGCCTGAAGAACTTTGGCCCAAAGTGGGAGATGAAATCAATTAAACCCCAATTTTATTGCATTTAGCAGATAATTGCCACAAATTGCCAGGCAGTGGAAGGTTCTGTGCTTTCTGACCTCACCTGGGAAACTCCTGGCTCCAGCAGGAATTCCAGACCACATTCCCAGATGTTAAACCTCTCTCCTCAGCAGGGAGATTAGGATTTTCCCTCTTGGGATTTTTTTCCATCCCAGCAAAGGAGACCTCGAGGTGGGCACCGCTGCCACACAAAACTTGGGCAGCTCTCCAAGTTTGGAGGCAGAAAAGTTGAGAGTGAAACACTTGGAACCTTCAGGAGGAGGAGGAAGAGGAGGAAAGGAGGCGGTGGGAAGGAGAATTATTTGCTTGGGTAAATGATCCCTGGAGTCCAACATCAAGTGAGGAAACCACCAACGGGTGGAAAAGCTGCTGCGGTGGTTTTGGTCCTTAACTAATAGAAGGAGGAGAGCAAGGAAATAGATTTAAAGAGATGTTCCCTCTGAAAATGATTGTGTTTGGGTATATAAAGCATCAGGAAGTCGAGGTGGAGGGTGATGAATATTCAGCTTGGGGGGGAAAAGCTGCTCCCGGGGTTGCATCCGCCCCGGCCCCGCGTTCCGCCGAGAGTCTTTGAGAATTTATTGCTCGTTTTAATCACTGCTGCAGAATGAATTGGCAGCACTGGTGCTGGATGGGCACAGCCCATAGATTTTATTTACATATCCTCATGACAGAATAACAAGGAGTTTTCATATGTATTTTTAATTTATTTTGATTTCCTTTCTCCCGTCTGTTTTTTTTTAAAAAAAAAAAGGATTGGGTGCGTGGTTTCTTTCTGCCAGACCCTTGTAGCTCCTCCAGGTTGCTACAGCTGCTAAATTTCAAGGATCTGGGGTTAAGAGGAAGGGAGAAAGCCCCCAAACTGGTGTCTTTGCTGAGTAACTGGGAGGAAAAGCCCCTCCAGGACTGATTTCAGCTCTTCCAAGTCTTTCTTTGCCCTCCAAGTCCCCCTTCCCCACTCAGCCCCATCCTCTGCTCTCTCCTGTCTCCAGGAGGATTTTTTTTTTCCCCTTTCCCTGGCAGTGGTGGAAGCATCTCCAGAGCTGGAGCTGCCCTGCCCTTTGGGGCACTGAATGGACCTTCTCAGAGGGACAGAAACTTCCCCCAGGGTCTGCTCTGTCCTTCCAGAACCTCCTCCGCTTCTTGGTTAAAGAGGATTTGATGAGAAAAATCTCTTGGGGTTGTTTGCCCCCAAGTGTCTGGGGATTAAAGAGAGGGTTAAAGGAGAAGGATTTGGGGGTGGTGGTGGAGCAGAAGCTGAACAGGAGCCCAGAACCCCCCCAGGTCCTGGGGGCATCAGGAGAAGCCCAGAGAGAGGTGGAGGGAGGGGATTCTCCCCCTCTGCTCTGCTCTGCTGAGAGCCCACCTGGAGTCCTGGGTCCAGTTCTGGAGTGCCCAGCATCAGAAGGACACAGAGCTCCTGGAAGGTGTCCAGAGGAGCCACTCAAATGCTCAGAGGGCTGAGCACCTCCCTGGGAAGCCAGGCTGAGGGATTGGGGTTGTTCAGCCTGGAGAAGAGGAGGCTCCCAGGGGAGCTCAGAGCAACCTTCCAATATCTGAAGGGGCTCCAAGAAAGCTGGGGGAGGGCTTTGGACACGGGGGGGTAGGGAGAGGAGAAGGGAAATGGGTTAAAACTTGGAGAGGGGAGATTGAGGTTGGAGATGGGGGAGAAATTCTGGAATTGGAGGGTGGGGAGAGCCTGGAACAGGTTGAGAGAGTTGGGGGTGTTCAGCCTGGAGGAGAGGAGAGGAGAGGAGAGGAGAGGAGAGGAGAGGAGAGGAGAGGAGAGGAGAGGAGAGGAGAGGAGAGGAGAGGGAAGAGAGAAGAGAAAAGAAGAAAAGAGAAAAAAAGAAAAGGAGAGGAGAGGAGGTGACAAGGAGAGATGGTTTCAAAGTGGCAGAGGGGAGATTGAGGTTGGACATAAGGAAGAAATTCTTGAATTTGAGGGTGCTGAGCCCCTGTCCCAGGTTGCCCAAGGAAGCTGTGGCTGCCCCATCCCTGGCAGTGTCTCAGCCCAGGTTGGATGGGGCTTGGAGCAACCTGGGCTGGGGGAGGGGTCCCTGCCCATCCAGGGGTCCCTGCCCATCCAGGGGTTGGAACTGGAGGAGCTGGAAGGTCCCAACCCAAAACCATTTGATGGTTCTGTCGTTAGTTAAAGAAGTGGAAAGTGGGCCTGAAAAGAGCAAAACAAATCGATCTCCTGGGGCAAACAAGAGGTCTGAGGGTTGAGGTCACCACAGTCATCATCTCCACCCAAAAGCTCCCAACTCACCCATCCAGCAGGGAGAATGAAGCTCCTCCAAGAGCTGGGAAAGAAGTCAGAATTATAATTAAATCATCCTTTTAATAACTGAATAACAGTAACTGTTGTGGCACCTTACGAATAATAGTGTGAGCTGCTGAGTCAGCAGGGGAGGGTGGTGGGATCTGTCCCAAAAGTGGTGGTTGCTCCACCCAAAGCTGCTGCTTTTCATCCCAAAGCTACACATGGGGTCCACCCAACGAGTCCAAAGCCCAAATTAACCCCAAAGTCCAGGGCCCGTCCACCAGATGGGTCAGAGGGCAGGGACTGGGAAGTTGGGGGGATCTTTGGTCCCAGCACTGGGAGGATTTCCCATTTTTGGTCTGTGTCTGGTTCTGCCTCCCCCTGTTGGGTGCTGGGCTGGTGGGAGATGTCCCTGCTCACGGGGTGGGTCTGGATGATCTTGAAGGTCCCTTCCAACCCAACCCAATCTGGGATTCTGGGATCCATCCCGTGGTTCTGTGTGCTTGGGTATCATCTGCTCCATGCACTGCCCCAGCCTTGCAGCTCCAGAAGTTGATCCATGGGGGATGCAATGAGGCCTTGGTCTCAGAGCTGGGGGTGGAGGAAAGGAAATTTCCCAAGGGAAGAGCTTTTTCCCAGTCCCATCATTCCTGGCTTGGTCAGTGGAGTGATGGCATTAGCACACAAAGAATTTCTTCCATCCCCTGGGATGCTGTTGGACGTTGGGAGGGTGGGAAAACCAAGCCAATAGGAGAGTCAAGGTTTCATTGATTTTAATTTTTATTTATTTATTTATTTATTTTTCACCCCAGGTGAAGAGCTCATTCAGGAATTGGAGCAGTGTTGGGGTTCCCTCTGGCTTCCTTCTTTCCCTTGCTCCGTTCTCCATAAATTTCCTTTCTCTTGGGATGATGCTTCCTGTGACCTCTGGACAGGGCTCGGTGGTCCTGGGAGGGTCAAAAAAAAACCCAAAAAACCCAAAACTCTTGTCGTGGTCACGTTGCTCAAAAAAAAAAAAAAAAAATCTTTGTTCCCAACATTTTCTTCCCTCCCACAGTTCCAGGAGGAGCAACGCAAGCGGGAGGCGGAGGAACGCCGGAGGTTTCCTCTGGAGCAACGTTTGAAGGAGCAAATCATAGGGCAGGAAAGTGCCATAGCCACGGTGGGAGCAGGTAGGACCTCTCAGCCACCCCTTCTGCCCTCCCACACCGAAATCTGGGAATCAGGAAGCATGGAAATCACCTTGCAGATCATCCCAAGTCCAACCCTGACCCCAGCACCCCCATGTCCCCCAGCACCCCCCATGTCCCTCAGCACCCCCCATGTCCCCCAGCACCCCCCATGTCCCTCAGCACCCCCCATGTCCCCCAGCACCCCCCATGTCCCTCAGCACCCCCAGCACCCCCCATGTCCCTCAGCACCCCCAGCACCCCCCATGTCCCTCAGCACCCCCCATGTCCCTCAGCACCCCCATGTCCCTCAGCACCCCATCTCCAGGCTCTGAAACCCCTCCAGGGATGATGGGGACTCCAGCCCTGCCCTGGGCAGCCTGGGCCAGGCCCTGACAACCCTTGCCAGGGAGAAATTCTTCCCCAGCTCCAACCTAAACCTCCCCTGGCACAACTTGAGTTGTGCCAAAAGTTCCTCTTGTCCCATCCCTGGTTCCTTGGGAGCAGAGCCCGACCCCCCCTGGCTCCAACCTCCTCTCAGGGGGTGTCAGAGAGCCAGAAGCTCTCCCCTCAGCCTCCTCTGCTCCAGGATCAACACCCCCAGGGCCCTCAGATGCTCCTCACAACTTCTCCAGACCTTTTCCATGTTCTCCAGATCCTCCTCCTTGCTCCTATAAACTTGTCCTTGTTCCTTCTCCAAGTTCTCCAGCCTCTTCCCCATTTTCTCCAAACCTTCCCCATGCTCTCCAGACCTTTTCCATGTTCTCCTTGTCCTCCTTCTTCCTCCCCAGACCTTCTCCATGTTCTCCAGACCCTCTTCCTTGCTCCCTTCCCCACGTTCTCCAGACTCTTCCCTGTGTTCTCCAGCCCCTTCCCCATGCTCTCCAGACCCTCCTGCTTGCTCTCCAGACCTTCTCCATGTTCTGCAGTCACTACTCCATGTTCTCCAGCTCCTCCTTGTTCTCCAGCCCCTTCCCCATGTTCTCCAGACCCTTCCCCAGGTTCTCCAGAACCTTTTCCATGTTCTTCAGAACCTCCTTCTTCCTCTCCAGCCTCTTCTCCATGTTCTCCAGACCCTTCCACATTTTCTCCCAACCTTCCCCATGCTCTCCAGATCTTCTCCTTCCTCTCCAGCCCCTTCTCCATCTTCTATAAACCTCCTCCTTGCTCTCAAGACCTTCTCCATATTCTCTGGTCACTTCTCCATGTTCTCCAGCTCCTCCTTGTTCTCCAGACCCTTCCCATGTTCTCCAGAACCTTCTCCATGTTCTCCAGAACCTTCTCCATGCTCTCCAGAACCTCCTCCTTCCTCTCCAGACCCTCTCCATCTTCTATAAACCTCCTCCTTGCTCCCCAGACCTTCTCCATGTGTTCCAGCCCCTTCTTCATGTTCTCCAGACCCTTTTCCATGTTCTCCAGACCCTTTTCCATGTTCTCCAGAACCTTCTCCTTGCTCTCCAGCCCCTTCCCCCCCTCCCTTGCCCCTCTCTGACCACATTCCAGCAGCATCCTGCAGGGAAATCCATCCCTTCCCTTGAGCTCTGATCCTCCAAGAGGTTGGAGACCGAGGTTGGTGAGGTCCCTCAGGGATTTCTGACTGACAGGGGGGTGCAGCAGCAGAGGGGACCCATGGGAAGCTCTCCCAGGCTCTGGAATTCAGGATGATTCTTCCCCAGGATGAACAGGGGGGGTGGAAGGGCAGAGGTGGTCACCACGAGTTCAGTCCTTGGCACTTGAACCCTCAACTCTCTTGTTAGCAGAAAAATACAAATAAATTAAGATAAAATAGAGATAAATACAGGTAAATACAGATAAATGTAAAAAAACCCCAGATGAATACAAATAAAATACAGATAAAATGCAGATTAATGCAGGTAGATATAAAAAATACAGATAAATACAGATAAAATGCAGATACATGCAGATAAACACAGGTAAATACAGATAAATTTAAAAAAATACAGGTGAATACAGATAAATACAAATAAATACAGATAAATATAAATAAATACAGAAAAATACAAATAAAGATAAAATACAGATAAATACAGATAAATGCAAATAAATTCAAATAACTACAAATAAATACAAATCAATACCAATAAATATAAATAAATACAGATAAATAGAGTTTTATCCCCCAGCACCCATCCATTTGCAAACCAGGAGTAGCCTGAACTCCAAGTTTGATCTTTCCCCTGCAGCATCCCACAGGAGATTTGGGGTTTTTTGTCTTCCAAAAATTCATCCCAAATTCTCCTGGGCTCTCCTGGACTCCCCCAACCTTTTCAGCCTCCCTGGGGAGGGATTCTCACAACCAGGGCAGAATTCCACCCATTTTGACTCATTTTCCAGGGCAGTTCTGCCCCGTGCTCTCTGGTTCTGGTGGGGAGGGAAGGAGCCTGGAAGAGGTCATGGAGATGATGCAAGGGCTGAGGAACCTCAAATATGGAGAAAGATCCATCCCAGCCTTCCAACCCATCCCAACCCATCCCATCCCACCCCATCCCATCCCATCCCATCCCATCCCAACCTTCCATCCCGTCCCATCTCAACCTTCCAACCCAACCCATCCCATCCCAACCTTCCATCCCATCCCAACCCATCCCATCCCAACCTTCCATCCCATCCCAACCCATCACATCTCATCCATCCCATCCCATCCCATCCCATCCCATCCCATCCCATCCCATCCCATCCGGATGTGCTTTGCCCCAGCAGATGGGAGTTCCTGGCCCCAAAGTCCTGATCCCAGCAGGAGCTCAGAGCTCCTGGAAAGCATTTTGGGATGGATCCCTGGGGAGTTGGCCAAGCTGTGGGGTGGGTGGGATGGGGGGTGGTGCTCTTAGGTTATTATTTATTTATTGAATTTATTGAAGTTATTATTCAGTTTATTGAAAAGCTTCAGAGCTTTTCCCATCCCCATCTCCCTGGGTGACAGCAAAGCAAGAAGCTCCTGGGGCTGAGGGGAAACCAGCTCCTCCTGGGCTCTTTGGGCACCTCCCTGAGAGGCTGCAGCTTTCAGCACATGGATTTTCCTCCTCTGATTCCCTGGAGTTTCCATCCAGGACTCTTCCTTCCTTCCTTCCTTGCTTCCTTCCTTCCTTCCTGGTAGGAACCTGGGGAATAAAACCCGGGGTGGTTTCTATCTGGGAGTCCCCCACAACCAGGGGGAACCTGGAGGATCTGCTGAGCTGGAGCAGTTATTTAATTAGCTGGAGTATTTATTTAATTAGATGGAGTATTTTGCTAGCTGGAGTATTTATTTAATTAGCTGGAGTATTTTCCTGGACCACCTTCTTTGCCTTTTCTGGGGCTGCTGAAGCCCCTTGGCTCTTGCTCCCAAACTCAGCTGAATGTTCTTTTTTTTTCCTCCCAAGTGTTTTTTTTCTTCTTTCTTTTTTCTTTTCTCTTTTTTCTCTTTTCTCTTTTTTCTCTTTTCTCTTTTCTCTTTTCCCTTTCCTTTCCTTTGCTTTCCTTTGCTTTGCTTTGCTTTGCTTTTTCCTTTTCTTTCCTTTTTCCTTTCCTTGTTCCTTTCCTTGTGCCTTTCCTTTCCTCTCCTCTCCTTTCCCCTTTCCTTTCCCCTTTCCTTTCCCCTTTCCTTTCCCCTTTCCTTTCCTTTCTTTTCCTTTCCCCTTTCCTTTCCTTTCCTTTCCTTTCCTTTCCTTTCCTTTCCTTTCCTTTCCTTTCCTTTCCTTTCCTTTCCTTTCCTTTCCTTTCCTTTCCTTTCTTTTTCCTTTTTCCCCAAGTTTCAAATCCCAGTTTTGGAAAAAACAGTCAATTAATCAATCAATAAATAAATAAATAAAAATGAAATTAGGTGAAGGCAGGGAATAAATGAGGAGCCTGGCCTCTTGTGGCTGTGATGGAAGCCTACAGGCAAGGAGTGGAGGAGCAGGAAGGGGATGGGATTCCTCAGAGCAGAGGATGGAGTTAGGGGGGGATAAAAACCAAACCAAACCTAAAAAAAAAAAAAAAAAAGACAGAAACAAACAAAAAACCCAAACAGAGCAGCTTTTAGACACCTGGAGCAGAAGGCAGAGATCTGGGCTGGCAGTGACAGTTGCTCTGAGCCTAACTTCGTTATGTTAATCAGTGAGGCACTTGGAGACAAAAGGGTGTTGGACATCTGTGGAGCAGGGGGGGCTGAGCTCTGCCTGGAGCAGCCCAGAAAATGTCATTCCCTCTCCTTTCAAATCTCCCTCTGCTTATCCCAGCACCTTGCTGGAGGCCGGGGCAGCAACCCTGCCTGGAGATGCAGTTCCCAGCCCCCCCTTTTCCCTCCTGATGGAAGGGAAGGAAAAAAGAGGAGAAGGGGTCCCTGGTTGGGTGGGTGAGGTGATGGTCCCTGGGGCAACCTCTGAAAACCTCAGTTCAGTTCATGATGGGTGAGGAGAAACAAAATGGGAGGCACCAAAACCTCCCCTGTCCTGAGCTGTGTCACCAGCAGGAGGTTGGGATGGGTTGGGTTGGGTTGAGTTGAGTTGGGTTGGGTTGAGATGGGATGGGTTGGAAGGAACTTTGAAGCTCATCTGGGTTTGTATGGGCAGGGACACCTCCCCCCAGCAGAGGTGGCTCCAACCCCATCCAACCTGGGTTGGGTGGAATGATGGGAATGCGATGGGTTAGGTGGAATGATTGGGTTGGGTTGGGTTGGGTTGGGTTGGGATGGGTTGGAGGGGACTTTGAAGCTCATCTGGGTTTGTAGGGACAGGGACACCTCCCCCCAGCAGAGGTGGCTCCAACCCCATCCAAGCTGGGCTGAGGCACTGCCAGGGCTGGAGGTTTGGAGGTGTTGGGTGAGGAGAAACTCAAGGGGAGGCACCAAACCCCCCCTGTCCTGGGCTGTGTCACCATCAGTGTCACCATCAGTGTCACCATCAGTGTCACCATCAGGGCCAGGGAGGGGATTGACCCCCCTGGGGTAAAGCTGGGTCCAGCTCGGGGGTCCCCAGCACCAGGAGGAGATGGAGTGGTGGAGCCAGTCCAGAGGAGGAACTGGAGATACTGGGAGGGCTGGAGAAGGGAGAAAAAGAGAAAGGAGGGGAAAGAGAGAAAGAAAGGGAAAAAAGAGCAAGAAAGGGGGAAAGGAGAAAGAAAGGGGAAAAGGAGAAAGGGAAAAAAGGAGAAAGAAAGGGAAAGAGAGAAAGAAAGGGAAAAAAAGAGAGGGAAAGAGAAAGAAAGGGGAAAAGGAGATAGAAAGGGGAAAAAAAGAAAGGGAAAGAGTGAAAGAAAGGGAAAAAAAGAAAGGGGAAGAGAGAAAGAACGGGCGAAAGGAGAAAGAAAGGGAAAAAAGAGAAAGAAAATGAAAAAGAAAGGGAAAAAGAGAAAGGGAAAAGGGAAAAAGAAAGGGAAAGAGAAAGAGAAAAAGGAGGAAAAAAAAGGAAAGAGAAAGAAAGGGAAAAAAGAGAAAAAGAGAAAGGGAAAGAGAAAAAGGGGGAAAAGGAGAAAGAAAGGGGAAAAGGAGAAAGGGGAAAAAAAGAAAGAAAGGGGAAAAAGAAAGAAAGAGAGAAAGAGGGGAAAAAAAGGAAGAGGAAAAGGAGAAAGAAAGGGAAAAAAAAAAGGGAAAAGGGAGAAAGAAAGGGAAAAAAGAGAAGGGGAAAAAGGAGAAAGGGAAAAAAGAGAAAGAGAAAGAGAAAAAGAATGTTCTGGGGAGCCCTTGGAGCAGGTTCCAGGTCCTGAAGGGGCTCCAGGAAAGCTGGGGAGGGACTTGGGCCAAGGGCCTGGAGGGAGGTGACAAGGAGAGATGGTTTCAAAGTGTCAGAGGGGAGATGGAGAGGAGATGGGAGGGAGAAGTGAGGGTGGGGAGAGCCTGGGAGAGGTTTCCTGGAGAAGCTGTGGCTGGTGGGAATGTTGGAGTTGAGGTTGGATGGGGTTGGAGCCCCCTGGGCTGGGGGAGGGGTCCCTGGGGTCCCTGGGGGCTCCTGAAGGTCCCGTCCCACCCAAACCACTCTGGGTTTCCATGACTCTTTGGACATCATAAGGGACCTCAGGGTCTCCCCTGGGCTGAGCTTCCATTTCCCCATCCAAAACCTCTGAGTCCTCCAGGCTTTGAATTCCTCCAAGAAGCAGGGAGGGAAAACTGGTCTGAAATCCGAGCAGAATCTCTGCAATCCCCAACTGCTCCAGGTTGGCTCTGACAAAAGATGAGTCCTGGAAACCCTGGGATGAGACAGCTCCAACCTCAGCCAGCACCCCCTGTGCCTGGGGGCTAATTGGGAAGCTGTGATTAATGGGCAGCGCCTGTTCCCGACACAGGTGGTGTTGCTGCCCATTTAAGTGGCTGCTTTTATGGAGCTTTCTCTTATTGAATTATGGGGAATGTGCTTGATCCCACCCCCCCTAACCCCCCCCAACCCTGCAGCCTCGGGATATCAAACCAAAAGGTAGCAGGAGAAGCTCCATCCCCTCCTCCTCCCCCTCTTCTCTTGGTTGTTTTTCCTCTCTCTCTCTCCCTCTCAAAAAAAAAAAAAAAAAAGTGAATTTTGAGACATCACTTTTTATTTTTAATTTCTTTCCAACACTTCCTATTTATTTGGGTGATTTATTTTGCTTTCCCCTGCTGGGTTTTCCGGGGTTTTTCCACCTGCCTTCCACGCTGGCCGAGGCGGGGGACCTGTCTCCAGCTTGACCAGCTGTGATGTTTAATTTATAACTTTCTCCCTTAATTGAATAATCCAATTGAATCCATCACTGGCTGCAGGATCCAAACAGTCTCCAGAGGGGGAATACAAAGGGATTTAACCAACTCCAGGGTTGAACCGCGCCGCTCTGGGCTGGTGGGGCTGCTCAGGAAGCTCTTGAGATGCTGTGGAGCACCAGAAAAGGAAGAAACCTTTTTTTCCATGGTCTCCACGGGATCAAAATCCCATCCCTGCTGCTCCTTGGGAAGCAGGATGGGTGCTGGCAGGGTAGATGGGTGCTGATGAACCCATCTCCCCAGGCGGAGGCGGCGCCTTGGGAGACGTTGGAACAAAATCCAAGTGGAAGGTTCCATCTGGTCCTGAAGAAATGGGCAGGGTTGTTCCTTGGGATCCCAGGAGGTGAAAAGCAGCTTGGATGCTACAACCATTCCATGGAAAGCAGCAGCTCAAAGGTTTCCCAGTGGGTGCTTGCCCCCAGGATGAAGCTCTCAATCCAGTTGGGTTTCCTTCTCACTGGAAGATGCCGAGGCACTGGGTGCTTCTTCAAGCAGCTCAGAGGCTGTAGACCAAAGCAGGGGCTTTTTGGTGATTTTTATTTTTTTTTCTTCATTTTCTATTTACTTTGTGTTTTCTGATCTCCTAATCTATTCCTAATATCTCCTAATATCCTAAGTATTATTCCAGAGAGTGAATTCCTCTTCTCAACACACACCCCGAGTTTGCTGGGCAGGGGGGACTTTGAGGCAGGTTGGGGGAGTTCACCAACCTTCCAGTGATGATTTTCTGAACCTTTTTGGATTCAAGTCCATCCACTACAGCTCTTCCCAACATCAAATTAGGAGGAAGGAAGGAAAAGTGTTGTTTCTCTTTTTTAACAACGAGGTTTTAAATCCAGGGTAGAGCAGGGGGTAAAAATTAAATTAAATTACTTTTTAATCATCAAAGTGGAGAATTTGGATGTTCCCGAGCTGCTGTGGTGTTGAAACCAGTTGGGTGCTCCAAAGCTGAAGGAAAATGGGTGAGCATGACCATCATCCTGCCCTGCTCTGTGGGGAGCTGCTTTTATTTTGGACAAGATCCTTCCCAAGGTCTTTATTTCAGCATTGCCTGCGCCTCGGGTCAGACTTTGCAAGGAAACATCTTGAGGTCTTGAGGTTCATCATCTCCAACATCCCAGAGCCAGCCAGGGTGGGGCTGGACAAAGAGTTCCACAGGAAGGAGCCCGGAGGAAGGAGAAGCATCCCCACGGCGGGTCCAAACCCGGAGCCATCACCCTGCCGTACCCCGCGCCGGGGCGGTTGGGGAAGCGTCGGTTGAATGAATTGATTTGATAAATGGACATTTATTACACTCACAAATTGGCTGAAACCAATTTCGGTCACATCAAACCCCGAGAACTGCGGGGGTATTGATTTGTGTAAAGTAATACAGTGAATTTATCAGTCCAATCGGCAGCTGAAGGGCCTCCCGGAGACGCGGGGCCGTTACAGATGGAGAAAATAAAGGGAAAGCGCTGGAAACAGCTCTGAAGAAGAAGACCCAAGCGTCACCGGCAGCCTCGTTCCTTGGACATTGGCTCTGAAGGCCTTAATGAAATTGCAGCCCAAGAGCGTGACCTTCCTCCTGGTATTTCTTCATTTCTGCCACTCCCCAGGTGCCAGGGGGGAAGGGGACAAAGCTTGGCAAGAGGTGGAGTGGGGGCTCCTGGTGAGGTGGGCGATGCTGAATCCTTCTGGTTGGAGAAGAGCTTTCAGGTCGTTGAGTTCAACCATAACCTCACTCTGCCAACCATTAACCCAACTCTGCCAAGTCCACTGCTTGAACTGTGTCCTCAGCACCACATTTCCAGAGCTTGGAAACCCCTCCAGGGATGATGAGGACTCTACCAACAATTAACCCAACTCTACCAACAATTAAACCAACTCTACCAACAATTAACCCAACTCTACCAACAATTAAACCAGCTCTACCAAACATTAACCCAACTCTGCCAAGTCCACTGCTTGAGCTGTGTCCTTGGCACCACATCTCCAAGGCTTGGAAACCCCTCCAGGGATGATGAGGACTCTACCAGCAATTAACCCAACTTTACCAACAATTAACCCAACTCTGCCAAGTCCAGTGCTTGAACCATGGCACTCAGCACCACATCTCCAGGGCTTGGAAACCCCTCCCGGTCTGATGAGGACTCTACCAGCAATAAAACCAACTCTACCAACAATCAACACAACTCTACCAACAATTAACCCAACTCTGCCAAGTCCAGCTCTTAAACTGTGTCCTCAGCACCACATCTCCAGGCTCTGAAACCCCTCCAGGGATGATGGGGACTCCAGCCCTGCCCTGGGCAGCCTGGGCCAGGCCCTGACAACCCTTGCCAGGGAGAAATTCTTCCCCAGCTCCAACCTAAACCTCCCCTGGCACAACTTGAGTTGTGCCAAAAGTTCCTCTTGTCCCATCCCTGGTTCCTTGGGAGCAGAGCCCGACCCCCCCTGGCTCCAACCTCCTCTCAGGGGGTGTCAGAGAGCCAGAAGCTCTCCCCTCAGCCTCCTCTGCTCCAGGATCAACACCCCCAGGGCCCTCAGATGCTCCTCTCAAGACTTCTATAGCTACTGGGGGGTAGAGAGCAGCTCCAGGGCTCAAACCCTCCCTCAAACCATCACCAATATCCTGCTCCATCCTTGACACCTTTGATGTTCCTCTTGTTCAAGCTCAGCTGGGCCTTGGCCAACCTTGGAGAGGCCCCGAGACCCAAGGGTTGGGTTGGCCACTCCCTGATGACAACCAGAATTTCTCAGGTTCTCCAGCCCTCCCTAAACATCCCCTTGGAGAAGAGGGTTTGAGCCTCATCTCTCTTGATCCAACCAACACCTTCCAGCCAGGACCTCACAGGCACTCAGCACAAAAGGTTTATGGTTGGGTTTTATGGGGTGGTTTATAGCCCTGGAGCTGCTGGGAGCCTTCAGACATAAACTGCCACCCCCCCCCCCCCCAAAAAAAAAAAAACAACAACAAAAAAGCAATGTGGGGGAAAAAATACAACACTTAACCCCAGTGCCTTCAGAGCACTCCATGTCCTGACCCCTGCCAGTGGTCACTCCATGCCCTGCAGCAAATAGTTATTGCCTTTATTATTATCTCAGCTGAAGAAGAAGCTGCAGGATTTGTTGGCTGTCGTGTTATTCCCCATCCATTTTATATATTTTATTTATTTATAAATACACGGTGTCCAGTTCTGGAGTGCCCAGCATCAGAAGGACACAGAGCTCCTGGAAGGTGTCCAGAGGAGCCACTCAAATGCTCAGAGGGCTGAGCACCTCCCTGGGAAGCCAGGCTGAGGGATTGGGGTTGTTCAGCCTGGAGAAGAGGAGGCTCCCAGGGGAGCTCAGAGCAACCTTCCAATATCTGAAGTTCTCCCTCCCATCTCCTCTCCATCTCCCCTCTGACACTTTGAAACCATCTCTCCTTGTCACCTCCCTCCAGGCCCTTGGCCCAAGTCCCTCCCCAGCTTTCCTGGAGCCCCTTCAGGACCTGGAACCTGCTCCAAGGCCTCCCCAGAGCATTCTCCTTCTCTTCTCTTTCTCCCTTTCTTGCTCTTTTTTCCCTTTATCCTTTTTCCCTTTCTTTCTCTTTTTCCCTCTTTCTCATTTTCCCCTTCCTTTCTCTTTCTTCTCTTCCTTTCTCCTTCCTTCTTTCTTTCTTTCTTTCTTTCTTTCTTTCTTTCTTTCTTTCTTTCTTTCTTTCTTTCTTTCTTTCTTTCTTTCTTTCTTTCTTTCTTTCTTTCTTTCTCTTT